>CM019707.1:14799965-15159965 GCA_009760885.1 Achatina immaculata
CCCCCCACACTTGAGGAGTGTACCTCACTGTACACTGAACAGTACAGAAGAGTATCTAGCATTTTAATAATAGTTTATCATGGAAAGTCAAGGGAGGAAAAGAGAAATGAAATGCAGCGCAGGAATCGATAAAACATACAGTGACCTGCAGGACACTATTTTGATGAAAATCCCAGAAAGCTACCGCCTACAAAATACAGAGAGAGAGAGAGAGAGAGACAGAGAGAGAGAGAGAGTCAGAGAGAGAGCCAGAGACAGAGAGAGAGACAGAGAGAGAGAGACAGAGAGAGAGAGACAGAGAGAGAGACAGAGAGAGACAGAGAGAGACAGAGAGAGAGCCAGAGACAGAGAGAGAGACAGAGCCAGAGAACTGAATCACCCAAAACTAACAGCAACATCTCATTTTCAGTGGTGTAGTGTATGCTGAATAAAGCACCCATGAAATGAATGAGGAAGATGTAAACCAAAACAGGGACGCATGAGATGCTAAACAGAAAAGAAAAAAAATCCGGGACGTAATAGTCTTATAAATAGGATCATGGGTTTCTGAATGGCATTTATAAAAGTATGGGATGCGAAAGTATGGGATTGGAAAGATTCGTCTGTTTAGATCAAGTTTTGATAGAGCTAGACATGAAGACTTAAGATATGAAATGGAGATAAAGAACAGAATACCACAGGCTAAAATAATGTTTCAAAGGATGAAAAATATTTGATGTAACCAATCACTAACACTGAAGATGAGGAAAAGAGAGCTCCAGTGTTATATTGAACCAAACCCGTTTTATGGATGTGAAACAAGGGCAGTAAGCAGGGAAGTACAGCGCCGCCTGGAGGCCACGGAAGTGTGCTTCCTTCGAAGAGTGCTAAAGATATCCAGGGACAGCGAAAGGATCAAACAAAGAGGTCCCGAAAGAGGCAGAAGAAGAGAGACAAGCAATCAAATTCAGGAAGAGACACAATCAAGATTCATAGGACATGACATGAGACGAGGTGATAAGGAACATATGATAACAACTGGGATGATAGATGGCAAAAGAGACCGAGGCAAAGACGGAGAGAAGACGATAGATGGCAAAAGAGACCGAGGCAAAGACGGAGAGAAGACGATAGATGGCAAAAAAGACCGAGGCAAAGACGGAGAGAAGATGATAGATGGCAAAAAAGACCGAGGCAAAGACGGAGAGAAGACGATAGATGGCAAAAGAGACCGAGGCAAAGACGGAGAGAAGATGATAGATGGCAAAAAAGACCGAGGCAAAGACGGAGAGAAGACGATAGATGGCAAAAGAGACCGAGGCAAAGACGGAGAGAAGATGATAGATGGCAAAAAAGACCGAGGCAAAGACGGAGAAAAGATGATAGATGGCAAAAGAGACCGAGGCAAAGACGGAGAGAAGACGATAGATGGCAAAAAAGACCGAGGCAAAGACGGAGAGAAGATGATAGATGGCAAAAAAGACCGAGGCAAAGACGGAGAAAAGATGATAGATGGCAAAAGAGACCGAGGCAAAGACGGAGAGAAGATGATAGATGGACTGATTAAATGGCATGGAGAAAGAACATAAGTCCAACTCATAATTAACCCCCCCCCCCCGGGAATCGAAAATTGTAGAATAACAAGACTGCCAACGCCTGTCGGCATGACACTGGATTCATAGATAGATTAGACAGACATGGTATATAGATAGATTAGACAGACATGGTATATAGATAGATTAGACAGACATGGTATATAGATAGATTAGACAGACATGGTATATAGATAGATTAGACAGACATGGTATATAGATAGATTAGACAGACATGGATATAGATAGATTAGACAGACATGATATAGATAGAGTAGACAGACACGACATAGATAGATCAGACAGACATGATATAGATAGATTAGACAGACATGATATATAGATAGATTAGACAGACATGATGATACGATACAAATGCTAGAAAAACGTCATACAGATAGTAAATATACAGAAGTGAGAATCATTAAAAAATATGAACGGGAATCAAAGAGCAGCAGTACACTCGTACAGTGAAATAGCTGAGCTTATGGATATACAAACCAGGCGCAAGATAAGAGCATGTACGTCACCTGATCTGTTCTCCTTACACAGAAAACCGTCATTGGATGCATTAAAATCTCTAAGGAATAAAAATAGCAGTTCGCAGTATCAATAACCTGTGATACGCAGATGACACCGTTCTAATAGCAAAATGTGAAGGCGCCACAGACACTCGTGAACAAGATTCTTCATGAGAGCAATAAAAGGGGTCAAGAGCTAAGCAGAAACAAAAACAGAAACAATGGTAATATCGAAAAAGATTGAGCACGCCAAAGTGCAACACCCTTTCAAACTGGAAGATACTGGACACAAGTAGATAAATTAAATTATCTTGGGACAGCAATAACGGATGATGACAAGGGCACAAATAAAAATTATCATGAGTAGGTAAAGCAAAGGCAGCTTCCTATAACTAATAAGATACTAACAGATTGTTCCTAAATGTCAGCATAAGAGTACTAAAGTGATATATAGGGACATTACTGCTTATGGCTGTGAAACTTGGACAATTAACAACAACACCAACAACAACAAATAAAGAAATTGAAGGCAATAGAAATGGGGTTTTGAAGAAAAATACAATAAATACCTTAAGTACTTTGGACAGACAGAAAAACAAATGAAGAGGGTCTCGAAGAAGTTTTAAAATGGAAACCAGTTAAATTTATAAGAAAAAGATAGTCGAAATTTCTTAGACATGTCTTGGACATTCTTTATCAATGAATGTTAGAAAACGAGTCCGAAAATGCTATATTGAACATATCTTGTTATATGGATGTGAATCATGGACAATAGGCAGGTCTGCACAAAAATCATTGGAAGCAGCAGAAATGTGGTTTATTAGAAGAATGTTCTGACGGGATGGTGTGAGAGGAGATCACCAACTGAACTGATGGCCTGCATGAAGGATCGGGTACTCTGGAGAAGCATAATAGCCAACGCCAGTCGGCACGGCACCTGATGATGATGATGATGATGATGATGTCAGGAGAAGACAGAAGTTAGAGAAGTTAGTCAGTCGGTCATGTCCATTGCGGAACTTTGCCTCTCTAACAGCTCTTCTGTAGGCCTCTCGGTTGTAAGCAAGATGGCCTGCTCCTGATTCGTCCATTCGCAGATCATCAACGATGTCGTGCAGCCATCTTCGCCTTGGTCTTCCTCTCTTTCTTTTTCCCATTATGTACCCTTCCAAGACGGTCTCTCTAAATTATCATGACATTTAATGTGTCCAAAATATTTAAGTTTTCTCTGTTTTATCCTCTTTACTAGCCAACCTTCTTTAATATTAAGTTCTTGTATTATGGATATATTTGTTCTTTTTTGTGTCCATGACATTTTATTTTTATTTTATTTTTGTAGTTATGTCTGTTCCTTTCCACAGCTTCTTAAGTTGTTTTACCTTTTGAGGAACGATAGATTTCCTCTTTTTAATATTCCTCATTGTATCTCCATTATTAGTTAATAATGATCCAAGATATTCAAAACTCTCTCTCTTCTAATCTTTCTTCATTGATACATATTTCAGCTCCCTTATTTGTTTTGTCAGATGTCATCAATTTAATTTTCTTCGCATTAAGATAAAGGTTTTGCTCTTCACTATTCTTACGGACTGACATAATTTGTTTTTCCATTCCTTTTTGTTTTGTGGACAGTAATACTGTGTCATCAGCATATCTAATCTCTGGTATTTCATAACCTTCAATTTTTATGGCATCATAATATTCTTTGTCTACATCTTCTCTAACATTCCGCATTATATTTTCAGTATACAAGTTAAATAAGTAAGGCTACTAAGAAGTTAGTAATGACTGGAAAATTGAAAGGAAAAAAAAGATGAGAGGAGAACGAAGAGAAAAATATCTCAGTGGAGTGGCCAAATTTCAGGATGAAAGAAGAGAGGACAGCCAAGAGAGAAGTATCTTCGTGTAGTGACCAAGTGGCAGGAAGAAAGAAGAGAGGACAGCCAAGAGAGAAGTATCTTCGTGTAGTGACCAAGTGGCAGGAAGAAAGAAGAGAGGACAGCCAAGAGAGAAGTATCTTCGTGTAGTGACCAAGTGGCAGGAAGAAAGAAGAGAGGACAGCCAAGAGAGAAGTATCTCAGTGTAGTGACCAAGTGGCAGGAAGAAAGAAGAGAGGACAGCGAAGAGAGAAGTATCTCAGTGTAGTGACCAAGTGGCAGGAAGAAAGAAGAGAGGACAGCCAAGAGAGAAGTATCTTCGTGTAGTGACCAAGTGGCAGGAAGAAAGAAGAGAGGACAGCCAAGAGAGAAGTATCTCAGTGTAGTGACCAAGTGGCAGGAAGAAAGAAGAGAGGACAGCGAAGAGAGAAATACCTCAGTGTAGTGACCAAGTGGCAGGAAGAAAGAAGAGAGAACAGCCAAGAGAGAAGTATCTCAGTGTAGTGACCAAGTGGCAGGAAGAAAGAAGAGAGGACAGCCAAGAGAGAAATACCTCCGTGTAGTGACCAAGTGGCAGGAAGAAAGAAAAGCATTGGAACTGATCTGAGATACCGAGGACTGCACAGGATGGGGAAGCATGTTCGTCAACGCTATCCTGCACAGCATATAACAATACGTAATAATGTTTTGTCTTTTTCTGTCTCCACTCCTGCTCAGAAATCCTTCGGTATGAGCCGGCAAATAGATATCTTGACAGAGTTCGGCGATTTTCTTCATATAGTGGAATATTTAAAAGTCCCGTAATTTCCTCCCTCTGTCTCTTGCGTGGGCGGCCTCTTCCTCTGTTTCCCACAATTCTTAGTTGGAGTGTTTTTTCTGATATACCGTCTGGTAGCAGCTGCATAACGTGACCAAAGCATTTGACTTGCTGTTTCTGGATATAGTGTAATACTTGTGTTACTTCAACCTTTGCCCTGATGGTGTCATTTCTTATTTGGTCTCTTCTTATCACATTTAGTATTCTCGTCGAACATCTCATTTCAGTCGTGATGATTTTTCTAGGGTTTTTTTTTTGACAGTTAGTGTCCATATTTGACATTGATAGCATATAGAGTTGGGAGGGGAATTGTGTTGTACAGCGCCCTTTTTGTTTCAGTTGTGATCTCGTATTTGTTTGTCAGTAGAGACGCCATTTGGACACCAATGACCTGATTTTGTTTTATTCCTGCTGTTCTCAAATTTGGCACCAATTTTCCAAGAAAATGATACAATAATAATAATAATTTTTAAAATAATAATAATAATAATAATACAGTGTAGTTACTGAACAAACATTTTTTTTTCTAAGAGTGAAAGTTTGGGCCGATACTCGTCTGAGATTTTGTCCTCAGCCACTCAGTTTTCATTTCTATGCAGTCACTCATCATCTGTTACTACTACTGGTGCTCCTACTACTGCAGTTGCTACTGCTACTACTACTACTACAAACGGGGCTACTGCTACTACTACTAATACTACTACGACTACTGATACTACTGCTACTACTATTACTACTACTACTGCTACTACTACTGATACTACTACTACTACTACTACTCTACTATTACTGATACTACTGCTACTACTACTACCTCTAGTACTACTACTGCTATTACTACTACTACTGGTCAACTGCTACTACTACTGCTGGTGCTACTGCTATTACTACTACTACTACTGGTACTACTGCTGCTACTACTACTACTGGTGCCACTGCTACTACTATTATTATTATTATTAGTACTAGTTCTACTACTACTGGTACTACTGCTGCTATTACTACTACTGGTGTCACTGCTACTACTACTACTACTGCTACTACTGCTACTACTACTAGTACTGGTGTCACTGCTACTACCACTACTACTAGTATTGGTGTCACTGCTACTACTACTACTGCTACTACTACTACTACTACTATTACTACTACTGGTGCTACTACTATTGCTGCTGCTGCTACTATTACTAATAATAATAATAATAATAATAATGTAGTCATAAAATTACTTGTGATGATTATGGCGTCTGTCTTCAATGGCGTTTCCATCAGATTGTCCTCCTTATCCTCTGGCTGTCCCCAGCCACCAACAAGGCAGCAGCTCGACCAACAGGCAGTCGAACCCGATGGCACAAGGTGAAAAAAAGGTTCCCAACTGAGCTCACGGAAAATGTCAAGGACCGAGATCTATGGAGAATCTTGAGGGCCAGTGCTTTAATAATAACAATAATAATTAGAATAATATATGATCTGTTTGTTCACAACCGTAGATGATCTGATCTCTTCTCCAGCATCTCCTTCAAGTTACAATAACTGATGGCACTAGTTTGTTTGTTTGTTTGTTTGTCTGTTTGTTGACCATCCGTCTGAAGCTCTTGATGAATAGTTCATATTTCGCCACTTCTCCGTTCTTGGCAACGAAGAAGATTCAAAGGAGGAAAAGAGATTCTTGAAACGATAGTTCTGGTGTCATTTAGAAGAGACAAGACGGAGAGGTATAGCTAACTTAGCAAAACTCACTACCCTTAACGTGTAAATGTGTGGAGGCAAAAGAGAGAGAAGAAGAGTAAGAAAAAGGAATAAGTGAACAGGGAGGAAAAATAAGAGAATGACAACAAAAGGAGATAGAAGAATGGAGAGATGAACGAAGATTTTAAGAAAATGAAGTAGGCAAAGAAAAAAAACAGTTTGATGATGATTATGATGATGATAATGACTATTATGAAGATGATGATGACGACGACGACGACGATGATGATGATGATGATGATGATGATGAAAGATTCAAATAGGACACCAGTATAGTAAGATGTGGGCAACAAAAGACTGTAATAAAAGCAAAAACAAAAAAACTAACTACAAAACGTAATATGCCGGACATAATATAAGGGTGATGATTTCTACGGTATAACCATACACCTTTGTCTACCGAATATCCCGGACAAGAGATAAGAGAGATAGCTGTAGTAAAACCATACACCTTTGTCTACCGAATATCCCGGACAAGAGATAAGAGAGATAGCTGTAGTAAAACCATACACCTTTGTCTACCGAATATCCCGGACAAGAGATAAGAGAGATAGCTGTACTAAAACCATACACCTTTGTCTACCGAATATCCGGACAAGAGATAAGGAGATAGCTGTAGTAAAACCATACACCTTTGTCTACCGAATATCCCGGACAAGAGATAAGAGAGATAGCTGTAGTAAAACCATACACCTTTGTCTACCGAATATCCCTGACAAGAGATAAGAGAGATAGCTGTAGTAAAACCATACACCTTTGTCTACCGAATATCCCGGACAAGAGATAAGAGAGATAGCTGTAGTAAAACCATACACCTTTGTCTACCGAATATCCCGGACAAGAGATAAGTGAGATAGCTGTAGTAAAACCATACACCTCTGACTACCCAATATCCTGGACAATGATAAAAGAGATAGTTGTAGTAAAACCATAAACCTCTGTCTATCCAATATGCTGGACAAGGATAAAAGAGATAGTTGTAGCAAAACCATAAACCTCTGTCTATCCAATATCCCGGACAATGATAAAAGAGATAGTTGTAGCAAAACCATAAACCTCTGTCTATCCAATATGCCGGACAAGGGATAAGAGAGATAGCTGTGATAAAACCATAAACCTCTGTCTACCAAATACGTCGGACAAGAGATAAAAGAGATAGCTGTGGTGAAATCATACACCTCTACCTACCCAATATGCCGGACAAAAACGGAAATGTGCCTGCGCATGCAAATTTTTCTCGAAAATTTCAAATACCCTGGATCTAAATGGTGTGTCCTCTGATTGGTTAACATCTGGGTGCTATAAGTCGCGCTGTGAACAAAAATGGATCCATTTTAATGTGGCCAAGACCAGAAAAGAACAGTTCTAATTGACGCTGCGCTCCCTGCACTGCTTTTATTTAGGCCACAATTATCCGAGGGAGCAAAACGAGGTCATCTAGGGCATGATGCCATTTTATTTACCATTTGATACCCTTAGTTATTACCTCTTTATCTCATTTCTCAGCCACTCCTCTACTTCCACTTTTTGCTTATCTACATCTTTTTAGAATTGGAATTCAAAAGTTATAAGCACAAAAACCAAGTTAAGACTATTCAATTCAAATGTAATATCCACCCTCATTTATGCATGCGAAAGCTGGAAAACAACTAAAGAAATAGAAAAGAAGTTAGACTCTTTTGAAAACAAATGCCTAAGGAAAATACTCGGCATCAAGTGGAATGAATTCAAGAACAATGCAGAGATAAGACAGATGACTGAACAACAACCAGTCTCACGGGTGATCAGGAAAAGGAGATGGACATATGTTGGCCACTTGATGAGAAGAAATGAGCAGAGAATCCCAAAACAAGCTATCAAGTGGAACACAACAGGCCGAAGAAAAAGGGGCAGACCGCGTGAAACTCTGAAGAGAACATTATTAAGAGAGGCCAAGTTAACAGGCATAAAATCCTTTGATGAGGTTGAAAGACTCGCCGAAGACAGGAAAAATTGGCGAACTACTTTGCGAGCCCTATGTGACGTCTAACGGCACGGGAAGGATATAAGATATAAGATATAAGACATCTTTTTACGTGCATTTTGTGCCCGTCTGTCTTACAAGAGAAAAGGGTTATGTGTTTATTTTTTTTTTCATCTATTTTTTTCTAATTTCATCTGTTGTGTTGTTTTTGTATGTGATCCTCAACAGAGGCTTTTGCCGAAATATTGGATTGTTGATGTTCTTCATCTATACAATCTTACTTTCTGTCATTCTTATTTCTACGAACTTTTCGTCTCTCTATCTTTCTTTTTTTCTAAAACTGACTCACACACATCTGTCTATCTTTATTAGTCGAACTATTTCTCATAAGTGTCACCTCGACCTGTCTGTGAGGGGGAAAGACTCATTACATTAAATTAAAATTAGGTCCAAACGGTTAAGAGTATAACAGTACTGCTGCAGATGAGAGACTAACTTTCACCGACATATTTCAAGTCAACTTAACTGCCATAATTGGTACCTGACACACACGTTAAGGAAATTGATCCTGAAATGGTGGAAATCTTCCTGTAAGGATGCGATGCACACCGCATACCACTTTAAGGACATTTTCACGTAGAAATTTACAACTTAACTATAAGGAGAAGTTTAATGTTAGTATAAATAAAAAATGAAAGAATTACGAGAGGAAGACTCATAAGAGATGTTTCTCATTTCTACACTTCTTTTTACAACCGTTGAAAACAAAACTAATCATGCCCAAACAGAAAAAAGTGTTTGAGTGGCGAAGTGGTTAGTGTACTGATCTCTCATGGCGAAGGTCTGGGGGGTTCGAATCCGGCCGGAGAGGGCCCCAGTCACCCAGCTGTAGGAATGGGTACCTGACTTCTTCTGGAGTTGGGGAAGAAAAAGAGGCCAGGCGTGACACTGACCATATCACCCTCTAGTGTTCTGACAGGTCAATGAATATTATGAGCACTAACACCAAATCTCTATGATCCTCCAAGATATGGCAAGGTAACCTTTGTCTTTACCTTTACAGGCAGAAAAAATTTAGTTCATGCAAAGAATGCATGATTAACCTCGAAAATTTGAATCCTAAGCATTTCATTTTAAACTCGCAACAAAGCACCCCCCCCCCTTTTTTGCCTTGTGATCAATTTGATAGCGTGGAGTCCTCTAGTGGCTAATAGATTTCTCGATTTACTGAATCTAGGGGTAGTTGATAGTTCCGAGTTCTCTAGTAGCTAATAGATTTCTCGATTTACTGAATCTAGGGGTAGTTGATAGTTCCGAGTTCTCTAGTAGCTAATAGATTTCTCGATTTACTGAATCTAGGGGTAGTTGATAGTTCCGAGTCCTCTAGTGGCTAATAGATTTCTCGATTTACTGAATCTAGGGGTAGTTCATAGTTCCGAGTCCTCTAGTGGCTAATAGATTTCTCGATTTACTGAATCTAGGGGTAGTTGATAGTTCCGAGTTCTCTATTAGCTAATAGATTTCTCGATTTACTGAATCTAGGGGTAGTTGATAGTTCCGAGTTCTCTAGTAGCTAATAGATTTCTCGATTTACTGAATCTAGGGGTAGTTGATAGTTCCGAGTCATCTGGTGGCTAATAGATTTCTCGATTTACTGAATCTAGGGGTAGTTCATAGTTCCGAGTCCTCTAGTGGCTAATAGATTTCTCGATTTACTGAATCTAGGGGTAGTTGATAGTTCCGAGTCCTCTAGTGGCTAATGGATTTCTGGCTTTACTGAATCTAGGGGTAGTTGATAGTGCCGAGTCCTCTAGTGGCTAATAGATTTCTGGCTTTACTGAATCTAGGGGTAGTTGATAGTTCCGAGTTCTCTAGTAGCTAATAGATTTCTGGCTTTACTGAATCTAGGGGTAGTTGATAGTTCCGAGTTCTCTAGTAGCTAATAGATTTCTCGATTTACTGAATCTAGGGGTAGTTGATAGTTCCGAGTCCTCTAGTGGCTAATAGATTTCTGGCTTTACTGAATCTAGGGGTAGTTGATAGTGCCGAGTCCTCTAGTAGCTAATAGATTTCTCGATTTACTGAATCTAGGGGTAGTTGATAGTTCCGAGTCCTCTAGTGGCTAATAGATTTCTGGCTTTACTGAATCTAGGGGTAGTTGATAGTTCCGAGTCCTCTAGTGGCTAATAGATTTCTGGCTTTACTGAATCTAGGGGTAGTTGATAGTTCCGAGTCCTCTAGTAGCTAATAGATTTCTCGATTTACTGAATCTAGGGGTAGTTGATAGTTCCGAGTCCTCTAGTGGCTAATAGATTTCTCGATTTACTGAATCTAGGGGTAGTTGATAGTTCCGAGTTCTCTAGTAGCTAATAGATTTCTCGATTTACTGAATCTAGGGGTAGTTGATAGTTCCGAGTCCTCTAGTGGCTAATAGATTTCTCGATTTACTGAATCTAGGGGTAGTTGATAGTTCCGAGTCCTCTAGTAGCTAATAGATTTCTCGATTTACTGAATCTAGGGGTAGTTGATAGTGCTGAGTCCTCTAGTGGCTAATAGATTTCTGGCTTTACTGAATCTAGGGTTAGATTCTCACTCATTCTCCTGCCATTCTTCTTTCTCCCATATCTACAAGTACTTTGTTTACCATTTTACTACGCCAATGATATCTCCTTTTCACCAAAGCAATTCTGTCTACTTTCACTCAGACCTACACACATAAATAAGTAGGTCCTTATGCCTCGAATTTTCTAGAAATGCTCTTAAGGGAGACATCAGTTTTTCTCTGTTTTTATTTCTACATTTCTCTAAGTCATTTCTATTACTCTGTATACCGTCTGTCCAGATTATAAATTGCTTCATTAAAAGTAAACGGCCCGATATTCAAGAGCTTGTGGATTTCACAAAGTCTAACCAGATACCAGCAACATCCAATACCGTTTGAGTCAGATGGTGAAACTCAGTACTCACATCCGATTCTGGTATATTTAATGATCGTCCTTACTGGAGGAAACTAGTTTAGTTTTTTTTTTGGTTTTTTTTTGTTGCTTGCTCTTAAAATGAAAGTGCTAGAATGATCACTTTCTGTGGTTGTTATAGTAAATGTGATCAGTTTGTGTGGTTGTTATAGTAGATGTGATCAGTTTCTGTGGTTATTATAGTAAATGTGATCAATTTATGTGATTGTTATAGTAACAGAAATGATGGATTTATGTGATTGTTATAGTAAAAATTATTATTTGCTTCTGTGGTTGTTTAGTAACAATGATCTCTTTCTGTTGATGTTGTAGAAAAATATTATCAGTTTGTGCGGTTCTTACAGTAATCCTCAATATCTCTCATTTTGATTTGTTTCATACCTCTTCAGCTTCTAGGAAATATTGGATATACGTTTACTTTTGTTTCCGGCCCCGCTGAATATGGCTTTTTACTTCTTCTAAAACAAGAACAACAACTACAGATTTTTATACTAATAGGCATCATCATCATCATCAGGTGCCGTGCCGACTGGCGTTGGCTATTATGCTTCTCCAGAGTACACGATCCTTCATGCAGGCCATCAGTTCAGTTGGTGATCTCCTCTCACACCATCCCGTCAGACTGTCCAGTATCATTTCTCTTGGTCGTCCTCTTGATCTTCTTCCTTCTATTTTTCCTGTTGTTATAATATTTTCAATGCCCCCTCTTCTCATTGCATGTCCTATGAAAGTACATTGTCTCTCTCTTATCTTTCTGACAAGGTTTTTTGTCTCTCCAGCTCTTCTCATACATTCTTCATTAGTTATTTTTGCTGTCCAGGGGATTCGCAACATTCTTCTAATAAACCACATTTCTGCTGCTTCCAATGATTTTTGTGCAGACTTGCCTATTGTCTAATAGGCGTCTAAACTAATAAATACACAGCAGTGACAGAAGCAATGAAAACTGCATAACTTGAAAATAACAGAACATAAGAACTGCGCCGAGAAGCAAAAGGTACTTTTCACAGACTCACAAGCCCTCATTGAAAAACACTGAAAGATTAGAGAGCTGGACAACCTGACAGAAGCCCTATCGTTTGCCAGTCAGTATTCAGTAAGGCAACCATACAGTGAACACCCGCCCACAGAGTAATCCAAGAGTCAGACAGATTGGTAAAAGATGTATGAAGAATGCAACAAATCGAGAAAGCACAACATAGGCTGTCGGTAAGTTTACGCCTGGGATATGAAGAAGAAGAAACGTGTTAAAGGAAACTGTGAAATCAAGCAAGCGCTAATCACCGGCCTTTCCTCTTGGTTAAAATATCTGGATGCTGTCTTTTCTCTGTTTTTATTTCTACATTTCTCTAAGTCATTTCTATTACTCTGTATAACGTCTGTCCAGATTATAAATTGCTTCATTAAAAGTAAACGGCCCGATATTCAAGAGCTTGTGGATTTCACAAAGTCTAACCAGATACCAGCAACATCCAATACCGTTTGAGTCAGATGGTGAAACTCAGTACTCACGTCCGATTCTGGTATATTTAATGGTCGTCCTTACTGGAGGAAACTAGTTTAGTTTTTTTGTTTTTTGTTGTTGTTTGCTCTTAAAATGAAAGTGCTAGAATGATCACTTTCTGTGGTTGTTGTAGTAAATGTGATCAGTTTGTGTGGTTGTTATAGTAGATGTGATCAGTTTCTGTGGTTATTATAGTAAATGTGATCAGTTTCTGTGGTTATTATAGTAAATGTGATCAGTTTCTGTGGTTATTATAGTAGATGTGATCAGTTTCTGTGGTTATTATAGTAAATGTGATCAGTTTCTGTGGTTATTATAGTAGATGTGATCAGTTTCTGTGGTTATTATAGTAAATGTGATCAGTTTCTGTGGTTATTATAGTAAATGTGATCAGTTTGTGTGGTTGTTATAGTAAATGTGATCAGTTTGTGTGGTTGTTATAGTAGATGTGATCAGTTTCTGTGGTTATTATAGTAAATGTGATCAATTTATGTGATTGTTATAGTAACAGAAATGATGGATTTATGTGATTGTTATAGTAAAAATTATTATTTGCTTCTGTGGTTGTTTAGTAAAAATGATCCCTTTCTGTTGATGTTGTAGAAAAATATTATCAGTTTGTGCTGTTCTTACAGTAATCCTCAATATCTCTCATTTTGATTTATGTTTCATACCTCTTCAGCTTCTAGGAAATATTGGATATACGTTTACTTTTGTTTCCGGCCCCGCTGAATATGGCTTTTTACTTCTTCTAAAACAAGAACAACAACTACAGATTTTTATACTAATAGGCATCATCATCATCATCATCAGGTGCCGTGCCGACTGGCGTTGGCTATTATGCTTCTCCAGAGTACACGATCCTTCATGCAGGCCATCAGTTCAGTTGGTGATCTCCTCTCACACCATCCCGTCAGACTGTCCAGTATCATTTCTCTTGGTCGTCCTCTTGATCTTCTTCCTTCTATTTTTCCTGTTGTTATAATATTTTCAATGCCACCTCTTCTCATTGCATGTCCTATGAAAGTACATTGTCTCTCTCTTATCTTTCTGACAAGGTTTTTTGTCTCTCCAGCTCTTCTCATACATTCTTCATTAGTTATTTTTGCTGTCCAGGGGATTCGCAACATTCTTCTAATAAACCACATTTCTGCTGCTTCCAATGATTTTTGTGCAGACTTGCCTATTGTCTAATAGGCGTCTAACCTAATAAATACACAGCAGTGACAGAAGCAATGAAAACTGCATAACTTGAAAATAACAGAACATAAGAACTGCGCCGAGAAGCAAAAGGTACTTTTCACAGACTCACAAGCCCTCATTGAAAAACACTGAAAGATTAGAGAGCTGGACAACCTGACAGAAGCCCTATCGTTTGCCAGTCAGTATTCAGTAAGGCAACCATACAATGGACACCCGCCCACAGCGTAATCCAAGAGTCAGACAGATTGGTAAAAGATGTATGAAGAATGCAACAAATCGAGAAAGCACAACATAGGCTGTCGGTAAGTTTACGCCTGGGATATGAAGAAGAAGAAACGTGTTAAAGGAAACTGTGAAATCAAGCAAGCGCTAATCACCGGCCTTTCCTCTTGGTTAAAATATCTGGATGCTGTCTTCTCTTAGGGTTTATCCTTGTGTGCTAATGTTCTCATTCGATTCATCGTACTAGAAGTAATAGGCTGCCGTTGTTTCCATGATGGATGTTGAATAATACGGCATTATTACAGTTTTCGTAAATATGTGTAAGTGCGGTTTTGCTGTTCTGTGTAAGTTCGTATGGAAGCAAAGTGTTATACTGGGGTGATGGTTCCTTTCATCGCGGCTTGCCGCTGTCTCCACAGTGATGGATGCCTGAATGGCGAATTGGTTAGTAAACTAATCTATCATGGCGAAGATCAGTGGTTCAAATCTGGCTGGAAGCGCCACTGTCACCCAGCAGTATAGATGGATACCTGGTTCTTTTGAGGTCGGGGGAGGAAAGGCAGCGAAGGACGATGCTGACCACATTACCTCGTAGTGTGCTACAAGGTCAAGAAAAGTATGGACACCATCACTATGTCCCTTATGTGCTTCGTTGGCGTAATAGAGTTACCTTTACCTTACCTACATCGTGATGTGAAGCAGACTTTCTAGCTCCACTACCCGGTCTTCAAGAAAGAAGCCATAATCCATTAGAAGGAAGCTTTCTGGTTCCATTATCTGGTCTTCAAACACGAAACCATAATCCATTAGAAGGAAGCTTTCTGGTTCCATTACCTGGTCTTCAAGCAAGAAACCATAATCCATTAGAAGGAATCATTCTGGTTCCTGTTTCCGGTCTTCAAACAAAAAACATAATCTATTAGAAGGAAGCTTTCTAGTTCCATTACCCGGTCTTAAAACAAGAAACCATAATCCACTACAAGGAATCTTTCTCGTTCCATTACCTGGTCTTCAAACAAAAAAAAAACCATAATCCATTAGAAGGAATCTTTCTGGTTCCATTACCTGGTCTTCAAACAAAAACAAAAAAATCCATTAGAAGGAATATTTCTGGTTCCATTACCTGGTCTTCAAACACAAAACCATAATCCATTACAAGGAATCTTTCTGGTTCATTTTCCCGGTCTTCAAACAAAAACAAAACTATAATCTACTTTAATTTAAAAGGAAGCTGTTTTCTAAGATATTCACGTGGCCAGCTCGTATCCAGAAAGCTACGACACAAATAACTGATTATGCTTTACGCATGAACAGCTATGAAAATTAAAGGACATGATGGTTCTTGTGTGTGTTTACTACAGCATCAAATGTCAAGGTTGGCATGATAAAATAAGCGCCATGGCATCGTGTTATGCCTTATTTGGCTCGGCGTATCGGACTCCAAAAGTCTTTGGTCATGTGAGGCATCCACAGGCGCATCAGGTACTCACGTTCTTTTCTGTTTATTACAGGGATTCTCAAATCAGTAGGGAATTCCCCCTTTCCCCCTCCCCGGTTGAATTTTAGGAGTGGGGAAGAAGAAATGGAACCATAGATTCACAGACTAAAAACAAAAATGAAATATATGCATTCATTCATTCATTTGCATGTCCCTTGCGGAACTTTGCCTCCCTAACAGCACTCCTGTAGGCCTCTCGGTTGTGAGCAAGATGCCCTGCTGCTGATGCATCCATTTGCAGATCAACAACGATGTCATGCAGCCATCTTCGCCTTGGTCTTCCACTCTTTCTTTTTCCCATTATGTACCTTTCCAAGGCGGTCTTCTCTAGATTATCATGACGTTTAATGTGTCCAAAATATTTACGTTTTCTCTTTTTAATCCTCTTTACTAGCCAGCCTTCTTCAGTATTCAGTTCTTATAGTATGGATATATTTGTTCTATTTTTGTTGTCCATGGTATTTAAAGAACTCTTCTGTAGCATTTACATTCAAAGGTATTTATGAGTTTCTCAGCTGTTTTGTTAAGTGTCCAGGTCTCACAGGCATAATATATGCATATTATTTGAAGTTAAAGACACAATCCTGGGGCGGAGGGAGGGGAAGGGAACATTCCTACCTTTAGTGAAATGAGTACATGAGACAACGGAAGCTTGAGAACAGCTGAATAACTGCATATTTTTATGTAGGATCTATTTGACAGAACAACAACCAGCCTCATGGGTGATCAGGAAATAAAAAAGATGGACATATGTTGGTCACGTGATGAGAAGAAACGATCAGAGAATCCCAAAACAAGCTATCAAGTGGAACACAGCAGGCCGAAGAAAAAAAGGCAGACCACGTGAAACTCTGAAGAGGACATTGTTAAGAGAGGCCAAATTAACAGGCATAAAATCCCTTGATGAGGTTGGCGAAATACCTTGCGAGTCCTATGTGACATTTAACGGTACGGGAAGGATATAAGATACTATTGTGAGATGGCTCCCATCATTTTATGAGAACACGCATGGATGGAGAGACTCCTTCTAGCGAGCAAGTGTCAGGTAATTCTAGAGAGATCTTTGATTGTTGTCATGTCCATAGCTAAAATGTGTCTGGTAGGTCGATCTTCTTTTCCTGGCGTCCAGTGTTGGGTGGCTAAAAGAAAACAAAAGTGGTAGTTTAGCTGGGTTTCTGTAGAGCGAGGATAATAGGGGGTTGTATGCGAGGCCAGCCACGTCCTTGTGCACAGATTCATCTTTGTAAGTTTTTCTTTGTTTCCAACAGTTGATTTTTATCATTCAGTCATTCTCTCTCTCTCTCTCGCTCTCCTTTTCTTACTCTCTCTCGCTCTCTTATCTCTCTCTCGCTCTCTTTCTCTCACTCCCTCTCTCTCTTTTCCTTCTCTCGCTCTCTCTCACTCTTTCTTTCGCTCTCCCTCTCTTTCTCTCTCTCCCTCTCTTTCTCTCGCTCTCCCTCTCTTTCTCGTCTATAAGACGGGGCTGAGTGCCCAATTCTTTACCCTTTAAAAATAAAGATCATTCATTCATTCATTCTCTCGCTCTCTCTCTCTTTCTTTCTCTCTCTCTCTCGCTCTTTCCCTCGTTCTCTCTCTCCTCTCTCTCTCTCGCTTGCCTTCTCTTACTCTTGATCTCTCTCGCTCTCCCTCTCTCGCTCAGTCTCTCCCTCTCGCTCTCTCTCTCCCTTGTGTGTGAGAGACATAGCCAGAGAGACAGATAGACCGACAGAGAAAGAACCACAGATATGGAGAGTTTCTCAAAGGGCAGAATGTCAGACGGGCCTGCGTGCCCAATTCTTAACCATTTTGAAATAAAGATCAATCAATCAATCAGTCTTACTCTCTCGTTCCTTTTCTCCCTCTCTCCTCTATCTCCCTCTCTTTCTCTCCCTCTCCCTCTCTCTCTCTCGTCTCACTCTTTTACTCTCTCGATCTCCCTCTCTTACTCTCTCGATCTCCCTTTCTTACTCTCTCGCTCTCTTTCCCCTCTCTCCCTCTCTTTCTCTTTCGCTCTCAATATACCTGGAGGGATATAGACCGCCCAACAAACCCTAAGTGGTACAGCAGCCTGTTTCCAC
The DNA here is from genome assembly GCA_009760885.1 of Achatina immaculata. Taxonomy (NCBI): domain Eukaryota; kingdom Metazoa; phylum Mollusca; class Gastropoda; order Stylommatophora; family Achatinidae; genus Lissachatina; species Lissachatina immaculata. The sequence goes on from CM019707.1 coordinate 14,817,944, forward strand.
GAGCACAACAAAAATGCACACTCTGGTTCTAGTCTGCTCTGACCTACTGTTCTTGATAACCGCTCTTTCCCTACACCACTCTGGAGCCGGATAGGATGCAGTTTTACTGGAAGGATAAGTAGAGAAAGAAATAAAAGCAACGGCAATAGAACGACAATGAAGAAAACACAGTGTAACGCAAAACCAACCAATATTTCCGCAAAACGCCCTTATCAAGGAAGACTAAATAACGAATACACATATTTTACCCCAGTTTCCCCCTATGAGCACGCGGCTTCCCTTTTAAAGCTCCTGAGATAATTCTTTATATCGTAGAGATGTTTGCCTTAGAACGAAAATAGTCGAAAAAAATGGGTCTGTCTAATGATATTAGTTATCTCTGCACGTTTTTTTAATGGCAGATAAATGATTTGTTAAACAGTGACGATATTTAAGAGTCTTGTACGAAGACGCACATTATTTATTTATTTATTTATTTATTTATTCAAATAAAGAATCATTTTTTTCAGAAGTTTGTCCCTGACGTTTCGTGTTATGAGTGCGCTTCATTGTAATTATCAATGACCAGTTGCCAACACTGGCGGGAAAACAAACAGCCGTACTCATTACGACATTGAAGGATGGATGTATCGTTTAATCATCAGAGGAAGTTCTTCGGTCACGTGCGGTAGTGAATGTTAAAAAGAGTCACTGCAGTACCTGTTGTCTTTCTTTTTTTTTTCTTTCTGTTTTACTTTAATACTAAAACCTTTTTTAAACCAAGAATGTTTGTAAGGCAACTTTAACACGATACCGAATCCCGAAATCGGCTCGCATCCGAAATCCATAACAAAAGATGAGGGGAACTTCACTGCATGAGAAAATACGAGATCACCGAATTCCTTTTAAAAACAGATCAGATTCTTCCTCAGCGCCGTCCCCTGTTCATTCAGAGCTTCTTCTCCGTCATCTTCTATTTCAGTTCTATGCCCTCTTTATCTAATGCAGGAAGTCTTAACACTCCTGGCCCGTGAACCTCTAGTTTTCGTTAACTTTTTTCGATTATAGGAATCGTCTCCCTAAATCTCTTTATATAACTCTCTCAATCTTGTTGTAGTGTGTTTCTTTACAGTTTTCTCTGACGTTCTCTTGGACTTTTTCTCATCTTATTCAGAAAATGAGATTTCTTCTTCTTTTAAGTTTGTGAACTTGATGAAGCAGGACTTCTCCCATCCCTCATCTCTTGTTTGCCGACATCTCCAAGACAGTCGAAGCTCCCTGATTACGTTTATTGATTTGTGGATAGTGACTGCAGTCGGTTTTCTCTATTTTCATTCTTTGATCTTAATCCAGAAATGCTTGTATTGAGTTCATGCTCGATTTTTTTTGTGGCATCCATTTTCCCCGTGTTTTTGTGTGTTCGGTGATCCTCTAATATTTTGAAGTATATTATTCAGGAAAAAAAAATCACAATGTCTTTTTTTGTAACGAACAGAGAAAGAATCACAACGGCTAGTCTGGAGGTTCAATAAACAAATCTCTTCTCATAATCCCCGAAGATGGGAGACTCAGCGAAAAAACAGAAAGTTCGTGGTTCGAGTTCCAGGTAAGCCTCTTACCATTTTGTTTCTCTCGCATCTAAACTGCTTTGTCTATTATTATTTTTTTTTTCAAATGCTAACCATTCAATACTTAACTGTTCAAGATGGCGAACGTTCAGTGGGCATTGATCACCGGCAAAACGCCAGAAAATGTGGAAAAGAATTCGTTCACTCATCCATGAGTAACCTCGCCGAACAGACCACCAGCTTTCTCACATGATTGGAATCAGTTACGGAGTCTGTCAAAGAGATCCTCATGGAAAGACGGAACATGCACCGCGACGCTGCGCAGTGTGTCCCCGACTCTTGACACTCGATTAAAAACAGAGGCGTCTTGATGCGTACCTTGGCTTTCACACCTCTCTCAAAAGACGCAGGTTTTGATAGAAAACAACATGGCGAATGTCTTCCCCCCCCCCCCCACTCGCCTGACTACTCCCCTATAACTTTGCCTTGTTTCCCAAAATGATACTGTAGATGAATGGGCGCCTCATCGATACTGTGGATGAAATCCAAACGAAATCGTAGGCGGTGTTAGACATTCTTCAGAAAAAGGACTTCTCGGGGTGGAAGAGGCACTTGGATTGTTGCATACGTTTCCAAGGTGACTGTTTTTAAGGGGATGGAGATCAGATTTAAATACAGTAATTCATTCAGCTTTCCGAGAAGTTGTGGCTCACTGCTGTTGACAAGACTTCTTTCCATCCCTCCCTGTTCTTGGTCTTTGCCTGCCAGTTGTCCACTCCGAGGATTCGTTGATCTTCTTCTAAGTTGTCATGCCACCGTTGCTTGGTCTGTGTCTTGGTCTGTCTCCGTTTATTACTTCTGCATAAGTCGTTTTTGTCTATCTATTTTCGTCCATATTAAAGTGAGCCTGTGTTTTTTTTAAAAGAACCGGTCCGAGAACTTTCCGATACCACCTTGTATTCAGTTAAAAAAAAAAAAAGGTAAAGGTAACGGTAATCCTATAATGCCTTAGAGGCACATAGGGATATGGTGTTAGTGCCCATATTTTCCTTGACCTATCAGCACACTAGAGGGTGTTAAGGTCAGTATCACACCTGGCAGCCTTTCCTTCCCCGATTCAAGAAGATGTCAGGTACCCAGTTCTACAGCTGGGTGACTGGGGTGCCTCCGCTTGGGTTCAAACCCCCGACCTTCGCCATGAGAGACCAGTGCACTAACCACTTCGTCACTCAGACACCCTTGTATTCAGTAGATAGTATGAAAACCCATAAAAGTGGAAACAGATGACATGATGGGCCGTGGAATAACACTGTCGATATAAGGTTAACACACACTAAAACAAGTTTTCCGTGAAGACAGTGAGATATACTAAGTATCAGCTGTCAAGACAGCGAGACGTTTCAACACTGAGTATCAGTTGTCAATACAGTGAAACGTTTCAATACTAATTATCAGCTGTCAAGACAGTGAGATGTTTCAATACAGAGTATCAGCTGTCAAGACAGTGAGACGTTTCAACACTAAGTATCAGCTGTCAAGACAGCGAGATGTTTCAACACTAAGTATCAGCTGTCAAGACAGCGAGACGTTTCAGTACTAAGTATCAGCTGTCAAGACAGCGAGTCGTTTCAGTATTAAGTATCAGTTGTCAAGACAGCGAGACGTTTCAACACTAAGTATCAGCTGTCAAGACAGTGAGACGTTTCAACACTAAGTATCAGTTGTCAAGACAGCGAGATGTTTCAATACTAAGTATCAGCTGTCACGACAGCGAGTCGTTTCAGTATTAAGTATCAGTTGTCAAGACAGCGAGACGTTTCAACACTAAGTATCAGCTGTCAAGACAGTGAGACGTTTCAACACCAAGTATCAGTTTTCAACACCAAGTATCAGCTGTCAAGACAGCGAGACGCTTCAATACCAAGTATCAGCAGTTAAGACAGTGAGATGTTTCAACTCTAAGTATCATCTGTCAAGACAGTGAGACGTTTCAACACTATGTATCAGCTGTCAAGACAGTGAGACGTTTCACCACTAAGTATCAGCTGTCAAGACAGTGAGACGTTTCAACACTAAGTATCAGCTGTCAAGACAGTGAGACGTTTCAACACTAAGTATCAGCTGTCAAGACAATGAGACGTTTCACCACTAAGCATCAGCTGTCAAGACAATGAGACGTTTCACCACTAAGTATCAGCTGTCAAGACAATGAGACCTTTCAACACTAAGTATCAGCTGTCAAGACAATGAGACGTTTCACCACTAAGTATCAGCTGTCAAGACAATGAGACCTTTCAACACTAAGTATCAGCTGTCAAGACAATGAGACGTTTCACCACTAAGTATCAGCTGTCAAGACAGTGAGACGTTTCAACAATAAGTATCAGCTGTCAAGACAGCGAGACGTTTCAACACTAAGTATCAGCTGTCACGACAGTAAACGTTTCAACACTAAGTATCAGCTGTCAAGACAGCGAGATGTTTCAATACTAAGTATCAGCTGTCACGACAGCGAGTCGTTTCAGTATTAAGTATCAGTTGTCAAGACAGCGAGACGTTTCAACACTAAGTATCAGCTGTCAAGACAGTGAGACGTTTCAACACCAAGTATCAGTTTTCAACACCAAGTATCAGCTGTCAAGACAGCGAGACGCTTCAATACCAAGTATCAGCAGTTAAGACAGTGAGATGTTTCAACTCTAAGTATCATCTGTCAAGACAGTGAGACGTTTCAACACTATGTATCAGCTGTCAAGACAGTGAGACGTTTCACCACTAAGTATCAGCTGTCAAGACAGTGAGACGTTTCAACACTAAGTATCAGCTGTCAGACAGTGAGACGTTTCAACACTAAGTATCAGCTGTCAAGACAATGAGACGTTTCACCACTAAGCATCAGCTGTCAAGACAATGAGACGTTTCACCACTAAGTATCAGCTGTCAAGACAATGAGACCTTTCAACACTAAGTATCAGCTGTCAAGACAGAGACGTTTCACCACTAAGTATCAGCTGTCAAGACAATGAGACCTTTCAACACTAAGTATCAGCTGTCAACAGCGAGACGTTTCACCACTAAGTATCAGCTGTCAAGACAATGAGACCTTTCAACACTAAGTATCAGCTGTCAAGACAATGAGACGTTTCACCACTAAGTATCAGCTGTCAAGACAGTGAGACGTTTCAACAATAAGTATCAGCTGTCAAGACAGCGAGACGTTTCAACACTAAGTATCAGCTGTCACGACAGTAAACGTTTCAACACTAAGTATCAGCTGTCAAGACAGCGAGACGTTTCAACACTAAGTATCAGCTGTCAAGACAGTGAGACGTTTCAATACTAAGTATCAGCTGTCAAGACAGTGACATGTTTCAATACAGAGTATCAGCTGTCAAAACAGTGAGACGTTTCAACACTAAGTATCAGCTGTCAAGACAGCGAGATGTTTCAACACTAAATATCAGCTGTCAAGACAGCGAGACGTTCAACACTAAGTATCGGCTGTCAAGACAGCGAGACGTTTCAGTACTAAGTATCAGCTGTCAAGACAGCGAGACGTTTCAACACTAAGTATCAGCTGTCAAGACAGTGAGACGTTTCAACACTAAGTATCAGCTGTCAAGACAGCGAGACGTTTCAATACTAAGTATCAGCTGTCAAGACAGCGAGTCGTTTCAGTATTAAGTATCAGTTGTCAAGACAACGAGACGTTTCAACACTAAGTATCATCTGTCAAGACAGTGAGACGTTTAAACACCAAGTATCAGCTGTCAAGACAGCGAGACGTTTAAACACCAAGTATCAGCTGTCAAGACAGCGAGACGTTTCACCACTAAGTATCAGTTGTCAAGCCAGTGAGACGTTTCAATACTAAGTATCAGCTGTCAAGACAGCGAGACATTTCAATACTAAGTATCAGCTGTCAAGACAGCGAGACATTTCAATACTAAGTATCAGCTGTCAAGACAGCGAGACGTTTCAATACATACTGAGTATAGGTTGTCAAGATAGTGAGATGTTCACTAGAGCAACATCCTATGAATGACAGGCCAAGTCAGTAGAATGAATGTCCACGCGAAAACAAAAGGCAGCATGGAAAGATAATACACTCTCTGTGACTAGCCTTTTCGCACAGTTTAAAGATAATACACTCTCTCTCTCTGACCTAGCCTTTGACACAGCATAAAGATAATGTGCTCTCTGTGACAGTATTTTGTAGACATTCCCCTGGTCAAGTGAACTTTTCACCCAGTTGTTTGTTCAAGCTCGGAAAAAATTTATATCTAGAAGTGTCACAGTAAGATTAGGTTGAGTTGTGACGGAGAAGTTGTTAAGTTGCACAGGTTAGCTGAGTCTGGAAGTTTATTTAAGAACACACAGCTGACACACTTTGGGTAACAGAGGGCATTGTTTACAAGTTTTTTTTTTTGATTTTGTGAAAACTAAAGGTCAAGTGATAAAAATGTGGCTTCACGTGATTTTGAGCTTCACATGACGGAAAAGTCGCGAAGCTTCAGGATATATATTAGGAGAAACAGATTACATGCGATTCAGAATGATAGGATGATGATTAATTTACTTTTTGATGATTAGATTGAGTTTGGAGACGTAGACAGTCAGAGTTAGTTCACCTTTGTGAAGTTCGTTGAGGGTGGTTTTTGTGAAATTAGAGTGATACTCGGAGTAAAAATGTAGCAGTTCTGTCAGTTGTTACTTTTGTCCTTGTTAGGACGACAAGTAGTTGCTTGTGCTACATTCAGAATGTAGAGTGCTATTGTGTGGGGGTTTTTTTTTTGGAATTCATTGGTTTGTGTGGTTCTTTCGGAGAACTTGTGAATACATATTTTTTTGGATTAGTCTAGTAGGGTTGTTGTTTCTTCCCAGTGGCGTAGTCATATATTTGTCTACTTTTCAAGCTATTTGGCTTCATCACATCTCTCATCAGTTCAACGCTCATTTTCCTCATCAATAATGTTGTCTGTGTTTAAATCTAGTTGGAACTTCTTCTGTCAGTGTTGGAACTTCTTCTGTCAGTGTTGGAACTTCTTCTGTCAGTGTTGGAACTTCTTCTGTCAGTGTTGGAACTTCTTCTGTCCGTGTTGGAACTTCTTCTGTCAGTGTTGGAACTTCTTCTGTCAGTGTTGGAACTTCTTTTGTCCGTGTTGGAACTTCTTCTGTCCGTGTTGGAACTTCTTCTGTCCGTGTTGGAACATTCTTCTGTCAGTGTTGGAACATTCTTCTGTCCGTGTTGGAACTTCTTCTGTCAGTGTTGGAACTTCTTCTGTCAGTGTTGGAACTTCTTCTGTCAGTGTTGGAACTTCTTCTGTCCGTGTTGGAACTTCTTCTGTCCGTGTTGGAACTTCTTCTGTCAGTGTTGGAACTTCTTCTGTCAGTGTTGGAACTTCTTCTGTCAGTGTTGGAACTTCTTCTGTCCGTGTTGGAACATTCTTCTGTCAGTGTTGGAACTTCTTCTGTCCGTGTTGGAACTTCTTCTGTCAGCTGTTGGAACTTCTTCTGTCCGTATTGGAACTTCTTCTGTCCGTGTTGGAACTTCTTCTGTCCGTGTTGGAACATTCTTCTGTCAGTGTTGGAACTTCTTCTGTCAGTGTTGGAACTTCTTCTGTCCGTGTTGGAACTTCTTCTGTCCGTGTTGGAACTTCTTCTTTCAGTCTAGTTGAATGAATGGAAGTCCCAATTCTTGATGTTTGTGACACTGGTGTTTTCGTTGTCCATACTAAGTATCAGCTGTCAAGACAGCGAGACATTTCAATACTAAGTATCAGCTGTCAAGACAGCGAGACGTTTCAATACATACTGAGTATAGGTTGTCAAGATAGTGAGATGTTCACTAGAGCAACATCCTATGAATGACAGGCCAAGTCAGTAGAATGAATGTCCACGCGAAAACAAAAGGCAGCATGGAAAGATAATACACTCTCTGTGACTAGCCTTTTCGCACAGTTTAAAGATAATACACTCTCTCTCTCTGACCTAGCCTTTGACACAGCATAAAGATAATGTGCTCTCTGTGACAGTATTTTGTAGACATTCCCCTGGTCAAGTGAACTTTTCACCCAGTTGTTTGTTCAAGCTCGGAAAAAATTTATATCTAGAAGTGTCACAGTAAGATTAGGTTGAGTTGTGACGGAGAAGTTGTTAAGTTGCACAGGTTAGCTGAGTCTGGAAGTTTATTTAAGAACACACAGCTGACACACTTTGGGTAACAGAGGGCATTGTTTACAAGTTTTTTTTTTTGATTTTGTGAAAACTAAAGGTCAAGTGATAAAAATGTGGCTTCACGTGATTTTGAGCTTCACATGACGGAAAAGTCGCGAAGCTTCAGGATATATATATTAGGAGAAACAGATTACATGCGATTCAGAATGATAGGATGATGATTAATTTACTTTTTGATGATTAGATTGAGTTTGGAGACGTAGACAGTCAGAGTTAGTTCACCTTTGTGAAGTTCGTTGAGGGTGGTTTTTGTGAAATTAGAGTGATACTCGGAGTAAAAATGTAGCAGTTCTGTCAGTTGTTACTTTTGTCCTTGTTAGGACGACAAGTAGTTGCTTGTGCTACATTCAGAATGTAGAGTGCTATTGTGTGGGGGTTTTTTTTTTGGAATTCATTGGTTTGTGTGGTTCTTTCGGAGAACTTGTGAATACATATTTTTTTGGATTAGTCTAGTAGGGTTGTTGTTTCTTCCCAGTGGCGTAGTCATATATTTGTCTACTTTTCAAGCTATTTGGCTTCATCACATCTCTCATCAGTTCAACGCTCATTTTCCTCATCAATAATGTTGTCTGTGTTTAAATCTAGTTGGAACTTCTTCTGTCAGTGTTGGAACTTCTTCTGTCAGTGTTGGAACTTCTTCTGTCAGTGTTGGAACTTCTTCTGTCAGTGTTGGAACTTCTTCTGTCCGTGTTGGAACTTCTTCTGTCAGTGTTGGAACTTCTTTTGTCCGTGTTGGAACTTCTTCTGTCCGTGTTGGAACTTCTTCTGTCCGTGTTGGAACATTCTTCTGTCAGTGTTGGAACATTCTTCTGTCCGTGTTGGAACTTCTTCTGTCAGTGTTGGAACTTCTTCTGTCAGTGTTGGAACTTCTTCTGTCCGTGTTGGAACTTCTTCTGTCCGTGTTGGAACTTCTTCTGTCCGTGTTGGAACTTCTTCTGTCAGCTGTTGGAACTTCTTCTGTCAGTGTTGGAACTTCTTCTGTCAGTGTTGGAACTTCTTCTGTCCGTGTTGGAACATTCTTCTGTCAGTGTTGGAACTTCTTCTGTCCGTGTTGGAACTTCTTCTGTCAGCTGTTGGAACTTCTTCTGTCCGTATTGGAACTTCTTCTGTCCGTGTTGGAACTTCTTCTGTCCGTGTTGGAACATTCTTCTGTCAGTGTTGGAACTTCTTCTGTCAGTGTTGGAACTTCTTCTGTCCGTGTTGGAACTTCTTCTGTCCGTGTTGGAACTTCTTCTTTCAGTCTAGTTGAATGAATGGAAGTCCCAATTCTTGATGTTTGTGACACTGGTGTTTTCGTTGTCCTAGTGGCGAATCTGGAAACTCTTGTTGTGTTGCTATGGGAATACAGCAGTGAAAAATGTTGCCTATTGATTAACAAGTAGTAGAGAAAAAAAATCCAGCCAGGCAGACAACATCATGAATGATAAAATAACAAGCAGAGAATAGATCCAATAACTTCTTTAATAGTTCTATATGTCGGCGAAGTTGTGTTACACAATCGTTCACTGATTGTGTAGTAGTGATGTGCAGTGTGATAGAACAGTGAGTTACATCCCGCAGGATAGTTTCTTGTTATTTCGTTTCGTCACCAAGAACTGGTTTCTGCGGTCTTCCGCACCCTAGGGCATCCTAGTATATCCCCGTGGCCAGTCTTTTAACACAGGGTAAAGATAATATGCTCTCTGTGGCCAGCCTTTTAACACAGGGTAAAGATAATACGCTCTCTGTGACCAGCCTTTTAACACAGGGTAAAGATAATACGTTCTCTGCGGCCAGCCTTTTAACATAGAGTAAAGATAATACGCTCTCTGTGGCCAGCCTTTTAACACAGGGTAAAGATAATACGTTCTCTGCCGCCAGCCTTTTAACATAGAGTAAAGATAATACGCTCTCTGTGGCCAGCCTTTTAACACAGGGTAAAGATAATACGCTCTCTGTGGCCAGCCTTTTAACACAGGGTAAAGATAATACCCTCTCTGTGGCCAGCCTTTTAACACAGGGTAAAGATAATACCCTCTCTGTGACCAGCCTTTTAACAGTGTAAAGATAATACGCTCTCTGTTAACAGCTTTCTGGAACAATGTAAAGATAATACTCTATCTGTGACCAGCCTTTTGGCACAGTGTAAAGATAACACACTCTCTGTGACCAGCCGTTTGGCAGAGTGTATCACATATTATCTCATTACAAGCGTCATGAAGTAAATAGATGCATGTGGTTCAGTTTTTTTAAAGTAGATGAGTGAGAGAAGTTGATGGAAAAAAAGGAATGGCAGAAAGTAAAATGAGCACTTACAAATGAAGGACATACAACAATCCAATATTTGGGCAGGGGGGGAGCCTTAGAAGAAAGGTACTGAAGAAACTTTACACTCAACATAAACAGCGTATCCATCTCAACCACACGCACGCCATACATATCCAATATACATGCTGGCATATGCACGTGCACTGTGGTAACAAACCCAGTTCCCCCCCCCCCCCACCAACCAAACTTTTTCTCCTCTACGAATTAGACTTCATTAGCTTTCATTTTCTATATATCCCCCCATCCCCCACCCTTTTTTCCAAAAACAAAATACGTAGAAATATCTCTCATCATCTGAACTCGATGAACAGATATATCAAAATTACACAATTGGTTAGACAGGCTGTCAAACTCCCATTCTGACTGTTCTAGACACCCAACTTCGCTAGATGCGCGGGCGCGTACAGAAAATTACATCCGCCATTATTGACTTAGATCACCGAATTTTTCGGGAAACTAACGCAAGAAACCGAAAACATTCGAACAAACTCTGAAGTCATGTTCTATAAACAGACACATAGGGCCATCAGAGACATGGGAGAGGGCCAACAGAGACATGGGAGAGGGCCATCAGAGACATGGGAGAGGGCCAAGATTCTATACTTGTTATTCTAATCCAGCTTTCAGTTTTCTTAACTAATTTAGTGAAACGATGAGCTTAGCTGAGAATAAGAAGGAAAGAAAGATGGAAGGAAAGAAAGAATGAAGGCGTGAAAGAAAGATGGAAAGAATGAAGGTAGGAACGAGGGACAGAAAGAAAGAACGATGGAAAAAAAGAACGGAAGAAAGAAAGGAAGGAAGAAAGAAAGAAATATGAAAGGAAGGAAGGAGCGATGAAAGGAAGGAAGGAAGGAAGAAAGAAAGGAAGGAAGGAAAGAAGGAAAGAAAGAAAGAACGAAAGAAACAAAGAAAAAAAGACGGAAGGAAGGAAAGATGAACAGAAGGAAGAAAGAAAGAAAGAAAGAACGAAAGAACGAAAAAAAGAACATAAGAACGAAAGAAACAAAAAAGAAAGGAAGGAAAGGAAAAGAAAGAAAGAAAGAAAGAAAGATGAAAGGAAGGAAGGAAGACAAGAAAGAAATGAAGGAAAAGGGAAAGAAAGAAAGAAAGAAAATCTTCCTTAATTTGGTAAGTAAATCTCCAGGCACGGTACTTGTTGCTTTTCAAATGTCCGAACAGCGAAGATCACTAGATCTTTCAGCTGACATCACTCGCTCGCTACACTTTCAACTCTAAATCTGCACTCCTCCTTCGGAAAAACTAGAGATCCCAATTCTCAATCAAGGACCGACCTTCTTAGGAAAGTTAAAAAGCACCCAGAAAAGATACAGACAAAAGATACAAGAAAGTGTCTAATACGAAGTACACAGAGTCCAACGTCTTTTAGCTTAAGAAAATTAAAAGAAAAAAAAAACAAACCCTGGCTGCTTTTAGTTGTTAGAGACAGGTGCTGCAGTATTTGCTAATAAGAATGTCATTAGTTAAGTAAGGTTATCTTTGTCAAAGGTTATATACTTTAATTAAAATTTTAAAAAAGACCTTTCCAAATTTACTTGTACTTCGAGTGAACTTCGTGCCAGAGGAGCTTCCCTGAACTTAATTTCTAATCTTTATCCCAGGTCTGTGAACTTGTTATTTCGGATCCATCTTTGATGGGGTCTATATTTGTCGCTCTGGCTCCTCCCCTCCCTCCCCCCCCCCCCCCCCCCACTTTGCCGCTGCAACAGTGCCTGGGCTTGTGGTACAATATGATTGGCTGAAAATCACACAGACGATGAAATGAGGATGGGGAATGGGACGCACGCAATGTCAAGTCGAGATGTTAACCTTAACATCCGAATCTAGTGAACCTTTAGCGAGGCCGTTAGATGAAAATTTTAAAAAAAACGGGCCTTTGGCTGAGGCGGAGCTTGTCCCAGGAGAGAGAGAAGGGAGGGGGGAAGGAGAGAGACTTTTCAGATATATCTTCGGGGTGTCAGAAAATTATCTTTATAACTGTGATCCCATCGAACACGATGTGGAAAGAACACATAAAGATAATTTTTTTTCCCTCGGACACTCCATATAACATTAATAAATAAGGGACAAACAGATGAAGCTCTATACAGACAGACAAATCAATTGCAGATAAGACAGATCCATCAGGGCATCTCTGTATCTCTGCGGGAGAAAGATTCCCACCCCCCTCCCCCAACCACCGCCCCCGCCCCCCGGCCCGACAGCGGAAATGGCTGCGATCTTAAACGAACCTAATCAACCACTGACAGCCCCCACATGGACACAGAATAAAGGTTTCCTCAAATCTGTCTCACATTTTTTTAAAACCCTGTATATCAAATTATCCGTGAAGAAAATGATAAAATAAGGAATATACGTGTATAATTTTCTCTGTCCTATATGGCTCCACTGCAAATGGATGCAGCAGCAGCAGGCCATCTTGGTCACAACCGGGAGGCCTACAGGAGAGCTGTTAGGGAGGCAAAGTTCCGCAAGGGACATGCAAATGAATGAATGAATGAATATGGCTCGAAGTAATGGCGTGTGGTTTTTTGCTCACGTTCATTTGTCTTTGCTATATTTTTGCAGCTTATTTTTTTTAAAGTGCTCCTATCTTCTTTCACCTATGTGTTACTGCCTGTAGCAAGCTTACCTGGCTTCACTTATCACTCTTTTTTTTTAATCAGTTACACCTCGGTTATTATCTTACTGATTTCTTACAGTTTTTGGCCGGGCTTTCTGTGATTCTAACACATATACGGTAAACTGGCAATGAAGAAGATGAATTACTACAAGATGTAATAGTAATTATGTATTGTTCATATTCCTAGCTACTGTTACGTACAATATACATTTAACTATGTTATGTTTTTCTTCATATATAAAAAAAAAAAATTGTGCTTCGCAGTTTGCACTTCTACAGCTTGATATGACTAGAACTTGGGGTGAAGACACTACCCGATGAGGCAGTCAGCGACCCATAACTGATATGCTAGCGTCAGGGTTAGCCAACCATAGCTGACCAAGACCCTGTCCCACCTCTCCGTCTGTATCCGCAGTAACAGGCCTAGCCTGGCTAAAGGGACAAGGATCGCCATAATCCCTATGGTGGTGGAGTCTGCTAAAGAAGCATTGCACATCCCCCTGATTTTTAGCTGTACTCCGGGACTGAAAAAAACAGCTGCCATAACTCGCTCCCAAGCCGATTCGAAGCTGTGCCTCAACACTTCCACAGCATCGGCTGCAAACAACAACAGCTCGTAGCTACAGAGAGACAGCACAAGACAAGTACCGGACGTCACTAGATACTTGTTTTTTTTTTTGTTTATTCCCCTTTCATGTATCCTGAGTGCTATACAAAATATACGAAACAATTTCTAAACGAATCAGTACCTGAATGAAAAGAATTAAATTTGTTTCCTGTACTACTTTACTAACTGTGGCCTGCGTGGCTGAATGGTTAGACGCTCAGTCTGCTAATCCGGTGATAGGAGTTCAAGTCCCAGCGGTGGGGAGTTTTTCTGGAACAGATACACCAGAAAGGCGCCGGGGTACGCTCAACCTCTAAAAATGGGCACTAGAGAAATCTGGGCCCGGGGGGGGGGGGGTAATGAGGCCGGGCGTGGTACTGACCACATCACACTTTCCTGTCCCGATGGTCTGAAAGGACCGGCCTAACACTGTAACCGCAATATGCCTTAAATGGCATGAAAGCGGGGATTTTACCTTTCACCTTACCTATCATTTTATTTGCATATGCTTTCTGAATCCAAATCACGTGTATGACAATACTTTGGCACAGGATTAAACTACATACGGTTTTTTCTAACAAATCTTTGACTAAAGACTGAAAATGGTTAATTATGGCTATCGTTTTTTTTCAGAGCGGACACATTGCTTCATTCTGCTCCTCATTATATTCATACGTGTACGGAATCTTAGAACACGAGTTCTGTGTTGACCTATAGGTTTAAGGACACTTAGAACATCATTTGTGCTTTGACCTATAGGACAGTTAGAACACCAATTGCGTTTTGACCTATAAGTTTATAGAGAGTTAGAACACCAATTCTGTTTTGACCTATAGGTGTGGTGTTCTTGTGCCTTGTTGAGCAGGAGTTTATGGCATTTGTATCTCCAAACAAATTTAGCATGGCGAACATGTAGAGGGAAGACGGTCACTTGTAACTTCTAGAGGAAAAATGGCCACGTGGAACTTGTAGGGGAAAGGTGGCCACATGGAATTTGTAGAGGGAATGTGGTCACGTGAAACCTGTAGAGGGAAGGTGGCCAGGTGGAACTTGCAGAGGGAAGATGGTCACTTGTAACTTCTAGAGAGAATGTGGTCACATGGAACTTGTAGAGGGAAGGTAGTCGCGTGGAACTTGTAGAGGGAATGTGGTCACCTGGAACTTGTAGAGGGAAGGTAACCACGTGGAACTTGTAGTGGGAATGTGGTCACGTGGAATCTGTAGAAGGAAGGTGGCCACGTGGAACTTGTAAGGGGGGGGGCATATGATCACTTGGAACTTGTAGAGGAATGATGGCCACATGGAAGACCAGAACTGAGATATAAAAATTCTATAAGTCATCCATCAGATATTTTTCAGTCAGCAGCCAAGACTAGGGAGGACTGAGGAAATACTGAACCACGTGGAACTCCACTCCGAGTAAAAGTGCAGCATTATATGAGGAAGAAGCGAGGGCCAAATATGAAAACAAAAGACGCAAGCGTAAGGAGATTAGTCACTGCAAACAAAAAGATTTCTTGCTTCTATTGTTCAAATCCAGTGTTGGCAAAACCAGCAACGAGGAAAACCTTTAAGCAAATTATGCTTGGCAAAAACCAACAGCTAATATCAGCCTGCTTCACGTCCCTCTTCTAAGACGAGTAATGTCATTGCCCTGCCTATAACACAACTTCCTCATCTAGCAAAAATAAGAACGGTTTAGAGATGTTAATACAGAATCTTTTACGTCTGCATAAATCTGCAGTTTAATCGACCGGTATTATGTTTCTAAACCTTGTTTTCTTTGACTGTTGGCTCTCAGTTTTAGAAGACTGATATTATGTTTCAAAACTTTGGTTTATTTAACCTATAGTATATTTGGCCTCTCAGTTCCTTTTGAATGGTATTATGTTTCAAAACTTTGGTTTCTTTGACTGTTGGCTCTCAGTTCCTTTAGAATGGTATTATGTTTCAAAACTTTGGTTTCTTTGACTGTTGGCTCTCAGTTCCTTTAGACTGGTATTATGTTTCAAAACTTTGGTTTATTTGACTGTTGACTCTCAGTTTATTTGACTGTTGGCTCTCAGTTCCTTTAGCCTGGTATTATGTTTCAAAACTTTGGTTTATTTGACTGTTGACTCTCAGTTTCTTTGACTGTTGGCTCTCAGTTCCTTTAGCCTGGTATTATGTTTCAAAACTTTGGTTTATTTGACTGTTGACTCTCAGTTTCTTTGACTGTTGGCTCTCAGTTTCTTTAGACTGATATTATGTTTCAAAACTTTGGTTTCTTTGACTGTTGGCTCTTAGTTCCTTTAGACTGGTATTATGTCTCAAAACTTTGGTTTCTTTGACTGTTGGCTCTCAATTTTTAAAAAATCTCTGTACACGTTATAGACACATACTGTCACGTCCTGTCGAGTTTTAAAGAGTGAGAGACCAGATAAAATGTGAAAAGGGCGGAACAGACTCGACAAAAAGAAAATAAGGGCGTAGAAGAATGACTGACAGTCAGTCATCGCGTCTTAATGTTGATGAGCTATCGTCTAGCTAGAAGAAGACAGTTAGAAAATCTCATGTCCCGAGATGGATTTATAAATCTCTGCTCGCTAAACCAAGTAGCTGATGTTAATGGCATTATCCTGTGACACCAGGGACGTGTCACGTGACACCAAGGACGTGTCACAAAATGAGCAGAAAGTTCCAACCCAGAGGAAAGATGAAACACCAACTTGGAAGACGTCACCCCCCAACCCCCACGGGGTACCACGTTGAAGTAAGAAAGAGATTAGGATGAAATATAGAATAGTTTTTTTTAAAAAAGGTAAAGGTAATCCTGTCATGCCTTAGAGGTATATAGGGATATGCTGTTAGTGCCCATATTTTTCTTGACCTGTCAGCATACTAGAGGGTGATATGGTCAGTATCACGCCTGGCCGCCTTTCCTTCCCTAACCCCAAAAGAAGTCGGGTACCCATTTCTACAGCTAGGTGACTGGGGTGCATCCAGCCGGATTCGAACCCCCGACCTTCGCCATGAGAGACCAGTGCACTAACCACTTCGCCACTCAGACATAGCATACTACCACACTGTAATTGCATTCTGCTTGCCATCCTTGTCATTTATATTCTGTGTCGGAGAAAAAAAGAGGAATAATAAATGGAGTTACTCCCTTAGAAACTGTTTAGCTGTGGTTTTATTTTTACCTGAACACGAGAATGATAGATATGTCTCAGGTGTAACAAACATTTCGCTCCGTGTATGAGCTATTAGCAAGCATGCTCTTGAATGGATGTTGTGGCTTGTGGAGGGAGCATCTTATATGGTACTGTCCTGAATGCAATAACGCCGCCAGAGACTGATTTTGAAGCTTTAAACCTTCAAATCATTCCGGTAGTTCTATCATCATCATCATCATCATCATCAGGTGTCGTGCCGACTGGCGTTGGCTATAATGCTTCTCCAGAGTACACGATCCTTTATGCAGGCCATCAGCTCAGTTAGTGAGCTCCTCTCACACCATCCCGTCAGACTGTCCAGTATCATTTCTCTGGGTCTTCCTCTTGATCTTCTTCCTTCTATTTTTCCTGTTGTTATAATATTTTCAATGCCCCCTCTTTTCATTGCATGTCCTATGAAAGTACATTGTCTCTCTCTTATTTTTTTTACAATATTTTGTTGTCTCTCCAGCTCTTCTCATACATTCTTCATTAGTTATTTTTGTTGTCCAGGGAATTCGCAACATTCTTCTAATAAACCACATTTCTGCTGCATCCAATGATTTTTGTGCAGACCTGCCTATTGTCCATGATTCACTTCCATATAACAAGATAGGTTCAATATAACATTTTAGGACTTGTTTTCTAACATTCATTGATAAAGATGTGTTAGCTAATATGTTTCTCATTCTCTGAAATGCAGTCTTTGCTTGGCCTATTCTGTGCCTAATTTCTGTTTTGCATTTTCCATCTGAAGTTATTACTGCTCTAAGGTATTTGATTTTCTGCACCTGCTTTAGAATGGTTCCAATTAATTTTAGGGCGGGTAGTACAGGGAGTCCAAAGGCCAGCCAGCGGAGAGTCCGTACACAACCCGACAGAAGGCAACCAGAAACCACTGTTGTAGCTCCCAAGAACAACTATCCTTATTCAGAGTCATAGATTTGTCATGAACGACGTTAATGGATGTTCCTCTGTAATAGCCTCGTCCGATAACTCTACAGGTAGAAATAACGACTTCAAAATGTTGGTGATGGCCATTACGCTATGCTTCTTTGCTCGTCCCGTCCTCATTCCACATGTCCGTCGTCTACTTCCGCACTTCATGCACGTCGATCGTCCTTCCACAAGCCAGAAATCTGAGCTCCAGAAACGTTAATGTCCTTCAGGAAATGAGTACATGTAGATTTACCGTAAATTGTCTCGAACATGCGAGGCCGCAACAATAAAGAGGTAGATAAATCAGCTATATTTGCTTTGCCCCTCCCCCCTCACTCTTCCTTCCCCGTTAATCTTAGCTGCCATCTGTCTGCATAAATTGAATCTACTCTTATGTTTTTTTTTCCCGCTACCGTATTCCACCCTCGTTTCTTCTTGCGGTTATTTGCTATCCAAGGCACACAACTCTGGAAAAAAAACCAAGGATCAATAACTCATGGACACCATACAAGTTGTTCAGAAACCTTATGTTGAGCACCAGTGTGTGGAAAAGTATACGAGGAAAGGAAGTTCATTGCTGACCGCTTTGGGGCGTCAATTAGGAAACTTTGATTCTTTGATTTGAACTTCTGGAAGTCTTTGAAGGGAATGGGAATCTTTCTATTTTTAAAGTAAATGAAGGAAGGATCTAGTTTTTAGAACATTCGAGAAGAGATAATTTGCAGATAATTTCTTTCACCCTTAATTAGTGCTAGGGGCGTTTCTTTGAGGCCAGCCATAGAAGTTTATATATATATATATATATATATATATATATATATATATATGTGTGTGTGTGTGAGTATGCGTGCGATGCATCTGCGTGTGTATAATGTACATCACAGCCGTTAGAAGGAATGTGTATTTTGATTTATATGTCCTCCATTTCCACATCCTGTTTGGCTGAGGGGTTAGACGCTGAGTCTATTACTCCTGTGGTACCGAGTTCAAGTCCATGCTGTGGGATTTTTTTTTTTCTATGGTACTACCACACATGTGATAAAATTAATATCACTACTGTATCTAGACGAACAGGCAGCAATGAGAATAAATGGTGGAACAACTTGGTTTGACATTAAACAAAGTATCCGTCAAGGTTGCATATTGTCGCCTTACTTATTAAACTTGTATATTGAAAATATAATGAGGAATGGGAGAGAAGATGTAGACAAAGAATATTATGATGTTGTAACATTTGGCGGTTGTGAAATACCAGCGATTAGATATGCTGATGAAACAGTTTTACTATCCACAACACAAAAAGGAATAGAAAAACTAATTATGTCAGTCCGTAAGAATAGTGAAGAGCAAAACCTCTATCTTAATGCGAAGAAAATTAAATTGATGAGAACTGACAAAACAAATAAAGCAGCTGAAATATATCAATTAGGGAAAATTGGAAAAAGTGGAGATTTTTGAATATCTTAGATCATTACTAAATAACAATGGAGAAAGAATGAGGGAAATGAAAAGGAGGACATCTATCGCTCTTCAATAGGTAAAACAACTAAAGAAGCTGTGGAAAGGAATAGACAGAACTACAAAAATAAGATTTTCTAAGGGCATGCATCTTTCCCGTGGCAACATATGCCTGTGAGACCTGGACATTTAACAAAACAACTGAGAAACTCATAAATGGCTTTGAATGTAAATACTATAGAAGAGTCCTTCAGATATCATGGAGACAAAAAAGAACAAATATATCCATACTTAAAATTGAAGAAGGCTGCTTAGTAAAGAGGATTAAACAAAAAAAACTTAAATATTTTGGACATATTAAACATCATGATAATTTAGAGAAGACCTTCTTAGAAGGGTACATAATGGGAATAAGAAGGAGAGGAAGTCTAAGGCGAAGATGGCTGCAACACATCGTTGATGATTTGCGAATTGACACATCAGCAGCATGGCATCTTGTTTACAACCGAGAGGCCTACATGGGAACTGTTAGGGAGACATTTCGCAAAGACATGAAAATGACTGACTGACCACATCAGAAAGATTCCTAGGTCCGCCCAGCCTCTAAAACATTGTAGCAGACAAGTCTGGTAAGGTAAATACGGCCAGGTCGTGACACTGGCACATCACATTTTCATGTGCCGATGGTCTTGGAAATAAGGGGCTAACACCCGTATCTCCAATATGCCTTAAAGGCATAGAAACGGGAATTTCACATTTACCTTTCATCATATCTACTGGCTTGCGGAGTGTTTGTTATGGAAGATGTGGTCCTGTCTTGAATCTATTAACCATACAGTCTATGAAGCTACCAGTTTCATAAATGATTATTTACTAGTCGTGTACTTCACGAACTTCGAATGTTTTGTAATGGTTTTACACATTCTTTTAGTTTCTTTTTTTTTTTCAAATATTACCTTTACATAACAACTTCTTCCTCAGCGTTGTTAGACCACTTTTACGCTCGATCGAGTCATCACTTACAACGTCATACTTGCGCCATAATTTACTGCAGGACACTCAACGCTTATATACTTGCCATGTCAAGAACAACACCGATCCAAGCACACAACATGCTCTTCCACCAGCCGCACAACCCGAGCTGACTAGAAAATATATTTGCAAGACCTTCATACTTAGTAGAATTCTGCCAGCTATCGCCTTCTTTCATTCATTCAATTGCATGTTCCTTGCGGAAATTTACCTTACGCCGGACAATTGGCTGCCTCCTCACAATAACGTCTTCCATTGGGAGCACAAGAAAACTGGACCGTGCCTTTCAATCAGTTATATGTCATAAGAAGCATGAATACTAACCAAGAGCACTCAAAATCTACTGGAAGCAGCAGCGGAGATGTGTTTTTTCTTAAGAAAAATGAACAGATTAATACAAAGATCACTATAGGTAACAGAGGTGTTTCTTAGAAGAATATTGAGAATACAATGGACAGTTAAGATAACAAAGTCAAACAAAGCCTAACAAAATCAAATGCAGAAAGGAACCTAATTATATCACAAGAAAACGACAATCATAATTTATTGGACATTTAATGAGAAGCGGGAGTTTTCAAAACATCATAACAACAGGAGAGATGAATGGGAAAGAAAGCAGATGAAGACAGCAGGGAAAAAATATGGATAGTCTAAAGCGATGGCACAACAAGAAGTCAGCAAGTAGGCTGACTTATAATGTCAAGGACGGTTGTATATGAAGAACCATAATCACCAATGCCTGCCGATACGGTAGCTAATTATTACGTACTTATAATCATATTTTTATAAAGGCGGCCTTATGAGCTGAGTAGTTAGGCGCTCGGTCTACGAATCCGATGATACGAGGTTCAAGTCCCAGTAGTTGGATTTTTTTCTGGTGCACACCAAAAAGAAAGAAAAAAGGCCCCGAAGTCCATCCAGCTTCTAACAATGGGTACCAGAGACATTTTGGGAAGGTAAATACGGCCGGACGTGATAATGACCACATCAGACTTTCATGTGCCGAAGGTCTTGGAAATATGGACCTAACACTGTATCCCTGATATGCCTTAATGGTGTGGACACAGGAATTTTACCCTTTTTAAACCTTTGACTAATTTTTTAAAATGTCATTATACCTAACCAGAATTATAAATATCATAAGCTTCGAATTCGCATTTACAGCTCACTCTTACAACATCTAAACAAATACAGAAAACATATTTACTTTCTTACTTTTAATATTTTATTACTATAGTTTAATCAAAGGATGGGTAAAGCAAAGTAAAGACGCCGAATGACAGAGTATAAGCGTATAGAATATGAAATAAATAACAAAAAAGAATGAAAATTTATATTCTCTAAAGAAAAGAAAGAATATAAAGTAAATGAAATAACGATTAAAGAAGAGATAAGCAGGGAGAGAAAGAAGAGAGCAGGAATCTGCTTGGCTGAGTATCTTTAAATCTGCTTTCCCATCAACGAATTTGCTCACAGAGGCCAGTCCGCCTGTACATTCCCGGCCATTGTTTCACTGTTTACTCACGCAGAGCCTTCTAGGACGTAACACATTAACACACGCCCTTGAAAAAAAAAACCAAGTAGCGCTCTGCTGTTTAAATGCTGTCTGAGAAAGGAAGGCACGCAGTTCGCAAGTAGAAGTTGTCTCTCCGTGCGTAAAATACAGTACAACCCGTTTAATGTCACATCGTCGGGACCGTCAAAATGTGATGACAATAAGCGGAGTTGACATAAACAGAAGTCCATTAAAAAAAAAAGATTTAACTGGGCCAGACTGTGTGTGCGCGTGTGTGTCCGTCCGTCCAATATTTGCTACATTAAACACATAACATATAGCCAAACCCATCATCATCGGACACAATATGTATAATCACAAAATATATTAACCATAAAATACAGTAAGTCTTATTCTTACAATACAAAACATTATAATTAAGCAGCATCTGACTTGTCAGCAGTAGAACAAAAAAATGCGTGGTTTTGCGTTGTGTAGTGATAACTGATTTATTAATATTTAAAAGGTCATTTAAACACGATAGAGCACTAAAAACGTCCTGCGTCACGTCAGGCATACTGTAAATGAACGAGCGCACAGTCTCGAACGCGCTTACAAACTGAGCGTAAGAAACAGTTTTGGTGGGCGTGTTGTCTGTGGACTCACTGACGTCATCAGCACTATCCTCGGCGTTGCTGTCTACCTCGCTTTTACTGCAACTAGCGACGATCTCTTCGACTGAATACATTTCCATTGATAGCAAACCGTCATCAGCTGAAACGAACTGACCAAACGTGATACTTCCATCAGAAATTTCTGCCCGCTCTTCATCTGTGATGAAGTCCAGGGGAACGTCACAAATATCGTCGACATTTGTACTGATCACTGGCTCCGGCAAGAAAGTAAACTGCGATTTACGAAAGCAGTTCATAGTCGTTGACTGACTGACGCTATTCCAGGCCACATGCACAAAATTAATCGCTATCCTGATGTCGATCTCGGCGACATGCTTTTGTTCCACAGCATACAGCACATGACGCACTATTCTGCTTCTGTACTGTTGCTTGAGGGCGTAAATGATACCTTGGTCGCAAGGCTGCAACACGCTGGTTGTGTTACGTGGCAGGAAAACAAGCTTTGTAGCCATCAGATTGATGACGTCAGTGTGTGCCGGACAGTTGTCAACGAATCACAAAACTTTTCTGTTCATTCGGTTCATTTTGTTGTCGAAAGAAATGACCCAGTCATCAAACAGTTCACTTGTCATCCAAGCACGTTGGTTGGCCTTATAAGTGACTGGCAGGCTCTTTACGTTCTTGAAGCACCGTGGATTTTGTGACTTTTCGATAACAAGAAGCGGATTCTTCTCAGTGCCAGACATGTTACAGCACACGACAGCTGTTAAGCAATCTTTAGAACGTTTGCCGCCGTGGCATTTCTCGTCACGAGAGAACAAAATCCTGTTCGGCAGCAGTTTATAAAACACCTGTTACATCCATGTTAAAAATGTCATCTGGGCTGTGCGAATCCAGAAATTTTGGCAAGCGAGAAATCCAATCATTAACGACATCGGTGTTAACTTGGTATTTAACCTTAAATGTTATGTTGTGGCGTTTCTTAAAGCGCTCAAGAAAGCTGTTCGAACACTTCCAGACAGGCATATCCATTTCTTTCGCACAACGTTCTGCGATTTCTGGAAGCATAAGACCGCACACAGGCAACTGTGCAGAATGTATGTGTTTGAACCATTTCAGCAGAGCACACTCAATATCCATGTAGGAACTCGTAGGCCTTCGCTTACAGTTTGACCTAACTAAAGACGAGTGAAAGTTTCGTTCAGTTTTCTCTCGGCTTTAACAAGTTTCGATACAGTTGAAATGTCAATTTCAATTTATTCTGCTATGTCCTTTCTTGTAACTTTTTTCATTAACTTTCTTCAGAATATCCATTTTACTGTTCAAATCCAGATCAGTACGTTTGAATTTAGTAGCCATTGTCTATCACAACGAGAACCAGGGAGAAGTTCCCGGCTGTACGATTCACAGTATACTATTTGAGTCTGACTATTACCTCACGTTGCCAATTTAACACCGCCCACGTCTTGATAAAGAAGCCAATGACCGAAAAAAAGACAGATTTTAATCAAGAAAGGGTGGCCGTAGTAAGCTTTTCATTCACATCACGTGAGTTTCGATGCATACATGTTCAAAAGGTTGATGAGGCAATTACTCGGTGATCAAACAGCAGGCCCCTTCTTTGGTGAATCGTGAAGCTGGTAACGCTTTGTGAGATGTTTGTAGCTAGTACTCGCCCAGTATGTGATACAAAGCGGGGTCTTTAGTGCAAAAATACCGTCGTATTAACCGACCTGTGGCAATAAGCGGGGTGATATTAACGTGAGTAAAGGTAAAAAAGGTAAAGGTAATCCTGTCATGCCTTAGAGGCACATAGGGATATGGTGTTAGTGCCCATATTTTCCTTGACCTGTCAGCACACTAGGGGGTGATATGGTCAGTATCATGCCTGGCTGCCTTTCCTTCCCCAACTCCAGAAGTCAGGTACCCATTTCTACAGCCCATTAATTACTTATGGGAGTTGGCCGGGGATACAAATTTATGTGACAATATCCAGGTGGTGACATAAAGCTATGTGATATTAAGTAGGTTCGATTGTATGGATTAGACCAGTGGTTCTCAAGCTTTTTGCACCCGTGGCCCCCTTCTGACCGTGATTTTTTTCTGTGCCCCCTACACACCTTTCCAGTCCTTTAACTGGTAAAACACGTAGCCACGTGCAGTACACTTGCTGTGTGTATAGACTATATCTTTCTATGTGTACTGCGTTTATTACTGCAGCTCACAGCACACAGTTACATACATAAACTGACTATATGTTTCTATGTGTTCTGCGTTTATTACTACAGCTCACAGCACACAGTTACATACAGAATTTTATTGTTAGTGGAATGTATTACTTGGTCAACATGACCCTTGAGCTTTGTGAAGTGATGAAAGTTTGTTATGTCAGGTTCCTGTGAGGTATGTGATAATAAGCATATATCACCTCTGCTCACTATGTCCAGGCGTGCGCGCATTTGTGTTAGCAAATAACTCACTCGACTGAAACCTGACTCCACCAAATATGACGCCAGAAATTCTGTCCTTGCTCTCAAAGCTGTGGAAACGTTAGGAAACTGTTTACACAAAACAATGTTTCTCTCGTTTAAAGACTGCTTCGGCGTGCACATTATTCTGTAACTCGATATGAAGATCATGCACTGTTACGTAAATATTAGCAGGATTCACCACAAATGGATCCTATATCCACTCCAGAATATCCATGTCCAGCATATCACGGAAACGAGCTTCCATGTCGTCATTCAGCTGTTTCAAATGGTCCATATACAGGAGTAGTGTCGTCATCTCTTAATTCAGAACTTCTTGCTACCAAAGAAGAAAACTTAACAAATTCGCGACGTTTGAGTCTTCCAATAAATGCCATAATGATTTATCTGCGTGATGAAAGGTCACAGTTTCTTCCATGCAGTTGATTATTTAATAACTGAAGTTTTATTTTTTTCAAAAATATCACAAAGATAAAATATGTCACATTTAGCAGAGGTGATATCTTTTCAATTTACTGGCCACTGAAAAATGTCACAATTGCTTCCCACAAAGCAAAAGAACGACGAAGGCAATAACCCTTCGAAAACCACCGGCCCTCTGTAGATAACCACTTGACTTCTGTAGATAACCACTTGACTTCTGTAGATAACCACTGGACATCTGTAGATAACCACTTGACTTCTGTAGATAGCCACTTGACTTCTGTAGATAAACACCGGACTTCTGTAGATAACCACCGGACTTCTGTATGCAATAATAAACGTTTAAAATCTTCGTCATTGTCCTCACAAAACTGTCGAAACAGATGATCTTAAAGTGCGTTCCATTTATGGCAGCTGACTGCCTTTATTACGACACTCAGAAACTCATGCAAGCGTCCAGCCAATTTTTTTTAAATCAAAATTTCCGGTGAAACAGGCAGTGAACACAGAATACTTTTGGGAAGTATTATCTGAAGAATGCAAAACGTCCTCTGCATCTACCTATCATAGAGGCAGCGCCATCAGTAGTACAAGCCATGTTTTCTAAAGGGATACCATTTTCAACGAAGTAACTTTAATTCTGTCCAAAACATTGTTTCACCTCTGGTGTCTATGTTAAGCTTTCCAGCGAGAAGCATTACTTCCCTAAATTCATCTTCATCCAGATATCTAACATAAGACATCAATATTGCTGTGTTATCTGGTAAACATGACTCATCAATCTGCAGAGCAAACTTTATCTTTTTAGCCGGGAAACAAACTGCTTTCTCAGAATCGTCTTTCATCGATATTCCTCGACACTGACGAGTTTTCTCAAAGGAACTGACGTAATCATTTCACGAGCATTTTGCTACATGACAGTTGAAATCACAGCGGACACTGCTGGTAGCACTAAAGAATCTTCTTCTGCAAAAGACCAAGAGACATTAGGGAAGAGCTTGAGCAACTGTGAATATTCAGAGGATACTGGGAAAAAGAACAAGAGACATCGGTAGAGAGCACGGGAGTTCAGGCAATGCTTGCAAAGGTCATGAGACAATGGGAAAGAGCATGGGACACAAGGAAACACCAAGAGATACTGAAAAAGACCAAGAGATACTGAGACAGACCAAGAGATACTGGAAAAGACCAAGAGATACTGAAACAGACCAAGAGATACTGGAAAAGACCAAGAGATACTGAGACAGACCGAGAGATACTGGAAAAGACCAACAGATACTGAAAAAGACCAAGAGATACTGATACAGACCAAGAGATACTGAGACAGACCAAGAGATACCGAAAAAGACCAAGAGATACTTGGACAGACCAAGAGATACTGTGACAGACCAAGAGATACTGAAAAAGACCAAGAGATACTGAGACAGACCAAGAGATACTGAAAAAGACCAAGAGATACTGAGACAGACCACAAAGTGATATTATGAAATACTGTTGTTGTTGTTGTTGTTCGTCCATCGTCTTCGATGATGACTGCAGATTCATCTTTGTCAAAGTAAGAAGCAGTGTGTCCGTGCGTGACCAACTAGCCCTATACGAGCTCTAAATGTTTTGCCACAAACTAAACATGTATGTCCAGATTCAGTTGTACGTGGTTGTGTTGCCCTGGCTTTTTGTATTGTGCGTTTGTGCTGGGCACTTTCAATTCTTGAGCGCTCTGCTCTCTGAGCACCCGGGGTGGTTAAAGCCCTCCATGATGGGAAATACTACAGCTGTACTGAACAAGTTAACACCCTGCCAGTCGTTGGAATGCCATTTTGAGGCATAAGAACGAACTAATGAACTTCGTTTCGAAATGATTAAAAACTTGTTTCCCTCACTCCCAAACAGCTTTCTGCTTTTCGTTTTCTTTTCCAGCTCATTCATTCAACGCCAGTAACACTACTAGTATTATACAACGATAATAAATAAAACTAAAAAAGAACAACTACATCGTATAGCCTCTCATCCATGCATTTAACAACATAATATGTAACTAACATATACGAGTACAAAAGAGACATTTTACATTCTCCCACACTAATTACTAATCGATAAACAGAAAAGTTCTCTCGTGTCACAAAACTGTTTCGGCTGCTACAAAGAAATGAAAGCAGAGTGCTTCTTTTCCCCAGCCCTACCCCAACCAGGTGACCCCTGCTCTTTTCTAGTATCCCATGCTCTTTTCTAGTATCCCATGCTCTTTCCCAATACCCCATGGTCATTCCACGTGTTCCTTGAACTTTCCCAACATCCTATGTTTTTTTTTCTTTTTCCCAGAATCCCATGTTCTCTCCCAGCACGAAATATCTTCCCAGTATCTTGTGATCACTCCCGGTGCTCTCTGAGCTTCCCCAATGTCCACTGCTCTTTTCTAGTGCTTCCTATCTTTTTTTTTCAGTGCCCACTGTTATTTCCCAGTCCTTCACAGATCATTGAAAAAGGTGGTAGGGGAGGAAGATAGAGGGTGATAGGTGATGAGTCCGTAGATGACTTTACAGAAAAGACCATGCTCAATTCATCAAACATCGGCTGGAGTATCCGTGTTCTGTGTCAGGAAGTTCAACATTCAGCGATCCATGAAGACACACACACACACACACATACATACACACTCACAGAGAAAGTCAACAATACACTGTGATACCAGTCTCAGATAATATATTGAAAGTTTTTTTTCTCAGCAAAATAAACCACAGTATAGATACCCCCTCGCATTCCGACGTTCCGCTTTACGACTATTCGTTTTTGCGACCATTGAATCATTGAGATATTAAGACATTTAAATTTCTTTTACAGTACATAGTAGTCCTTATTTAGTGTGAAGTTATTTATATTAAAAATATGCGTAGAACTTCTTATTTAGTGTGAAGTTATTTATATTAAAAGTATGCGTAGAACTTATAAGGTCACTCCAGTTTAACTGCATGTTTCAAAAGATATCTGTCTATTCACAGTGAAGTCCTGCTTATCCCTCTTAATTTCGATTTACGTTCAACTCGCTTTCCCACTCGAAAAGGAATCCTGTAGGAAAGCGAGGACCATATATACAGAGAATGTTCAGATCGTGTCTGAAAGTAAGGAAATGCTAAAGACTTTAAATGAAAAACCAGATAAGACCAGCTTTAGTATCTGCGAGATATAAACTGAATTGGGAAAAACTAGGTGTATCAGTACGCCGAGAACTAGCTGTATCAGTACGCCGAGAACTAGGTGTATCAGTACGCCGAGAACTAGCTGTATCAGTACGCCGAGAACTAGGTGTATCAGTACGCCGAGAACTAGGTGTATCAGTGCGACGAGAACTAGGTGTATCAGTACGCCGAGAACTAGGTGTATCAGTAGGCCGAGAACTAGCTGTATCAGTACGCCGAGAACTAGGTGTATCAGTAGGCCGAGAACTAGGTGTATCAGTGCGACGAGAACTAGCTGTATCAGTAGGCCGAGAACTAGGTGTATCAGTGCGACGAGAACTAGGTGTATCAGTGCGACGAGAACTAGGTATATCAGTGCGTCAAGAACTGAATCGTCTGATAAGGGAGAAAACTTTCTGAGCAAAATCTAGAACCTTTTATCTTCATTTACCTTCCTTGTTCAGGAAATCCATAGTCAAGCTGATAAAAGAAACGACAAGAGTGCAAAGAAAGAGGAGAGAACAAAGATAGGTAACATCTACGAGGACGGGTTACAGTGATCGCAAATCAAGGAACGTAATCATTGAAAAATACATGGAAAGACTCGAGGCGCAAATCGAAAAGACTTTTCATATATTTTTTTCAATGGTTACGTCCTCAGATTTGCGATTACTTTTCGACTCACTCTACTTTGAGAAATAACAGAAAGTAGACCACGCCACGACAAAACTCAGCCAAGGGACAGAAGGAGTTGGTTCTAGTGCATGGGAGAATATAATGCGCGAGTTTGAATCTACGACATGAACAAACAGCAAGGGCCATTGGTTGATAGCAACATGAAAGTTCAAGTGCTATATCAAGCATAGCGATGTCGTTAGAACGGTCATAGATCTCTGGGAGTCATGAGTCAGGGGTCAGCCCGGCCATCTTAACAGCCGTCAGAGCAGCCCTCAGAACAGCCTTCAGAACAGCCCTCAGAGCAACCCTCATAACAGCACTCATAACAGCACTCAGAGAAGCCCTCATAACACCCCTCAGAGAAGCCCTCATAACACCCCTCAGAGAAGCCCTCATAACACCCCTCAGAGAAGCCCTCATAACAGCACTCAGATAAGCCCTCATAACAGCACTCAGAGAAGCCCTCATAACACCCCTCAGAGCATCCCTCATAACAGCACTCAGAGCAGTCCTCATAACAGCACTCAGAGCAGCCCTCATAACAGCACTCAGAGAAGCCCTCATAACAGCACTCAGAGAAGCCCTCATAACAGCACTCAGAGAAGCCCTCATAACAGCACTCAGAGAAGCCCTCATAACAGCACTCAGAGAAGCCCTCATAACAGCACTCAGAGCAGCCCTCATAACAGCACTCAGAGAAGCCCTCATAACACCCCTCAGAGCAGCCCTCATAACAGCACTCAGAGAAGCCCTCATAACAGCACTCAGAGCAGCATTCATAACAGCACTCAGAGCAGTCCTCATAACAGCACTCAGAGAAGCCCTCATAACAGCACTCAGAGAAGCCCTCATAACACCCCTCAGAGCAGCCCTCATAACAGCACTCAGAGCAGCCCTCATAACAGCACTCAGAGCAGCCCTCATAACACCCCTCAGAGCAGCCCTCATAACAGCACTCAGAACAGCCCTCATAACAGCACTCAGAGAAGCCCTCATAACTGCACTCAGAGAAGCCCTCATAACAGAGCAGCCCTCATAACAGCACTCAGAGAAGCCCTCATAACAGCACTCAGAGAAGCCCTCATAACACCCCTCAGAGCAGCCCTCATAACAGCACTCAAAGAAGCCCTCATAACAGCACTCAGAGAAGCCCTCATAACAGCACTCAGAGCAGTCCTCATAACAGCACTCAGAGAAGCCCTCATAACAGCACTCAGAGAAGCCCTCATAACAGCACTCAGAGAAGCCCTCATAACAGCACTCAGAGAAGCCCTCATAACAGCACTCAGAGAAGCCCTCATAACAGCACTCAGAGAAGCCCTCATAACAGCACTCAGAGCAGTCCTCATAACAGCACTCAGAGAAGCCCTCATAACAGCACTCAGAGAAGCCCTCATAACAGCACTCAGAGAAGTCCTCATAACAGCACTCAGAGAAGCCCTCATAACAGCACTCAGAGCAGCCCTCATAACAGCACTCAGAGCAGCCCTCATAACAGCACTCAGAGCAGCCCTCATAACAGCACTCAGAGCAGTCCTCATAACAGCACTCAGAGCAGTCCTCATAACAGCACTCAGAGCAGCACTAATAACAGCCCTCAGAGCAGCACTCATAACAGCACTCAGAGCAGCCCTCATAACAGCCCTCAGAGCAGCACTCATAACAGCACTCAGAGCAGCCCTCATAACAGCACACAGAGCAGCCCTCAGAGAAGCCTTTCTCGACCTTTTTGTTCCCGCGGAGACTTTAAAAATATTTACCAGAGCTCACTTTGTTTTTATTCATGTTTCCCACAGTATCTTGTCTTGTCTTGTCTTGTACTATTTCCCTGCAACTGCGAGCTGGTTTTCTTTGCAGCCGATGCTGTGATGCCATTGAGGCACAACATCGTATCGGCCTGGGAGCAGGTTATAAAGTAGTAGCTACTTTTTCAGTCCCAGAGTACAGCTAAAAAAAACAGGGGGTGTGCAATGCCTCTTTAGCAGACTCCACCGCCTTGGCGACTATGTCGATTCCTGCCCCATTAGCCAGGCTGTGCTTGTTACTGGGGCTACCAACAGAAAGATGGGATAGGACCTTGGTCAGCTATAGATCGATTACCCTTCCGCTAGAATATCAGCTATGGGTCGCTGAATGCCTAATCGGACAGCACCTTCTCTCTCACCCACACCATAAAATGTACCATTTCTAATGAAGTCAGTAGAAAATAACAGTTTTTCCGTTTAGTTTATCTGGCAGAGACAGTCGCAGCCGAAGAATAATAATAATAAATGTATAGCATACAAAATGTTAATCACGTATGGCTTGCTGTATATGGTATATGCAAGAGTAGATTGGGGGTTTTTTCCGCGAGAAGCGCCGAGGAGAGATTTTTCTGTCGCAATATCTGGCGGAAACCCTGGGAATCCGTCCCAGGGTTCCGAAGAAACCCAATTAATAAACCCTTTCTTGAAGCGTCAGAGGTTTAAAAGTCTGAAACACTTGCCTGATTTGGTGTATCTCTGATAATCTGAGGGTTTGTGTAGCTAGTTCGCTCTCTGATACAACTGAAATAAATGTTGGTGGCTGTATTGCCATATACTGTACTTTATAAATTACATCATTCGTGCTCTGCTTTTTGCGTCATTCCGATTTCTGTTGTCTAACACTTCTGCAAGACATAGTTGATAATCTGCTAATGGATGCATCGGCAGCATGGCATCTTGCTTACAACCAGGAGTCCTACAGAAGAGCTGTTAGGTAGGCAAAATTCCACAGGGGACATGCAAATGACTAAACGCTTCTGTTTCTGTACTTCGTATCCTGCTTTCGTCACTCACCCCCCTCTCTTTATATGTAACAGAGCTTGTCTTTCATTCACATTTTTCTCTATAGCTTTTATGCACATTTATCAATATATCTGTCCTTCTACTTTTCCTGTGTTTGTTGATATATATTTTTTAAAAATTCTTATTCTCCGTTCTGTTTCATATTTTCATTCATCCAAATATGTGGGCCTTCATGACTTCCATCGTCAGCAGTTATTCATTCCTACTTTAAAGTTTTACGCCCACAGATTTTTTTTATCTAGGGATCAGATTTCGGCTCTTATGTCTCTATGGAGAATACATGCTTGCAGAATGAGTTGTGTAACCTGAAGACGGTCATGACATGTCCAGGGCCGGGTTTGGGAGCGGGTTCAGCTTAAGCAGGATTGGCATGTGGTCTTCATTGCCCTGTCCAGAGTCTGAATAAATGTTCTCCGTCAAGGGAGGCTACAATAATGTATGAAGACAAATTAAGAAGAGAGTTTATGCCCCTTAGATGTCGCTCTAAAGCTGAACAAATGTAACGTATTTGTCTCTTAATACTTTCTTGTAAAAAATTATGTGCAACGTAAAATGTCTCAAAAAAACTTTTTTTTCCTTAATTTCCGCTCACGAAGACTGTTACATAACAGGGATGTCCAACATTATAGCACCCAAGAGCCACAACTGCGTCTATGACTCGAATGGCGGGCCCTCATTTAAACCAATCAGATTTTTGCTGAGTTACATAAATATTCAATAAAAAACTCAGACAAAGATGCTGAGAAATTTTACAGCGACATGGAGACAAGACATGAAACAAACCAAATCACATGAAGTAACTGTCATCCAAGGAGATTTTAAGGCAAAAGTAGGAAACTTAAGAGATGGAGATATTGTCGGAAATTATGGATTACAAAAAAAAAAAAAAAAAGAAACGAAAGGGTCAATAAACTAGTACAGTGGGCATACGTTAATAATATGATAATCGGTAACACTTGGTTTAAAGAACACCCAAGAAGATTGTGAACTTGGAAGAGGTCAGGCAATAACATAGAACATAGGCAGTCAAACCGACTACATAAAGATCAACAAAAGGTTTAGAAATGCATTGCTATCAGTTAAGTTATTATCTGGAATGCCTCTTTAGCAGACTCCACCGCCTTGGCGACTATGTCGATTCCTGCCCCATTAGCCAGGCTGTGCTTGTTACTGGGGCTACCAACAGAAAGATGGGATAGGACCTTGGTCAGCTATAGATCGATTACCCTTCCGCTAGAATATCAGCTATGGGTCGCTGAATGCCTAATCGGACAGCACCTTCTCTCTCACCCACACCATAAAATGTACCATTTCTAATGAAGTCAGTAGAAAATAACAGTTTTTCCGTTTAGTTTATCTGGCAGAGACAGTCGCAGCCGAAGAATAATAATAATAAATGTATAGCATACAAAATGTTAATCACGTATGGCTTGCTGTATATGGTATATGCAAGAGTAGATTGGGGGGTTTTTTCCGCGAGAAGCGCCGAGGAGAGATTTTTCTGTCGCAATATCTGGCGGAAACCCTGGGAATCCGTCCCAGGGTTCCGAAGAAACCCAATTAATAAACCCTTTCTTGAAGCGTCAGAGGTTTAAAAGTCTGAAACACTTGCCTGATTTGGTGTATCTCTGATAATCTGAGGGTTTGTGTAGCTAGTTCGCTCTCTGATACAACTGAAATAAATGTTGGTGGCTGTATTGCCATATACTGTACTTTATAAATTACATCATTCGTGCTCTGCTTTTTGCGTCATTCCGATTTCTGTTGTCTAACACTTCTGCAAGACATAGTTGATAATCTGCTAATGGATGCATCGGCAGCATGGCATCTTGCTTACAACCAGGAGTCCTACAGAAGAGCTGTTAGGTAGGCAAAATTCCACAGGGGACATGCAAATGACTAAACGCTTCTGTTTCTGTACTTCGTATCCTGCTTTCGTCACTCACCCCCCTCTCTTTATATGTAACAGAGCTTGTCTTTCATTCACATTTTTCTCTATAGCTTTTATGCACATTTATCAATATATCTGTCCTTCTACTTTTCCTGTGTTTGTTGATATATATTTTTTAAAAATTCTTATTCTCCGTTCTGTTTCATATTTTCATTCATCCAAATATGTGGGCCTTCATGACTTCCATCGTCAGCAGTTATTCATTCCTACTTTAAAGTTTTACGCCCACAGATTTTTTTTATCTAGGGATCAGATTTCGGCTCTTATGTCTCTATGGAGAATACATGCTTGCAGAATGAGTTGTGTAACCTGAAGACGGTCATGACATGTCCAGGGCCGGGTTTGGGAGCGGGTTCAGCTTAAGCAGGATTGGCATGTGGTCTTCATTGCCCTGTCCAGAGTCTGAATAAATGTTCTCCGTCAAGGGAGGCTACAATAATGTATGAAGACAAATTAAGAAGAGAGTTTATGCCCCTTAGATGTCGCTCTAAAGCTGAACAAATGTAACGTATTTGTCTCTTAATACTTTCTTGTAAAAAATTATGTGCAACGTAAAATGTCTCAAAAAAACTTTTTTTTCCTTAATTTCCGCTCACGAAGACTGTTACATAACAGGGATGTCCAACATTATAGCACCCAAGAGCCACAACTGCGTCTATGACTCGAATGGCGGGCCCTCATTTAAACCAATCAGATTTTTGCTGAGTTACATAAATATTCAATAAAAAACTCAGACAAAGATGCTGAGAAATTTTACAGCGACATGGAGACAAGACATGAAACAAACCAAATCACATGAAGTAACTGTCATCCAAGGAGATTTTAAGGCAAAAGTAGGAAACTTAAGAGATGGAGATATTGTCGGAAATTATGGATTACAAAAAAAAAAAAAAAAAGAAACGAAAGGGTCAATAAACTAGTACAGTGGGCATACGTTAATAATATGATAATCGGTAACACTTGGTTTAAAGAACACCCAAGAAGATTGTGAACTTGGAAGAGGTCAGGCAATAACATAGAACATAGGCAGTCAAACCGACTACATAAAGATCAACAAAAGGTTTAGAAATGCATTGCTATCAGTTAAGGTATTATCTGGAGTAGACAGTAAACGTGATCATACACCTCTGATAGTAAAAGTGATCACATACCTCTGATAGTAAAAGTGATCACATACCTCTGATAGTAAAAGTGATCACATACTTCTGATAGTAAAAGTGATCACATACCTCTGATAGTAAAAGTGATCACATACCTCTGATAGTAAAAGTGATCACATACCTCTGATAGTAAAAGTGATCACATACCTCTGATAGTAAAAGTGGTCACAAACCTCTGATAGTAAAAGTGATCACATACCTCTGATAGTAAAAGTGATCACATACCTCTGATATTAAAAGTGATCACAATGCCTCTGATAGTAAAAGTGATCACATACTTCTGATAGTAAAAGTGATCACAATGCCTGCCTCTGATAGTAAAAGTGATCACATACCTCTGATAGTAAAAGTGATCACATACTTCTGATAGTAAAAGTGATCACAATGCCTGCCTCTGAGAGTAAAAGTGATCACATACCTCTGATAGTAAAAGTGATCACATACTTCTGATAGTAAAAGTGATCACAATGCCTGCCTCTGAGAGTAAAAGTGATCACAATGCCTGCCTCTGATAGTAAAAGTGATCACATACCTCAGAGAGTAAACAGAAAAGTCAAACTAAAAATAAAACCATAAAGAAATGTTAAAAATATCAGGTTAGACTTGGAAACTCTTACAGCCAAATAAAGAGTTGCAGAACAAATATGAACTTTTTATTTTAAAAAAAGGTATAACGCTACTGCAAAGACACAAACCAGTGAGGAGCAGTGGAATATGATCAAGGACTCCATCCAATAGACACAAAAGTAAATTATACATGGAGAAAAAAGGATGAAAAGAAGTGGATGACATCGGAGCTGTTAATGAACAAGAGAAGAGAGAGTAAAAAAAAAAATATTAGAGGATGTAAAAATAATTTTTTTAAAAGACGTTAGAGATAAATTCGAGACCGCAAAAGAATTAATGATAAATGAACAGCACAACACTGATAAAAAATAGATACGCATAAACGTGTAAATGAATTAACTGGTAGGAAAGTTAGACATAAGACAGTGTGTCTAACATCAGGGAGGATGATATGTTATTGGAAAAATAAACAATGGTGGAAAGACAGATTGAATATATTTCTGATCTGTATGGAGGTGAAAGAAGAGAACTAATTAGTAGTACTGAGCTAGAAGACCTGAATTATTTAGCAGTACTGAGCTAGAAGACCTTAACTAGTTAATAGTACTGAGCTAGAAGACCAGAACTAGTTAGTACTGAGCTAGAAGACCTGAATTATTTAGTAGTACTGAGCTAGAAGACCTGAACTAGTTAATAGTACTGAGCTAGAAGACCAGAACTAGTTAGTAGTGCTGAGCTAGAAGACCTGAACTAGTTAGTAGTACTGAGCTAGAAAACCTGAAGAAGTTAGTAGTACTGAGCTAGAGGACCTGAACTAGTTAGTAGTACTGAGCTAGAAGACCTGACCTAGTTAGTAGTACTGAGCTAGAAGACCTGAACTAGTTAGCAGTACTGAGCTAGAAGACCACCAATACTGGAAGAAGAGTTTGCTCACGCAATCAAGAACATGAAGAAAGATAAAGTAGTTGGCCCTTATAATATCAGAAATGAAGAAATAGAAGCTCTCCATGACTTTGCAAAAAAAAAAAATACTCACCAAAATCCTAAATGATGCATGCAATAATGGATAAAAGGGATGACGACATGATAAAATCAATATTTGTACCTCCACCTAAAAAAGCAGGTTGTAAAGATTACAGAACTATTAGCCTATCCCGCCAAATTACCTATATATATAATGAAAAGAACCAGTTATACATTAAAAATAGAAATTGCTGACAAACAGCGTGAATTTGTTGAAGGGAATGGAACAAACAGTGCTATATAAATGATAAGAACATTAGTAGAAGGAGTACTAGAAAGATATGTTTTTATGCTTTGTAAACTGCGCTAAAGCATTTGATAAAGTGAGACATCGGGAAGTCATTGGACGTTGAAAGTCATAAATGTTAACAGCAAAGACATCAGATTAATTAAAATATATACTGGACAAAAGTGGCAGCAGTTAAAGTAGAGAATAAAATAGGAAGATATCAGACAATCAAGCAAGGGGCTAGACGAGGATGTGTTATGTCCCCTGTTCTGTTCTCTCTTGTTATATCTGAAACATCATGAGATCAGTAATACACATTGCCGGAATAAAAGTGGAAGGATGTAATTAAAGTAACTTGCGACGCGCGGATAAGACCTCGTTAACAGCAGAAAATGAGATAGATCTGCAGGACATGTTGAATTTTGTAACAGCAGAGTTGTGGAAAGAACTGACTTAGTTTGAGCATCAAGAAATCGGAGACAATGATTATGTCCAAAAAAAAAGTGCCCATGAGCCTGTAACATGAATATCAATAAAACCAACACCGCACGGAGTGAACAAATGTAAACACTTGGGATCTGTGATAACAGCTGTTAACTATCACAGAAATTAAAAGCAGAATATTCCAGGCAAAAGTAGTATTTCAAAAAAATGAAAACCATTTTGTGCAACAAGTTATTGTCAGTGAATATGAGAAAGAAAGTATTACAGTGAACCTATTTTGCTACACGGATGTGAATCATGGACTATTGTCAGACACATGAGTAAATCATTGGAGGCAACAGAGATGTGGTTCCCGATAAGAGGATCCCAGTGACAGCCAAGGTAACTAATAAGCAGTGTTTGAGATAAACTAATGAAAAACGTGGTAAAATAACAAAGATAAGGAAAAAAAGGCAACCATCACTCTTGGGGCATGTGATGAGAAGAGAGAGGCTGGAAAACATCATAACAGTGGGCAAAACTGAAGGCAGGAGAGACAGAGGAAGACCGAGAGAACAGATGCTGGGAGGCTTGACATTGTGGCATGGAAAGAAATCATCAACAAAGATACTCAGAAATGTCAAGTACCGAGATTTGTGGAGAAATATGACTGCCCACGCCGCGGGACATGGCACGTGATGATGATGACATAAAAAGTGACAAATACGAAGTGAAAATGTATTGGAGCTATAATGATTTTTTTTCATAGCATAAAGCCAATACTTATCTTTTTTTTCTTTTTTGGCTTGTAATATAAATTTTAATTTTAAAAATGGTTCACCCAGCTTCTAAAAATGGGTACCAGAGAAATCTGAGAAGGTGAAGCGGCCATATGTGATACTGACCACACCATACTTTCATGTGCCGAAGGTCATGGAAAATACAGGCCTAACACTTTCCGGTACAAAGCATGGCCTCTAAAAGATCGTACAATTTTTCTACACAAATAATATTGACGGCTGAGACTAGATTACAGAAGAAAAACAGGCTGAAAACTGATCTGATATGAAAATTATGCAATATCTGTATTTCTAATAAAAAAAAATCTACATACTCGGTATAGAAAGGGTTAACGTTGGCTAGACTTAAAAATAAGATAAGAAATAGAAGGGAAAAGGAAGAAAGAAGCAATACACACACATACACACAAAGAACTATTATTCCAGGGCCGACGAAAAATAGTTTAATATAAAATCTCACGTCTGGGTAAGTTCTTTCCAGTCAACATGCATCAAGCGTGTTTAATAAAGATCCGATTGCCTGGAGGTAGCGTCGCAACCTGTGTCACTTCTTTTCAAGGTAACATGTGCTTAGGGTCACAGCGGTTGATTAAATTTCTTGTTATTTCCCTTGGCATGCCTTCGCCAAGGGCTTCCACTTTGTTATTTCCATTATTTCATTAGTTCCTCGCGGGAACTTACTACAGTGGAATAATTCATTTCATAATGTGAACTTGATGAAGGAGATAAGTCAGTTTTTTTTCTGTATTTAATGTATTCAGAACCCGCCGATGCTGAGAATAAGATTTGGAGGCAATATAATAGCTGCGATGTTTGTATTTCTGGTAACAATAGAAGTTATTATTATTTTGTAAAACGTTATACTTTTTATCCACGAAATTTTCTGTGGTTTGTCTTAACTTCCTGTAAACTATTTTTTTATTGGATAAATTATGGTTTTCATGAAACCATTATTTCAAGCCATTCTTTTCGTAATTCTCCATTCCACATTCTTAACTTTTCAATATGAAGAGTTCCACTTAGACAACGTGGCATGGTCCAGTGTCAATATCTTGTTTTAGAGTACTTAATTATCAATTTTTTAAAACGTGATATAAACAAATTTTTGTGAAAAGAAACTGACAGCAGAGGCCCTATACGGCCGAGAAAATAAATAACGAAATTCTCAGACACATAACAGAGCAACTGATAACTGATAAACCACGAAGGAAACTTGTCCTGTCTCCTACCTCTTATACCTTCCGATGTTAATGGAACAGACAGACGTCTTGATAGTGCCCTGCTCCCCTCCCCTCCTGTCTTCTTCTTCTTCTTCGTTCACTTCTACCACCAAAAACCGCACTGTGAACCTACTGAATTCACACATGTGGTCCTCGTTTGGTCCGGTGGTCCCCTGTGTGGTCCAAAATAGACCACATGAGTTCCACGAAGGACCACAAGGGGTTCAGAGTATCACAGTGCTTTAGCCTGTATTCTTGGTGGGTCTCGGAAGCGGGATTGCGTGACACCGTGGTTTTCATTGCACCAGTTTGGTCTAGGGTTGGACTTTCTCACCGGAAGACCTCGACGTGTTTGGAATATTAGTGCATCCCCGCTGGGTGAGAGGCGTTAGCCCACCCAGGACAGAGTTGGACTTTCTCACCGGAAAACCTCGACGTGTTATGAGATACCCGTGTATCACCGCCGGGTGAGAGGTGGTTGCCCATCCAGTCCAGGGTTGGACTTTCTCACCGGAAAACCTCAGCGTGATTAGGATACGCAGACATCCCCGCCGGGTGAGAGGTGGTTGCCTATCTAGACTTCCCTGGTCCAGTGTCTCCGACTTCAGCATTTTGCGGTCGTGGCCGCTACCCTTCCTAGTTGTGACCAGGATGGAGCTTTTGTCCAGGAGGACGAATCCTCGCCACTAGTGACTTCTACCCCTGGGTTGAGCCGGTTTAGGCATTTCCCAGTATGGGCATGTTTGGGACGGGACCGACCTCTAGGGCAGAGGTACTGTGACATTCATAGCCTTCAAGATTCACCCCTGGTATGAGCCGGTTTAGGCAAAATTCACCAGTATGGGTGTTTATCAGGCGTTACCGACCTCTAGAGCGGAGGTGGCATGACATGTCTAGCCATCGAGTTCCACCCCTGGTGTGTGCCGGTTTAGGCATATTTCACCAGTGTAGGTGTATTTCGGACGTAGGCGGCCTCTAGAGCAGAGGTGCCGTGGTATAGCTCTCGTAGCGATACTACTGGACATACCAGGTTAAACTTCACTTTCCACCACCTTTTCCCATCGGCGCCGCACAGCAACCTTTATTTCCGCATTTACTTCCTTAACCGGGAGGAGCTTCACTCCACGCGCGGCATTTGAAAAGTCAAGCCAGCAGTGACTTAACCTCTGGGACAAACCGGTTCATGCATTTCACGCGATATGACTGCACTCAGGACGTGGCCGACCTCCAGACCAGAGGTGCCGTGATTTGACTGTTTGCTTCGCTTTATTCTTTCAACCACCTTTTCCGCAGTGATGCTGCGCGGCAACCTCATTTGCAAATTTCTTCATTGGCCGGGAAGAGCACCGCTCCACGCACGGCAGCTGAAGATTTCGCCAACAAGGTCGGCCTGCGCAACAGCAACCGCCCGCGCCCGCGCTGTGCAGGTCGGCGGAGCTCTGCGCGGCTGACTCCCCTCCTGTAATTTGCTTCTTGTGATGAATGTAATATTTAATGTTTCTGTACTTTCCTCCCTACGTCTCTTCCGGTTGTCGTCATGACTTCCATTGTTTTCAGGACTGATTTTTGTCTTGTGGATTTTACGTCCCTTTGCTAAGTTATGCATGTTCTCCTGTAGATCTTTTGGGGCAACAAAAATTTCAACATATATATATATATATATATATATATATATTATATATATATATATATATATTAAGGGACTGGACACAACAGTAAGGAGTTCATCATCATCATCATGTGCCATGCCGACTGGCGTTGGCTATTATGCTTCTCCAGAGTACGCGATCCTTCATGCAGGCCATCAGCTCAGTTGGTGATCTCCTCTCACACCATCCCGTCAGACTGTCCAGTATCATTTCTCTTGGTCTTCCTCTTGATCTTCTTCCTTCTATTTTTCCTGTTGTTATAATATTTTCAATGCCTCCTCTTCTCATTGCATGTCCTATGAAAGTACATTGTCTCTCTCTTATCTTTTTGACAAGGTTTTTTGTCTCTCCAGCTCTTCTCCTACATTCTTCATTAGTTATTTTTGCTGTCCAGGGAATTCGCAACATTCTTCTAATAAACCACATTTCTGCTGCTTCCAATGATTTTTGTGCAGACTTGCCTATTGTCCATGATTCACTTCCATATAACAAGATAGGTTCAATATAGCACTTTAGGACTCGTTTTCTAACATTCATTGATAATGATGTGTTGGTCAATATGTTTCTCATTCTCTGAAATGCAGTCTTTGCTTGGCCTATTCTGTTCCTAATTTCTGTTCTGCATTTCCCATCTGAAGTTATTACTGCTCCAAGGTATTTGAATTTCTGCACCTGCTTTAGAACAGTTCCGTTTAATTTAATACTGCATGCTGGTGGATTCTGTTTCTTAGATATAACCATAGTCTCTGTCTTTTTGATGTTCAAAGTAAGGCCTTTCTGTTCACTTTCTTTGGCGACTTTATTCAAGAGATTTTGCAGGTCTTGTTGGTTCTCAGCTATCAGTACTGTGTCGTCAGCATACCGAAGGTTGTTAATATTGTATCCTCCAATTTTTATGCCTGGTTCTGTGATGATTGTTCTTAGAATATTCTCGCTATACAGAGAAAAAAAAAGGTCTGGAGATAGTACACATCCTTGTCGCACCCCTTGTTTTATAGGTTGATATTTTCCAATTCTATTTTCAACTCGTACTGCTGCTTCTTGCTGCCAGTATAGATGTTTTACAATCCTCAAGTCTTTGCCGTCTATATTGATGTCTTCAAGCATTTTAATAATTTTATTATGTTTCACCTTGTCAAATGCCTTGGTGTAATCAATGAAGCATAAGTAGAGATCTTTCTGTACTTCTAAAGCTCTTTCTGTTAGTGTTCGTAAAGCATAAATGGCATTGTGTGTTCCCTTTCCTTCAACAAATCCAAACTGTTCATCTGTTATTTCCATTTTTATATTTTTCCTTGTTCTTCTCATAATTATTCTCAGAAGTAGCTTCGTTATGTGACATGAGAGGCTGATAGTACGGTGGTCGTCACATTCCTTTGCACCTGGTTTCTTTGGTAGTGCTATAAACGTGGATTTAATCAGGTCACTGGGAATATAACCACTGTTGTAAATGTCATTCAGTAACTTGGTTATTATTTTTATTCCTGTCTCCTCTAGTGCCTCTATTTCTTCTATTGTTATATTATCAGGCCCAGTCGCTTTTCCTTTCTTCGTGTGTTTGATGGCATCTATGATTTCATCTTCAAGTATTGGTGGTCCCTCACAGTTTTCAGTATCTGGTGTTAATTCTGGTCTTTCTCCTCCATATAGCTCACCGATATACTCTGTCCACCTGTCCACAATGTCTTCTTTTCCCATTAACATTTTACCTTCTTTCGATTTCAGGCATCCTGTGGTATATTTTGTTTTCCTGCCTGTGAGTTCATTAATTCGTTTGTGCATGTTTTTGCTGTCTGCTCATTTAACCACACTTCTTTTGCTTCTCTGCATTTGCGTCTTATTTCTTTATTTATCTTGTTATATTTTTTCTCGTTATTTTTACTCCTCCTCCTCTTGTCCATCAGTCCTAAGATGTCGTCTGTCACCCATTTATTTTTAGGGGCTTCTTTTTTTGGTGGTATTATCTCCTTAACAGTTTGGTGGATAGAATCTCTTAACATTTCCCATTGTTCATCTATACTATTTATCTTTGCTATTGCATTGTATCTATTTGTTATAATAACTTTGTATTGTTCTCTCAGTTCTTGGTCATTTTTAAGAAGTTCTGTATTCAGTTTGATGTTTCTCACTTTTCTGCCTGCTTTCTTTAGTTTTATTCTAACTTTTCCACAGAGTGGATCATGGTCACTATTGCAGTCAGCTCCTGACATGGTTTTTGTTGCCAGTAATGCATTGCGGAATCGTTTGTTGATTAATATGTAGTCTATCTGGTTAAAAGTCTTTTTGTCTGGACTGCACCACGTTGCCAGTCTTCGAGGATGTTGTTTAAACCAGGTGTTTCCTACAACCATGCTGTGTATTCTTGC
The DNA here is from genome assembly GCA_009760885.1 of Achatina immaculata. Classification (NCBI taxonomy): domain Eukaryota; kingdom Metazoa; phylum Mollusca; class Gastropoda; order Stylommatophora; family Achatinidae; genus Lissachatina; species Lissachatina immaculata. Next base: position 14,861,015 of record CM019707.1, read on the forward strand.
CCATTCAATTAATTTATAACCTCTGTCATTCCTCTCCCCCAGTCCATAGTCACCAATGATGTCTGAAGTTCTTCCTTTACCAACTTTGGCATTAAAATCTCCCATGACTATGGTAACTTCATGTGACTTTGTGTGTTTTAGTGCTGTCTCTATGTCATTATAAAATAGCTGTAAATCTTCTTCAGAGCTTTCAGATGTTGGAGCGTACACTTGTATAATATTTATGTTTATTGGTTGTCCTTTCAGTTGGGCTAGCAGGACTCGGTCCGAGATGTTCAAATATCCTACAATTGTCCTTGCCGTTTGTTCATCAAATATAATTCCTACTCCTCGTGTTTCTCACTTCCTGAATATATTATTGTATATTTATCTGAGTTTATCTTCCCTGCACCTGTCCATCTAACTTCACTCATTCCTAATATGTTGATCTTCATCCTTTCCATTTCCATCTTTACATTTTCTAATTTTCCAGCCTGGAATAAAGTTCTAACATTCCATATTGCTATTTTGAACTTGCTATTAGGAGTTATAAGACAAAATAGCTTCGCGCAATTAAGAATCACGGCCAAAACAGAGATTCGTGGTCTCTGGAGATCACATTCTTCTTCTGTCTTGTCCACACACGCCTAGGACAAGGAAGCTATGGCAGCCTTCCTTTGCTAAAGTTCCTTATTTTAAGTATTTCACAAAGTTAAAACAGAGATATTATGCCACTTTGTCTGTATTGAGGCCGTCGGTCTTACCCGACCCCCCCCAGGGGCAAAGACACTGTCCAAGATGGCGATCAGCGAAACTGTCATGCTTGCACCGAGGCTGGCGAACCATAGCAGACCAAGACCCTATCTTAAATCTCCATTGGTACCCCACATACCGGCCTCAGTACAGGTAATCTTATCTTATCTTATATCTTATATCCTTCCCGTGCCGTTAAACGTCACATAGGGCTCGCAAAGTAGTTCGCCAATTTTTCCTGTCTTCGGCGAAGTCTTTCAACCTCATCAAAGAATTTTATGCCTGTTAATTTGGCCTCTTATTAAAATGTCCTCTTCAGAGTTTCACGCGGTCTGCCTCTTTTTCTTCGGCCTGTTGTGTTCCACTTGATAGCTTGTTTTGGGATTCTCTGATCATTTCTTCTCATCATGTGACCAACATATGTCCATCTCCTTTTCCTGATCACCCATGAGACTGGTTGTTGTTCAGTCATCTGTCTTATCTCTGTATTGTTCTTAAATTCATTCCACTTGATGCCGAGTATTTTCCTTAGGCATTTGTTTTCAAATGAGTCTAATTTCTTTTCTATTTCTTTAGTTGTTTTCCAGCTTTCGCATGCATAAATGAGGGTGAATATTACATTTGAATTGAATAATCTTAACTTGGTTTTTGTACTTATAACTTTTGAATTCCATATGTTCTCAAGATTCTTGAAGATTGATGCTGCTTTTGCAATTCTGATCCTAACTTCCTTTCTCGTGTCACCATCCTGGTCTATGTAGCTGTCAAGGTATGCAAATGTCAAGTACAGCTAATGGAACGGGGATTATTACAGTCGTCATGGTGACTGAGTTTTCTTAATAAGTGTTGCACTTCTCCCCCCCCCCCCCCGTTTTTTTTCTTAAAGCTCCACCCGAGACCTAAAACAAAAAAGGTCGCAGTAAACCCGTACCACGTGACAATATACAGTGTCTCAATGTCTTCGTAACACAACCTCCTGTTCGCAATTTCATGGAAATGTAAAAACAACACCGGACACTATGAAAACATTAGCGATCTCTGCCCCGTCAAGTATTTGTCCCTTCAATCACCTGTCCCGTTTGATACCTGCCTCGTCAAGTATCTGCCCCCGTCAAGTATCTGCCCCCGTCAAGTATCTGCCCCCGTCAAGTATTTGTCCCTTCAATCATCTGTCCCGTTTGGTACCTGCCTCGTCAAGTATCTGCCCCCGTCAAGTATCTGCCCCCGTCAAGTATCTGCCCCTGCCAATTATCTACTCCCGTCAAGTATCTGCCCCCGTCAAGTATTTGTCCCTTCAATCATCTGTCCCGTTTGATACCTGCCTCGTCAAGTATCTGCCCCCGTCAAGTATCTGCCCCCGTCAAGTATCTGCCCAGGTGGCGCAGTAGATGTAACAAAACCCCCAAAACTTTTCCGTTGTTTGATTTTCAGACAAAAAAAGTTCTTAAGAAAATGTCAGTCCTGAAAACATCCTAGTGAGGGATGCTGTGGAAACTCAGTCCGGTGTCCTGAAAACATCCTAGTGAGGGTTGCTGTGGAACATCAGCCTGGCGCCCTGAAAACATCCTAGCGAGGGTTGCTGTGAAACATCAGCCTGGTGTCCTGAAAACATCCTAGTAGGGCATGCTGTGGAACATCAGCCTGGTGTCCTGAAAACATCCTAGTAGGGCATGCTGTGGAACATCAGCCTGGTGTCCTGAAAACATCCTAATGGGGCATGCTGTGGAACATCAACCTGGTGTCCTGAAAACATCCTAGTGGGGGATGCTGTGGAACATCAACCTGGTGTCCTGAAAACATCATAGTGGGGCATACTGTGGAACATCAACCTGGTGTCCTGAAAACATCCTAGTGGGGGATGCTGTGGAACCTTAGTCTGGTGTCGTTTACTCATAAATTTAAAGTTTTATACTTCTGAATTTTTACCTTCCATGAATTGTTTTCATGCGAATGTTTAGCAGTTTATTTTGTTTTAAATTTTCATACCGTCCACTTCTCTGTAAATTTATCTCTGAAATTCATGAAGATACTAAAATGGCGGAAATTCATGAATTCCAAATGATTTGGTATCTCTGATATCTCACAGAGCAAAAAAAAAAAAAGAGAGAGAGAGAGAGAGCACTGAACGCAATTCAAGATAATCAGATAATCTGTCTGACAGAGTGAAAGCCAGTGAGATTCCCTTAGTTTTGTTCAACTGTGTTTCAGACCATCAGACAAGTCTGAGTTCAGTAAAGAGATTAACTCTTGCACTCCAGAGTTAACTTCCCTGCTCTGCCAGAATAGGTTTTAATGATACATTTTGGTGGAAAGGAACCACAAGGGTGCTAATCTATAATTTAGATCTATGGTTCAGATTAGAAACGTGCTGCTTCTCATTTTATTCAGACTTTGCCTAGATATCGTTTCTGAGCTTTGGTTTATTTGGGTTTACAAGATCTACCAGCATTGTCAGTGATCATCTTGGAGTCAACACTGTATTCATTCATTCATTTGCATGTCCCTTGCGGAACTTTGCCTCCCTAACAGCACTCCTGTAGGCCTCTCGGTTGTGAGCAAGATGGCCTGCCGCTGATGCAACCATTTGCAGATCATCAACGATGTCTTGCAGCCATCTTCGCTTCGGTCTTCCTGTTTTTCTTTTTCCCATTATGTACCCTTCCAAGATGTACCCTTCTCTAGATTATCATGATGTTTAATGTGTCCAAAATATTAAAGTTTTCTCTCTTTAATCCTCTTTACTAACCAGCCTTTTTCAATATTAACCTCTTGTAGTATAGATATATTTGTTTTTTTTTGTGTCTACGATATTTGAAGAACTCTTCTGTAGCATTTACATTCAAAGGCATTTATGTGTTTATCAGCTGTTTTGTTAAGTGTCCAGGTCTCACAGGCATATGTTGCGATGGGAAAGATGCATGCCCTTAAAAATCTTATTTTTGTAGTTCTGTCTGCTCCTCTCCACAGATTCTTTAGTTGTTTTACTTTCTGAAGAGCGATAGATGTCCTCCTTTTAATTTCCCTCATTGTAGTCAGCACTGTAACCTTATTTTTGTTAATTATTTTAAATGAATTTTTGGAGAGTTATTTGCCCGACCAGATATGGCAGCTGATCTTCCTGTAGTTCAACACAGCTGAGTGTCATTTCTCCTTTTCAGATAACTTCCCCTTATACATGCATTATGAAGACCTTGCAGGCAGAGTGTTGTTGATGCATCCTGTTTAAATTTATCTAACTGCAGTTTGGAAATTGGTTTATTTAAGTAATATATTCATTCATTCATTCATTCATTCATTCATTATGGGAGATGTCGATAGACGTTAGCAATCGTGCTTCTTTGTTTTACTCGATCATTGAATTAATTATCTTTACAAGCTGCCATAACGTCTATAAAGAGTTAAGTTTTTATGGCTGAATCTGTTATATTTTTGATGTTCCATCTGCTTAAACTTTTAACCGGTTGCTTCTTTGTCTTTAGTACCCAGGAAACACTATCACAGAGCTTTCCTGCGTTTCGTCATACAAGGCTTCCTTCGTTTTAGAGTAAAGACATATACGAGATCACTAATATGCGTATACGAGATCACTCGTAGATCACAGTATCCACGTGATACCCAGAACACACTATATACACTACATCCAGATCACACTACACGACAGCTAGATCATTCTGTCTAAACGTTACCTAGAACAAACTATCTGCACGTTACACAGAACACGCTATCTACACGATATCCAGATCAGATTTCCAAATCTGCCCTTCATCTACACGTTAAGTAGAACACTCTGTCTACACGACATCCAGATCAGACTGTCTACGCGACAAAACCATAGAATACAAGTTTAATTCTTTCCAGACTAAATGTTTATGAAGAATTAGAAAAATATTTTGGCCAAACACCATAAAAAATAACATCTTGTTGGCAGAAATGCAGATGAAGCCACTGACAGTAATAATTGAGGAAAGACACTGGCGATTGTTGGGACATGTGCTCCGAATGACTGACAACTCACTACCAAAAATAGCACTAAGATGGACACCACAGGGGAACAGAAGTAAGGCTAGACCAAAAGAGACATGGAGAAGAACAACAGAGAGGATGTTGAGCAATAGAGGGCTCACCTGGGCAAGAGCAGAAAAAAAAGGCAAAGGACAGGCATCTGTGGAACACCCTTGCGGAAGCCCCATGTGCCATAGTCACTTAAGGTTCACAGAGAGAGAGAGAGAGAAAGAGAGAGAGAGAGAGAGAGAGAGAGAACAATCTATCTACACGATATTCAGATCAGACTGTCTATACGACATCTAGATCAGACTGTCTATACGACATCTAGATCACATTATCTATACGACATCCAGATCAGACTATCTATACGACATCTAGATCACACTATCTATACGACATCCAGATCAGACTATCTATACGACATCTAGATCACACTGTCTATACGACATCCAGATCAGACTATCTATACGACATCTAGATCACACTATCTATACGACATCCAGATCAGACTATCTATACGACATCTAGATCACACTATCTATACGACATCCAGATCAGACTATCTATACGACATCTAGATCAGACTGTCTATACGACATCTAGATCAGACTATCTATACGACATCTAGATCACACTATCTATACGACAACCACATCGCACTATCTACACGAAAACCACATCACACTATCTACACAACATTCAGATCAAACTATCTACATCAACCTATCTACACGACATACAGATCACTCGATCTGCAAACATTAAGATAACATACAAGATAAACTCCAGATTACGAACGCCAGTAGACATTAAGCCCACAATATCAGTTTTTACAAATACCCAGAATACATTATCAAGAATAAATCTAGTTTACACTAATCATAATCATCCATATTAAACCATAAAGAAAAGAAATCACACTATTCAGAAGGCATCAAGTGGATAGATAGATAGATAGACAGACAGACAGACAGACAGACAGACGGACTGATAGATAGACAGACAGACAGACAGACGGACGGACGGATAGATAGATAGATAGACAGACAGACAGACAGACAGACAGACGGACGGACGGACGGACGGACGGATAGATAGATAGATAGATAGATAGATAGATATAGATAGATAGATAGATAGATACTTTATTTTCAAAGGGTTAAGAATTGGGCACGCAGGCCCGTCTGACATTCTGCCCTTCATCATACAGCTTTCACTCAGTCACAGTCATTCAGCATTTGATAATGAGCATAATAATCATAAAGACACATTAAGTGATTATATAAATAAATAATAAACTTATCTCTTGTCCATACACTCTATACTTTGATTTATGCAACAACATGAAATAAACTTGCATTCTTACATTCATTCAAAACTAACAAATTTATAGAAAAGCAGTATTTTAAAAAAAGTACAACACTCAAGCCATACTTTAAACTACTTTAAACTATGCTTAGAGAGGCATGTAGTCCAAATCAAACAGATGTTGACAAAGTTTAAAGTTATGAGAACGAATATTACTTATAAGTTTTATGTGAATTGGTAGGGCATTCCAAAGGTGGGCAGCTGAGTAAGAGAAGCTTTTTTTAAACATGTCAAGCCTTGGTTTTGGGAGAATACAATTGCTTAAGCGTTGACTGTGTTTTGGGTTGGATTTGAACAACGACCACAAATAGGGTGGAGCATTGTGCGATAGAATTTTATGAATTAACTTGGCCTTGTTGAAAAGAAATCTCTTCTTGAGGGGTAGAATATCGAGTTGTTTGTACTTATTTGTAATATTTGCTGCATGTTTGTCATCTATAAGCTTTACTGCTCGTTTTTTGAAGTGAGTAAAGTCTTTTCATGTTTGACATGGAACAATTATCCCAGACTGTGGAGCAGTAGTCCAAATGTATAGTATCTGTGATATGTAGTATATTTTTCTGGTGTCTATGTCAAGAAAATGTTTAATTTTAGTGAATTGGTAAACTTTTTGTACAATACGTTTGGTTAGATTGTCTACATGATAATTCCAGTTGAGGTGGTGGTCAGTTATGAGACCTAGAGTTTTATGTTCACTAACATTCTCTATCTGTGAAGTTCCAGCGTGGAGCTGTAGTGTTGTTGTTGGTGAATTTGTTAGTTTCTGTCTTGTTGTAATGAGCATGGATTTTGTTTCTCTGGTGTTTATGAGCATTCTGTTATTGCTCCAGTTAATTAGACTGTGATAGATAGATAGATAGATAGATAGATAGATAGATAGATAGATAGATAGATAGATAGATAGATAGATAGATAGATAGATAGATAGATAGATAGATAGATAGATAGATAGATAGAATGGAACAGTTCACTTTACATTACAAACAGTGACAAGGAACAAACATTTCACAGAAATAGAATTCAACATGTCTGACAGTTTTGTCATAAATGAACCAGACACTGTCGCCAGCAGAAAGGATGATAACGACCGACATTCTAGCTAACTTTGCAAATTAAAAACAGACTCCAGTCGACGGGGCGTGGTGACAGTTACATATCTCTTCATCCATGTGGAAAACACCGTGTGATTAATATTGGCATAAGACGGGTCACAGTTGGAGGACTGTTATGATGGGATGCGCGATAGTAAAGGTTGACGTCCTCCAAAGTGTAATGAATGTGTGACGTCAGCACTTAATCTAGAATAGCTAATCACGTGATACACTCAGAATGGGAAATGGAGGAGGGGAGAGAACCTATCATGGTTTAAAGGGAATTAACCGTCCACAAAAAAAAAAAAAGGTATGGAGAATTTATGTCCGTTTGTGGGCTTTACTTTTAAAACCGTAATCTTTGTTAAGGTTGTATTCATTATACTTTTAGTTTTGCATGATTTCTGAGATAAATTCTGCTCGCGTTTTATTTTTCTCTTTTTGAAATCAAGTCTTTGAACAAGTTAAAAAAAAAAAGAAAAAATATGTGTCGGGGGGGGGGGGGGGGTATTTGTGCTTAACTGTGATGTTATCATAGTACAATAAAAAGCGTAGTTTCCACATAAACTTACATAAATAATCGCTTCTCGGACTTTTTGCTAAGATCAAAGTGGCTAAGATCAAAGTGGCTGAGGTCAAAGTGTCCTCTTGGTAGGTATCCTGATCAACATTCCCTTTGGTTAAACCAAAGCTTCGTTATTTTTTAACTAAACGAGATGCCCGGGGCCTGCCCTGCACATTGAATGCCGGGGGTAAGGTCCACATCTCGTTACGGGTGGACCCGATTTGCAGTACCACCGGGTCAGGCCCTGTTGTTTTGCTCGTCTAAAAAAAATACAAACAAAATTGTATTCAAGCATACATACATGCATATATACATACATATATACAGATAAACATGCATACATACATACGTACATCCAAACATACATGCTTACATCCATATATACATATATTCAGATATGCACACATACATTCAAAAATATATATTTATATACAAGTAAACATGCATACATATATTCAGTCATATATATATATATAGTTAATTATAAACAAATACGTGTATTGAAATATGCACACATGTATACCTATATTCAAACACGCATACATTAACACATACACACACATGAGAATTTATTAAGACACATACATACAGTACTTACATACATATATACAAAAATATATACATACAGGCATATAAACAATACAAACAGTAATAACTGACGTAATGCTGTCTCATCACCTTAGTAAGGCTAACTAGTCGTATTACACTATGCCCCTCTAAAATCAATTATATATATATATATATATATATATATATATATATATAATCTCAGTGCTGTGTGTGTAGTGCAAGTGGACATACTAGTTTTTCCCCACTTATACCAAACACTCAGTTCTAAGATCTGAAGATGAAGTTAACATATTAAAAATAGAATTAAACTATAATTTACTTTAAAAGTTCAAAAGCAAAGAAGAAAAAAAAACGAAACCAGTTCTAAATTATAACTTAAATTAGAACACCATTACACTAGTTACTTTGTAATTACATATAAATTAGAACACCAGTACACCAATTTCTTTGACATAATTACATGCAAATTAGAACACCAATACACCAGTTACTTTAAACTGACATAATAGCATACAGATTAAACACCAGTACACCAATTACTGCGACTGACATACACACGTGAATATACGTACATACTTACACATATATTTGTCATGGTGTATTTTTTTCGCACGTAAGTTCTTTCTTTCTTTTCGACTACCTGATCAATAATATTTTAGGTTGTGATTTGTTATTTGTTATTTTCTATTTCAAGGCTAACATTTCAAGTTGCCGCCAAAATTATGTGAGTAAAAAACATGAAGATTCACTCCGGATGGGAAATAGTTAGTTAGTTAGTTAGTTAGTTAGTCAGTCAGTCAGTTAGTTAGTTAGTTAGTTGGTTGGTTGGTTGGTTGGTTGGTTGGTTGGTTGGTTGGTTGGTTGGTTGGTTGGTTGGTTGGTTTGTTGGTTGGTTGGTTGGTTGGTTGGTTTGTTGGTTGGTTGATCGATTGGTTTGGTTGGTTGGTTGGTTGGTTGGTTTGTTGGTTGTTGGTTGGTTGGTTTGTTGGTTGGTTGATTGATTGGTTTGGTTGGTTGGTTGGTTTGTTGGTTGGTTGGCTGGTTAGTTGGTTGGTTGGTGGGTTAGTTTAGTTAATTAAGCTTAGGTAGGTAGGTAGGTAGGTAGATAGGTAGGTAGGTAGGTAGATAGGTAGGTAGGTAGGTAGGTAGATAGGTCGGTAGGTAGGTAGGTAGGTAGGTAGGTAGGTAGGTAGGTAGGTAGGTAGGTAGGAAGGTAGGTAGGTAGGTAGGTAGGTAGGTAGGAAGGTAGGTAGGTAGGTAGGTAGGTAGGTAGGTAGGTAGGTAGGTAGGTAAGTAGATACATAAGTGCTCCAATCACATCTTCAATATTTCCACCAGGGTTTGGCAGCTGGCGATAAAGAAAAGGAAATAATAATAATAATAATAATAACAATGAGAAGAAGAAGTATAAGGAGAAGAAGAAGAATCTTTACATAAATTTACAAGCTTTTAAACTATACTATACATTAGACAAAAAGCTATGGGATAAAACTGTATAGAAACCGAGAGGAATGCAAAGGAAAACACACCGCCGTACCGTCACTTCCTTGTCGAATCATGCTTCACAAAACCAAGAAGAAGAAAAAGGAAAAGAGAGAAAGAAAGAGAGAAAAGGGTTCTTTCATTTACAGTTTGTTCTTTACTTTAGAGTATGGACGAATCATCAGCCGAGTATTGAAAGCAAAAGCCTATAAAAATAAGATTATTAGGGTACTTAAAGTCCATTTAAAGTGTGGGATATTTAATTTCGTTCCAAAATATTACGTACCAAATTATAGCCAATATTACACGCGTAAACTTATAGATAATTCGTGGATTACATAAATGTAATCTTTTCATATATGGTATTACGTTAGATTATATTTTTTTTCACTGCTTCTCTTTTGGTGCTTGTGATATAATAAGTTACTTCACGTATTGTGTAGGTCCTCTCTCTACCTGTGTCAGACTTTCCATATTGGAACGGCAATCGTTATTTAAGATGTTAATTATCCATGTACACCACACATAGAAACATTATCCATGTACACCACACATAGAAACATTATCCATGTACACCACACATAGAAACATTATCCATGTACACCACACACAGAAACACAACCGATCGTACAAGGGAAAACTCAGAACTAAAAGTTTAACAACAAGTTCCAGCTCCCGCTGTTTAATAAACGAGGAATGACAGAACAGGACTACAACACAGAGTACATGATACAACGTAACTGCCAATGATCAATATCAATAATAGCATGGTTCATTAATATCAATTGTCTGATTGTCTCAGTCATGAGTTCCATTTCTACTCATTCATTCATTTGCATGTCCCTTGTGGAACTTTGCCTCCCAAACAGCACTCCTGTAGGCCTCTCGGTTGTGAGCAAGATGACCTGCTGCTGTTGCATCCTTTTGCAGATCATCAGCGATGTCTTGCAGCCATCTTCGTTTTGGTCTTCCTCTCTTTCTTTTTCCCATTATGTATCCTTCCAATACGGTCTTCTCTGGATTATCATGACGTTTAATGTGTCCAAAATATTAAAGTTTTCTCTCTTTAATCCTCTTTACTAACCAGCCTTCTTCAATATTAAGCTCTTGTAGTATAGATATATTTGTTCTTTTTTGTGTCCACGATATTTGAAGAACTCTTCTGTAGCATTTACATTAAAAGGCATTTACATGTTTCTCAGCTGTTTTGTTAAGATCCAGGTCTCACAGGCATATGTTGTGATGGGAAAGATGCATGCCCTTAAAAATCTTATTTTTGTGGTTTCTACTAGTTCCCTATATACATCAGCTGTTTCTTGGGTCCCTACCTTTCTTCTAGTCCCACCTCTTCTCCCTCTACCCTCTACCTTTCTTCTAGTCCCACCTCTTCTCCCTCTCTATCCTCTACCTTTCTTCTTGTCCCACCTTTTCTCCCTCTACCCTCTACCTTTCTTCTAGTCCCACCTCTTCTCCCTCTACCCTCTACCTTTCTTCTAGTCCCACCTCTTCTCCCTCTACCCTCTACCTTTCTTCTAGTCCCACCTCTTCTCCCTCTACCCTCTACCTTTCTTCTAGTCCCACCTCTTCTCCCTCTATCCTCTACCTTTCTTCTAGTCCCACCTCTTCTCCCTCTACCCTCTACCTTTCTTCTAGTCCCACCTCTTCTCCCTCTATCCTCTACCTTTCTTCTAGTCCCACCTCTTCTCCCTCTATCTTATGACATTGGTCATCGGTGCCCGTGTACCTGGTAGCTTATTCTATCACCCCCTTCTCCACTTTCCTCTGCGGACACTCTACCATACGACTTTGGTCGTCGGTGCATTCTGCACCTGGTAGCTTCCTATCTTAATTCAGTACTATTCTGTTGCATGCGCAACCGTCTCCTTTCTTCTATAACTCCTTCCTCCTATTTTTTCCTAACTCCTTCCTTCCTTCCACCTTATGACACCCGTCATTGCGTCTACTGCGCTGGTGCACCCTTCCTTGTGCAACGCTCCTGCTTTCCATACAAATGCATATATCCATCAATATAACAACACAATAATCACAGTCAGAAGTGATACTAATATAATCGCATGAACAATATGTAGTGCCCCTCTAAGTGCATTCGATACCTACAATGAAAGGTATACACATTCTAACCAGCAATCTGCTCTCGATTACCTATTTTCATATTAATAATAATAGCACAACTTTTCTACACACAGATCCTTCACGAAAACAACATTACAGAGGTGGCGAGATAACTTTGATTTATAACACAAAACTACAACTCTATCCCGATTAGGCACATCTCGTACACAATATATACTAAGAACGGCACACATTTCAAATTCGCGCCTTACCTCACGAAAACATTTGACATGACTAAAGTGAAATCGTTCATTCTCTTTTTTCATCCATGCTTCTCTCTCTCTCTCTCTCTCTCTCTTTACACGCGATGCGTTTGGAACCAGCCCCACTGGTAGGCCATGCCAGAAAGACGGTACCCGTATCTCCCTCCTTCTCACACATGTCCTTTCCAGAACGTTGTCCCTCTCACAGCCTCCCTGAACGTAATACTGTCCTGCTCAAGTTGAAAAGCGTCTTGCAGTGACACATTCAGACTTTCCTTGATGTCCTGAGTCCATCTTCGGCAAGGTCGTCTCTTTTCTCTTTAGCCGGGCACTATGCCTTCTACTATCAACCTTTCCAAGCTGTCGTGTCTCTTGATGTGGCTGAAGTATCTCAGCTTTCTAATTTTTATGGTGTTAACGAGCCAGTTTTCTGTGACACCTAATCCCATCAATATTTCTTTATTTGATTTTTGTTCTATCTATGATATTCTAAGAGCCCTTCTATAACATTTCATTTCAAATGCTGTTATTCTCTTTTCTGGTGATTTATTAAGTGTCCTTATTTCACATCCGTATGTTGCCACTGAAAATATGTAAGCTCTTAGTAAGCACAGCTTTGTTAAATTACACTGTGAAATAAGATGACAATTGTGTTACTAAGAATTGAATGACGTCATCCAGGTTATAAGAATAACAATAATATATAAGAAAATCTTGCAGAAACCGTGCTATATATCCTCAGGGCGGATAAAGCGAGGTAATTCATCAATAATCACGATGGGTCCAAAAAAAGTAAAATTATTTCCCCTATCCTAATGTACCGTCGCCTGTCTCCTCCAAAAATCGTAGACAAAGCACTTTAGTGAGACGTGAGAGAAATACCACAAGAGAATTACCTGAGATTCGAACCACAGACTCCGGTAGGACAGGCAGCCGTCTAGCCACGAGAGAACAGCGTAGTAACGAACTGCGCTAACGAGGTTAGCTCTCTCTTAGTCTCATTTATAATATAGTTTAAAACGTTAGAAAATTTATGTAGAAATTCTTCTTCTCATTATTATTTCCATGTCCTTATCGACAGCCGCCAAACACTGGTGGAAATATTGAAGATGGGATCGAAGCACTTATGGATCTAACTAACTAACTAACTAACTGTTCTCTCGTGGCTAGATGGCTGCTCGTCCTACCAGAGTCCGTGGTTCGAATCCCAGGTAATTCTCTTGTGATTTTTCTTTCTCTCACGTTTCACTAAAGTACATTGTCTGCGATTTTTTCCAAGTCTAATCTTACAAAACTGTGTTCTCTTACTTTACCGTACCTAAGCCTCTTTGTTTCCTATTTACTCGTATAAAAAAGAGTCTCAACCATGTACAGTAGTTAGAAAATCGAGGGATGTATCCATTGAAAAACGTATTGTAACCTTTTTTATTTCTCATCGTCGTTTTATGTATTTTAATTTTCTTTTGAGTTTACAGTTTTTTTACTCTCCCTCGCTTGTTCTGTGTTTTTTTTTCATTCTTCCAGCCGTGTTAAAAGTTATCTTTCTTTTATTTTTAAATGAAAGTGCACCATTGATCTTTTCTTGTCTCTGGCGCAAGAGCGTTCGTGACCGTTTCTTATACTGACTCGTCTACTTCTATTCTAAGAGTGTTCGTGGTTCAATCTTAGACTGTCTACTTCTACTCTGTTCGTGGCCCATTCTTAGACGTACTTGTCTAATTCTGCTCTAAGAGTGTTTGTGGCCTATTCATAGACTTCTTCTACTCTAAGAGTGTTCGTGGCCCATTCTTAGACTTGTCTACTTCTACTCTAAGAGTGTTCGTTGCCGCTTCTTATACTGATTTGTGTACTTCTGCTCTTAGAGTGTTCGTGACCCATTCTAAGACTTGTCTACTTCCACTCTTAGAGTGTTCATGGCCCATTCTTATACTGACTTGTCTACCTCTACTCTAAGAGTGTTCTTGGCCCATTTTTATACTTGTCTACGTCTACTATGTGTTCGTGGCCCATTCTTATACTGACTTGTCTACCTCTACTCTAAGAGTGCTCCTGGCCCATTCTTATACTGACTTGTCTGCCTCTACTCTAAGAGTGCTCCTGGCCCACTTTTATACTGATTTGTCTACCTCTACTCTAAGACAATTCATAGTTATCATCATGTGCGGTGTAAACGATGAATGGTATTTTCGTCACGTAGACATTTAAGTGATAACTAAAAGGCTGTGGTCACATCACACGATGACCAATCAACTTTTGCTCTAGAAATGGAAATTCTTAGTGTTCACGAAACAACAGGTTTAATCTCGTTTCAGGAATGAACAACTCTGGGGTGCGTAGTATATAAGGCTCAAACAGACTAAGATTCTGCAGTAATGGGTTGAATTCTGAACTGAATCCAGCGATTGGATCGAGCGACTGGGTTCATTGATGGTAATGTGGCAACACCTGGATGACAGATTGCTTTCGTTTGTGGAACAGTGTTGAAGTTTAATGACGTCAAAATTTATGTAATGTGATTTTGTTGTGAGCAAGATGTATGAAAAGAGCTATAATTTCACTGACCCACTGATTCACGTGAGTAGATATAGTGTTTGTTTATATTGATGGTATAATTTAATCTGAGTTATATTTTGTTGTAATCTGCAGCCTGCTAAGGCTGGAGTAAATTTAGTACAGACATAATACTAGTATATATACATATTCATCCTGGACTAAACTAAAAGAGTGCGGAACCAGTTATGACTGATGAGTAGAAACAGGCCATACAAAATAGAGTTTGAACCTAGAATATCGAGTACTGGCCTACTACTATGAGACATAAATATATTTACTTGAATTGACAAGGAGAGCGAGAAACCATTTACGAATACTGAGTGGATAACGGGCCATACAAAAGGGTGTGCAAGCAGGTGCAGGTGGAGATATATTAAACTAAATGCTGCCTCGTTTAACATATGTATACTGTCCAAAAAAAAAAAAGAAACGCGTAACTACCGAAGACACAATTTTAACCATAACCTTGATATTCTATAGCTTTTTAAATTGAATGAATAAAATTTTCAAATTGCACACGACAGGGTTTAAACACTCACTTGACAGTTTCTTCCATCTGTGTGATGAAAATTTGTTAGTCCCAGAGGTTCTAAATTTAGTATGATGTATGGCCTCCGCTTGCATCGATCAGGAACTGGCATCTCCTGGGCATAGATGCGATCAGATGTCTGATGTGCGCCTGTGGGATGGTTGCCCACTCTTCTTGGAGTGCCTGCCACAGATCACGACGATTGGCTGGAGAAACGTTTCGACGACAAACACGTCTTTGCAGCTCATCCCATAGGTGCTCGATCGGATTCATGTCTGGAGACAGGGATGGCCATGGAAGGGTGAGAATGTTGTTGGCAATCAGGAACTGTGTGGTGAACCGTGCAGAATGGGGTCTGGCGTTGTCCTGTTGAAACACAGACCTTTGCGCAGCCAAAAATGGAAGAACACGGGGTTGAAGACTTTCATTGACGTATCGCTGCACATTCAAGCCTCCTTCAATCTGCACCAATGGACTCCTTCCGTTGAAATTGATAATTCCCCATACCATAACACTTCTACCACCGTGCGGCGGAGCTTCATCAACGCAATTTTGAGCAAAACGTTCATTTGCCCTACGGTAGGCCCTTCTCCGCATATCATGGCAGTGCAACAAAAAGGAAGATTCGCCACTAAACCAGCCACGTCTCCATTGATTGTCAGTTGTCCAGGGCCGATGCTGGTTGGCCCAAACAAGTTGATTTTGGCGATGGCGTCTCGTTAAGACAGAACCTTGGTGAGGTCGTCGTGCCACTAGTCCAGCTTCATGCAGTCTATTCCGGACAGCTTGATCAAACACACGACATCCTACAAGCAATGACTGGGCACTTGAGGAAGCTGTTGTAAACCTGTTTCTGAGGTGATGAACCAGAATAAAGCGGTCATCGGCTGCTGATGTCGCCCTTTGTCATCCACTGTGGTGCCGGTCTTCAGCTGAGCCAGTGGCTTGGAAACGGTGCCAAAGTCGACTGGTGGTACTCTGCTGCACGTTTAAATGCCTGGCAACCTGACTTTGACTTTCGCCTGCTTGCAGGCGACCAATAGCAATGTTTCGTAAATTTTGCGATAGACGCGCCATAATTGTCTGCTTGAAAATTAACTGAATTTGTTTGTGTAACCTCATCCTTTTATTGGGTTTCATTTGCGTGGGAAGTGGTGCTCACCATAAAAATCACGACTTTTCCATAAATGCAACGTGAGTTATGGTAAAGAAAAAATGCGTGATTAGCAAGGGCAGCTACTGCGTTCTGACTACACACGAGAAAAACAAAATTCACGCTAAATCATGGACCTGATATCTTGGTGACAATTTTTGATTTGGTTTGAGATACCAGGGAAAAAAATTGTTTTGTCATAACATATAACAAAAATGAAGCTTATATAAGCTATGCGTTTCTCTTTTTGGGCAGTATGTATGTCTTTGTAAAATTAGATTATTATTGCGTTGCTATCCACACTTTTGTTATTGTGCACTTCTAATTATGTTTGCATGCTTTATAGTATTTACTATCGAATAGCTGATTTGATGTCATTGTGTCAAGATTCATCACATATTAAAATATGATTTGATTTGGATGTAATTTTCTTAGTGGAGCCAGCTGTGTTGACTTAAAGTAGAGTATGAGAGTGAGAAGAATACAACAACAGATGATACATACATTCATGAACTAATTCTTGAAGATGATTTTAAACATTAAATGGCAGAACAAGATCAGGAACAAGGAGGTCAGGGAAAGGGAAGGACAAGAAGCTATGAGCTACAGATCATATCTAGGAAATGGAGATAGATTGGCCACACACTGAAGAAACCCAACACCAGCATAGCAAGACAAGCACTGATATGGAAATAGAAAACGAGGAGACATACACGGAGAAGAGAAATTATGACAGTGCTCAGAGACAATGGATACACATGGAAGGAAGCAGAGAATAATTCCAAGAACAGGGATGACTGGAGAGCCTTTATCCCTGGCCTGTGCTCTCAGAGGAGTGAAAGGCGAGGATGATGATGAGAGTGAAAACTGGTTAAGGGACAAACGAAACCTGGATTGACTCAAATATGGAAGAAATATTTAAACTAATTGTTATATTTACTTTGTTACAGCTAATTTAGCATTTATTTGTTTGTCTTTTCCATGCATACATAGAATTTGATCTATTTTTCTATACATCCACATTTAATGCACCTCGATTATATTTTCTAATTATTTCTTATTCAGTTTCCAATCTTCCATACCAGTGGTTCCAAAACTCTCCGGCTTGCGTGCCCCTTGGTAGCCTATTTCCGTAAATGTTACCCCTTCATATTATCAAACTGCTGGATACTAGCTCTGTTGACGAGGGAGCTGCCTCATTTCACTCAGGACATACCCATAAGAGTTCTGTATTCTAGACCAGGATGTCCTTTAGTGTTCTAGTGGATAGAATAGGAATACTGTGTTGCTGTAAAAGTCCCAGCCTGGTTGGCCGAGTGGTAAGTAGCTCGGTTTACTAATCTGGTAGTACTGAGTTCAAGTCCCAGCAGCGGAATTTTTTTCTTTTGGGTGTCTGAGTGGCGAAGTGGTTAGTGCACTGGTCTCTCATGGCGAAGGTCGGGGGTACGAATCCACCCGGAGGCACCCCAGTCACCCAGCTATAGAAATGGGTACCCGACTTCTTCTGGAATTGCGGAAGGAAAGGCGACCAGGCGTGATACTGACCATATCACCCTCCAGTGTGCTGACAGGTCAAGGAAAATATGGGCACTAACACCATATCCCTATGTGCCTCTAAGGCATGACAGGACCTTTACCTTTACCTTTTTTACCTTTGTGCTCTAGCTCACAACTGGGACTTGTTTCCACTTCCTCTGAGGACATGTGACGGTTTTGAGGAAGGATTCTTGACCATTTTCTTCCTTTTGGTGTTTGAAAGATCGATATATGTCTAAACTGATGTTTCCTAGGGGTTAGCCCTTTGGTGCATGTTGACCAGCTTTCTCGTTGCCAACAACGCCGGAATTCCCCGGGTAGTATATCCATGTGATGTTAAGGATTTTCGTTTAACACACTTTGAGAGTCCCTGATCATCGGCCAATTCAAGGTTTGTTTTTCCATCAGGATGCTTTTGTAGGTGCTGTGATATGCTCCGACCATGATCTTGAGTAGCTTTCCTTCGATGTATGCTGCTAAACCTCGTCGGCTTCTAACATCTCAGTGTACTGATCCATGTCCTATAGATCGCGATGTCTTCATGGCTTGAGATTTTCTTGAGTAGTTCGTTTATTTCGTCTTGTGTTTTTCCGACAGATCAGTTTCGGCTTTCCCGAGTCAGTGTGACTTGTGCTTTAGTGAGATTTTGGTACATTGTTGCACTGAATCCAGTCTGGTTCCATGGAAACGAATATATATATATATATATTAGCAAAGGTTTGTCACTATTATAGTTGCTCTTTTTTTTCTGTTTTCCGCCGTTATCCAACTTCTTCTCGAAGAAGTACCTGAGTACCCCCAGGTTGGGAGCCACTGTTCTATGCCATATGAGAATAATAAGCTAATATAGGGTTATTCATAAGTCCGTGAAACATTTCAAAACTTCACAACAAATAAACTACGTAACTGATCATGATTATTCTTACGCCAAGAGAGACAGAAACTCTTCATGCTTTTTTTAAATAAGCCCCCCCCCCCCACTCCTCCCGGCAGAGCTCCAGTAGTTTGCCGCTAAGAGGCAGCAGTAGCATAGCAAATATGGAGTTCAGTAAACGTGAGAAGTCATTTTCTGTTTTTGGAATACGCAAGAACTTCATCCGTTGTGACTGTGCAGCGACGATTTCTTGATGACTTCCAGAAGGCAGCAGCTGTTTTCAGCAGTGTGAAGAACTGGTATGCGAAATTCCGGAATGAATGCTACCTATGCACAGTTCCTCGTCATACCGTTGATTGCGAGACTCCTCACCTGTAAACTTGCAGGTGTAGTGGACTTGCGGGTGTTTCGTAAATAAGCTTCTCTAACAGTGGTTCTCAACTTTGATGAAGACTGCTCCTTCGAGAAGAAATCTATGAAGAGAATTTTTTTCCCAAAGGAGGAATTGCGAAGGATCTTTTTTTCCCCCACAAGAAGAGAATGTACAATGTTGAAATTTTTTTCTGTGTGATGAAGAATTGGGACCTGGGACGCCGATAACCACTGGGACTCTTAAATTAAGATATGAGATCAAAGCCGTTCAAACATTTTCGCTTCCGTCTAGCCACTGAAACCCATTGATCAAATATTGCATTCATTCCTCATCTTTGTGCAATGTTATTCCTACGGCTGTATTACGTGGAAGGAAGAGCAGATAGTTCTCTCCCTTTCCTAAAGCATTAACAAACCCCCATCAATATCTCACGCTGCGCGTAGTAATATTTACGACCTGTAAAATATAAGACAAAAAATAGTCCACTCCTGCCTGCGTTCAAATTCCCAGACATTTACTATTGTCCCGCCAGCTCGACTCAACGTTTAATTGCCAGCGATGTGTCCTCGCATAGGACACGTAATGAAGGCTGTTTATATGGGCATCTCTGCGTTGTTACCCTCAAGAAGCGTCCCTTCGGTCCCTGGCCCTTGACAGGCACCTCTGAAATGAAAGTTGACAACCTGGGACCAGACATGAGCTCCGGTTCAACTTAATGAAATTCTTGCTTTCCCTTTCCATCGATTCTCTCCACATTAGGGTGCGTTCAGTGTCAGGAAACGTCCGACGAGCGGTAGAAAACGTTGCGTTACGTCTCAGTAATCTACATCACACAGACGATAAAGATCTTCCATTTATCGTCGACATCACCATTTGATGGTGCGTCTGTAAATATTTTGGAGTGATTAAATCTCATGAGTGATTAAACCTCTGTATTCTAGACATTGTGGAGAACATACCTCCAGCAGCTTTAGGGTACAAACAGGAGTGAAGCAGGGATGTGTACTATCACCAACATTATTTATCTTGGCAATAGACTGGTTAATGAAGGAGGCAACATCAGACAAACGCAGAGGATTACAATGGACCCTTGACACAGTGCTGGAGGACCTTGACTTTGCTGACGACATTTGTCTACTATCAAGCAGCCACAAAGAAATGCAAGATAAAATAAACAAGCTAACTCAGAATGCAAACAACATAGGACTAAAGATCAACGTAGGAAAGACAAAGTTAATGAAGCAAAATGTGAACAATAGAAATATACTGAGAGTAGATGGCAAGTTAGTGGAGGAAGTCAATGAATTTGTATACCTTGGCAGCAGAGTAGTAGAAAATGGAGACAGCACAGAGGACATCAACAGCAGACTTACTAGAGCAGACCAGGCTTTTGCAGTACTGCAGACTATATGGAAATCTAAAAAAAACTAAGCATAAATATGAAAATCAGGATATTTAAGAGTAATGTTCTAAGTGTACTACTCTATGGAAGTGAATGTTGGAAAATCACCAAAACCATAGAAAACAAGTTGAATTCTTTCCAGACTAAATGTTTATGAAGAATTAGAAAAATATTTTGGCCAAACACCATAGGAAATAACATCTTGTTGGCAGAGATTCAGATGAAGCCACTGACAGCAGTTATTGAGGAAAGACGCTGGCGATGGCTGGGACATGTGCTCCGAATGACTGACAACTCACTACCAAAAATAGCACTAAGATGGACACCACAGGGGAACAGAAGTAAGGGTAGACCAAAAGAGACATGGAGAAGAACAACAGAAAGGATGTTGAGCAATAGAGGGCTCACCTGGGCAAGAGCAGAAAAAAAGGCAAAGGACAGGCATTTGTGGAAAACCCTTACGGAAGCCCCATGTGCCCTGGGCACTTAAGGTTCAGAGAGAGAGAGATTCTGGACGTTCTCTACGGAGATGGTGCATGGCAGTAGAGACTGTCCCAAGCTCCTAGCCTCTCCCAGCTTTCCTGGTCTTCAGAAGACCCAGGTTTGAATAGGCACAGCCTCGCCTGGTGAATCTCTCATTTGGTATCACACTCAGCAGTGTTCTGACGGTAGTTCCTAGACAAAACAGTCTTCCTGCAGGAAAGAGCCAATCGCTCATCCTTGCTGCGTCTCTTGATGTTCATATCACTTCGGACGCTTTGTTTATCCCGCGCAATCTGGCCACGTGGACTATCATGTTTCCCTAAAAATATCAGTCGTCACGGCTTACTTATCAAATCCATGATACTGTATGACATCCATGGATAACGCATCTGAAATCTTCTCACTCGTGTCACAGTTTTACCATGCTGTTCTTATATCTTCTTGGAACTGCCAACTTCACATTTTTCCAAGCAGCCAACGAGGCGGAAGTACTGACTCATAGCAGTCACGTGGTACTGACAGCGGGTGACTGCGGCCATTTTTTTTTTCAGTTCCTGAGTGAATATAAAAAAGCAGGGAGTGGTAGTTGTACCTCTCTTCTTTAACAGACTCCACCACCATGCGGACTATAGCCATTAAAACGGTTTGGCCCTTTTACTGGGAAAAAAGTGGAAGAGAATGTTGGTTGCCAGCCCTGACGCAGGCAGCCAGGTTTGGATCGCTGACCTCCACAGCTCCCCTCTCCCCCCCCCCCCCAAAAAAAGGAATGTTGAATATAAATGAGCGTGCAGTGGAACGTAACCAGAGTTCATGCTGGGGTATTCTGCGCCAACTACGAGCCTAATTATTCTGTATAAAACTCCACCAAATAGAAGTCCGCGCCCTAGGCGGCTATAAACCTGGGGTAATATCTCAGAAAAATTAGACAGATGAATAATGGCTCTGTTTTACGAAACTATTTTACCATAATTAAAAACAAACAGTAACCATCCAATATTTTAACCCAGTGCCTTTGTCAAGGGCAACAGGATGACAAAACAAGAGATTAAGCAGATTAATAGACGCCACCAAACAAACAAAAAAAGGCAAATAACTGTCAGATGTTCTCTCGGGGTGAAGGTAGGACAAAACTACCCTATGAAGGAGGATGGTAAGACGAAATAAGATAGAAATAAGAGTAGACGATGCTGTGAAGTTGTTGAGTCACAGCATCGTCTCGGCGTGGGAGTTGGGGGTTATAGCGGCTGTTTTTATTTTCTGGGTCCCTGAGTTGAGCTAGCTAGGAGGAGGTGTGGCAAAGCTTCTTTCACAGACTCCATCACAATGGGGACTAAGGAGACCCGTTGTCCAGGCTAGGTAGAGGGGGCATCAGAGGAGAACTGGAACAGGGTCTTGATCAGTCTTGGTTCGACAATCACATGTACAGATATTCTGGGTTTACTCGACACAGAACTTGTTTAAATTAAACCTAAACCTTCATTTCCTATCTCGTCTTTAGTCTCATATACTTAACTTCCAAAACGCAACGTTTTTTCTTCCACCAACCTTTATCAACCATCCAACCTGAACGTGCCTTGTTTCCTCCCTCTTCTTCTCTTCCTAGTCATCCTTCCCCGTCCACCAACCACAAAACACTCACATACAAAGGGACATTATCCAGGGAAGAGCTCACAACATAGGACCTGGTAATTTTCTTGTCTGTGCAAGCTCGGAGACGGGCCGTCATGTGGATTGGTAGAATGATGAGATATCAGACTTTTTAAGGAAAGAAATATAAGTAATTATGTCTCTTAGTGCGTCTCTCCTTGCCTTACACATTTTGAGAGAGAGGGGGACAGAGAGAGAAGGAGAGAGATAGAGAGAGACATACAGACAGAAATAGAGACAGAGAAAGCGAGAGAGAGAGACAGAGAGAGACATAGAGAGAGACATAGAGACAGAAATAGAGACAGAGAAAGCGAGAGAGAGAGAGAGATAGAGAGAGAGACAGAGAGAGAGACATAGAGAGAGAAATAAAGACAGAGAAAGCGAGAGAGAGAAAGAGAGACAGTTACTTAAGTAACCATTGAAAAGTATATGAAAATACTCGAGGTTAAGTCAAAGATTTTTTTTCATATATTTATCATTACCTACACAATATGTTACTTTTCATACATTTTTCAATGGTATGTTTCTGTTGCTTAATCAATATTAATCAGTTACTGAATGTAACGAAACAGTGGAGCTGATTATTACGCTGTTCTCTCGTGGCTAGGCGGTTGCTTGTCCTACTGGAGTCCGTGGTTCAAGCCCCAGGTAATTTTCTTGTCGTTTCTCTTCCCTTCACGTCTGTAACTGTTAAAAGGGGCATAGCTCTGTTGCTGGTCCTGGGGAGTGGTCTCATTATACTCCGGGCACGCCCATAAGTGTTGGGCCTTTGACATCAGGATTTCCTTCAGTTTTTTTTAGGGAGATGACTCCAGTGTTGTGGTGGCTGTATGGTTCCCGTGATCAAGCATTTACTTGAGATCTGCAGCCACTGTCCTTGGCGACATGTCGCATGTGATTAGTACTTTGGAGGAAGTTGCCTTGCATTTGTACATCGAGGTGTTGCTTGGTGGATTTGTTACAGGTCCGATTTGATGGGGCTTTTGGTTTGGGCCCTTGCTGCTAGCAGGTCGACTTTGTTGTTCCCGTCGACTCCAGCATGGCCTGGATAGTGTTATCCGTGTGACGTGTTCGATCCTGGATTTATTAATTATTTCTTGCCATTCACTTCTCACGTCTTCTGTTTCCTTGAAGTCTAACCATACATAACGGTCCAGTCTCATTTTACTGTGCGAAGAAGCCCCTTCGCTATTTACTATTTGGAAAAGATTTGCTACTATTTATAGCCACTGCTATCAGTGAATTACTGAATATACTTATCTCTCTCTCTCTCTCTCTCTCTATATATATATATATATATATATATATATAACCCAGAGTATTACTGAGTTACTATGTCCACCTTGTCTCTGTGTTGGATGAGTGGCTAGGTATTAGATCTCCTAATCCAGTCCTACCGAATTCAAGTTCCACCAGTGGTTTTTTTTCTGGTGCCACCACACCAATAAGACCCCATGATCCACCCAGCCTCTAAAAATGGGCACCAGAGAAATCCGGGAAGGTAAATGTGGCCAGGTGTGATACTGACCATATCAGACTTTCATGTGCCGAAGTCGTGGAGATATGGGCCTAACACCGTATCCCCGATATGCCTTAATGGCACGGAAATGTGGATTTTATCTTTACCTTTATCCCTGTCTTCCTGCACGAAACAGGAGCATATACTAGGACGAGTCAAAAAGTAACCGCAAATGGTGGAACGTAATCATTGAAAAACATGAAAAAACTTTGACTTAACCTCGAGTATTTTCATATACTTTTCAATGGTTACGTGCGTTTATTTGAGGTTACATTTTGACTCTCTCTCTCTCTCTCTCTCTCTCTCTCTCTCTCTCTCTCTCTCTGGTATAAGCATATGAGACAGACGACAAAATTCGATTAATCGTATCTGCACAAAAATCGAAAGTAAAATTTCAAACACTTAAATTAGTGTTTCCCAAATGTTCAATCAAGTGCTAGAAGTGATGTCTCATCCAAGTTACATCTGACTAGAAACTGTAATGTTGAGCTAGTAATTTGCAACTGCTACTCTCTGCAAACTTCTACTATAGTACATTGCAATGAATAAGATATAATTTTATCTCTAATGTTAAATTACTGTGATAACAAATCTATACCATTTCGTTCATCTTTATTAACTTCATTGGAGATATACGTATTTTGGTCAAACAGTTAAATCTCAGTATTAAGTACAACTCTCTATTTGGTAAGATTACCGTACAATCCTAGGTGTGCAATTATATCAGGTAAGAGAAGAAAAAAAGTCTTAAAATCAAATATAATTTCGTCAAAAAAGGCCTTCTTTAAGGTCAGTAGGAAGCAGTAAAACAGTTGATAAACGTCAGACAATTAATTGGAATGAACTATATGAAAATGACCTCGTACTTGGATTCATGAGCTGTTCTTGTGCGAGACATGGTTTACAGACGTTCCTTGAAGTTTTGCTTAAAACTTGTTCGTTGCCCACATAATTTTGTGCCAAAGTTCTACTCTCCCAGGGCGACAGTTGCTCCAATGCAGGGAGGACTTGGCTCGACGTATGTCTGCTTCTGCTTTCTTGCACTCTTCATGTAGTGCTTCCTGACCTGGCTCCATCTTTTATTAAGAGACCACCGTGTTGTATGGAGAGGCCTTGAGAAAATCGGAAACAAAGCACTTTCAGACATGAAAGAAAGAAAAACAAAATGACATGAGAATGACCTGGGACTTGAACCACGTGCTCTAGTAGGATGAGCAACCGTCTAGCCACGAGAGAACAGCGCAGTCATCAACTTAGCCATCTAGCACACTCACCCCTCCTCCCTCCTTTTCCTCCCCTAAAAAAAAAAGGTAAGCTATCATTGTCTGTCTGAGCGAACGAGAATCTCGACACCTGAAAAGGAAACTAGGTCATGACACAGGAATTCTCTCGCTTAGTCTCTCCCAGGTACCAAAATTAAGACACAAACATACACATGGTCTCCTGCAAATGTTTAGTGCACAGTTGACAACAACAACAACAACAACCATACAAATACTTATTTGGGGGAGGGTGCTAGATGGGTAAGTTGATTAATGCGCTGTTCTCTCGTGAGTAGGCGGTTGCTCGTCCTACCGGAGTATGGGGTTCGAGTCCTAGTTAATTCTCTTGTCATTTTCTTTCTCTCGTGTCTAAAAGTGCTTTCTCAAGGTCTAACCATACAGTACTGTACTCTGTTACTTTACTGCATTCTCTTACTTTACTGTACTCTGTTACTTTACTGTACTCTGTTACGTTACTGCATTCTCTTTACTGTGCTCTCTTACTTTACTGTGTTCTCTTATTTACTGTGCTCTTTTTACTTTGCTCTCTTACTTTACTGTGTTCTCTTATTTACTGTGCTCTTTTTACTTTGCTCTCTTACTTTACTGTGTTCTCTTATTTACTGTGCTCTTTTTACTTTGCTCTCTTACTTTACTGCATTCTCTTACTGTACTGTGCTCTCTTACTTTACTGTGCTCTCTTACTTTAGTGTGTTCTCTTACTTTACTGTGCGAAAATCTTATTATTTTCTATTTGTGAAAGCTCCTCCTTTTATTTAATCTTTCGCTGAAGCAGTTGCCACTTATGTTTTGACATGCACGTCACCACAACAAAACCTGACTTAATCCGCTTCAGCAAGTGAACCTGATTCTCCACAAAAGCTCTTGAGCATGACAGACAGCTGGTGGTCACTTTAACATATTTCAGCCTCCTAGCTTTTGGTATTTCGAAGGCCCTTTCTCTGGAGTATGATGTAGTTCACACCTGCAATATAATGTATTTCTTGATGGAACTTTCCTTTCAGAACAGGACGTATCTGCCCCCCTCTCCCCAGAATATGATGTATCTGCCCCTCAGAATATGATGTAATCCTTCTTTAGAACACGATGTATCTCCCTTCTTCAGAACACCATCCCAGCATGGTCGCTGTATGTTTTGTAGGAAAACTACTCAAGATAATGGTCGGAGCATACCAAAACACCGCTCAAGAATGAAAACTGAGACCGTTACACAAACCTTGAATTGACTGATGACTCAGAATACACAACGAATACCTGAGTGAAAGCTAGAGGATGGAGGTATGGAAGTATGCCAGGTCTTCATATGCCTTCATGAGTGCTGCAGATCTGATTAAACTTGTAGCTGGACTTATGCTCGGACCTGTTCTTCAGTATAGAGGTCGTTCCTAAGTGGCGGTCTCAAAGTCAGCGTGAAGTGTTTGCTTGTTTGCATGTTTTTGTATGCTGAGTTCTCACGACTTACAAGAGTCGTCACAGGTACACTCATCCAGAACTAGATCACGCCGAACACGTAAGAGAAGAAGCTCTTTTGTTGGAGTTCTCAGCAGGGAATCATCTTCTCCGGCAAAAGCTGCTAGTGTTTCATTATCAGCGCATGGCTCTCTCAGTTCTTTACAGTGATCATTGCTAAGACTTGTGAGACTGTAGCACTGATATGGAGAAACCCGGTCGCAAATGTATGGTATGATACTGTACCGGACAGACAGTTTGTATCATGTGGTCTGTCCTTATATCGCAAAAATATATATCTGTGTAGGTGAAATGATCCTTATTGGTCGAAATCAAGAATTAGGATAAGGTCCTTGATGTCTTTTGATCTGAGACCAAACCTTCACACGGGTCAGTCAATCAGTCATTTGCATGTCCCTTGCGGAACTTTGCCTCCCTAACAGCACTCCTGTAGGCCTCTCGGTTGTAAGCAAGATGCCCTACTGCTGATGTATCCATTTGCAGATCATCAACGATGTCTTGCATCCATCTTCGCCTTGGTCTTCCTCTCTTTCTTTTTCCCATTATGTACCTTTCCAAGACTGTCTTCTCTAAATTATCATGACGTTTAATGTGTCCAAAATAATTTAGTTTTCTCTGTTTAATCCTCTTTACCAACCAGCCTTCTTAAATATTAAGTTCTTGTAGTATAGGTATATTTGTTCTTTTTTGTATCCATGATATTTGAAGAACTCTTCTGTAGCATTTACATTCAAAGCCATTTATGTGTTTCTCAGCTGTTTTGTTAAGTGTCCAGGTCTCACAGGCATATGTTGCAAGGGGAAAGATGCATCCCTTTAAAAATCTTATTTTTGTAGTTCTGTCTATTCCTCTCCACAGTTTATTTAGTTGTTTTACTTTCTGAAGAGCGATAGATGTCCTCCTTTTAATTTCCCTCATTGTATATCCATTATTAGTTAGCTTTGATCCAAGATATTCAAAACTCTCCACTTCTTCCAATTTTTCCTCATTGGAATATTTCAGCTGCCTTGTTTGTTTTGTCAGTTGTCATCAGTTAAGTTTTCTTCGCATTAAGATAGAGGTTTTGCTCTTCACTATTCTTATGGACTGACATAATTAGTTTTTCCATTCTTTTTTTTTTGGTGTGGGTAGTAGTACTGTGTCATCAACATATTTCATCTCTGGTATTTCATAACCTCTAATTTTTATGGCATCGTAATATTCTTTCTCTACATCTTCTCTAACATTCTTCATTATATTTTCAGTATACAAGTTAAATAAGTAAGGCGACAATATACATCCCTGACGGACCTGTTGTTTTATGTCAAACCAAGTTGTTGTTTCACCATTTATTCTTACTGCTGCCTTGGTCTAGATACAGCGATGATGTTAATTGTATCAAATATGTTGAAAATCCCATCCTCCCCCCCCCCCATTGTTTCCAAACGTTTGTAGTGTTGTACAGAATCAAATGCTTTTGAATAGTTTATAAAAGAAAAATATAGATTCACATTAAATTCTCTGCATTTCTCTATTATTAATCTTATATTGAATATATGATCTCTGGAGATATCTACACGTGTAGCTTGGATATATTGCTTGATGTTGCACATGGTTAGCTGATAGGACGAGGTATAAGGGGAAAGAACGAAGAAGACGAGTAAGTGCAAGCGACTGATGGGAAGTATGTGTCATAAGCTAGAGAAAGAGAGAAAGAGAGAGAGAGAGAAGTAAAAAAAAGCCGCCATTGAGCATACTGTTTACGATTTGGTAGGCTGAGACTAGACCTGTGGTATAAGGTATTTGTCATCGATTTCTCGAGAAGGTTAGTGATATCAATTGTTGAAGGTTGTTAAGCAAAATACGATTGACCAGCGTGGAACTCAGATCGGCTGCAAGACGCCTGCAATAAGTTTTAGTTGGAACAAAGATGGCGACAGGCAGTCCAAGATATGACGAGTCGCAGTGAACAATCAGTTTTGTATGTTTTATTTTCAGTCAGAAGTGATGTTTTAACACGGAAGGCATGCATCATACACAATTTGATTTAGTGACTGTTGAAGGGAATCAAGATTATCTTCAATGTGATTTGTTTTGGCTGGTTAGTAGAACCTGAGAAGATTGAGGGGCTAGGTCAGTGTGTTCTAGTGAATTTTTTTTTTCGGTTTCTGTGTTCGACACCAAAGAAAGAAACTGATAAATATTTAATTGAGGAGTCATTTTGTTTCAGATTCCATATGTGTGTTCTCTTGGGGAATGTCCCTACAGAATGATGAATAAGTAGGTCGCACAGGATTGGTAAGTCGGTTTCTTTGACCAACGATGCTCGGCCATGATTGTTAGGAAAAGTCTGGAGGAAGTAGGAGGCTGAATCAGCCTGTGAGAGGGAATGAGTTTTTTGGGGGAAAATATGAGGTAAAAATGTGAGATAAATATTTGTTAACAATAATTGAAGCTCTTTCAACGGCGAATCGATGATTTTAGCTATATATCTCTGGGTCATCGCACAAGCTAAATCAAATGTAAATATATTTAAGATGAACAAATCGCCAAGGAAGATGGAATATATACATGAGAACAGTACAGCATTAAGCAACCCAAAAATGTAAAATAAAACATTAATCTTATCAGGTTATAAAACATGGAATTTTTTTTTCTATTTAATTACCATCTCACTCCTCCTTACGCCTCCTCCCGAATCCCCAAATTCCATAATGAGTTGCTCATTAGTTCCTCATCTTCATCTCCCACTACTCCTCTCTTAGCGTAATCCTGAATATGGCTCGATTTTACAGTTGAATTCTTTAAAAAAAACAAACAAAAATCACTAACACAGCCACGTTACATGGGCTGTTAGTATTGAAACGACGGAACCAGCCTCCATTCCCACTTGCCGTCACAAGGGAAATAACTTATTATCCTATTGATTCTCCCATAATACACCGCTCCCACAGGCTGTCCACGAAGACGAAACACCGCTACAGCGGGCGGGTGGCTCTCTTAATACAGCGACAACTAAAATACCCTTGAACTCCCATCCATTCCGCGTTCTGAGGACCATTCAGGGGATGACAATTTTCAAGGATCGTCTCTTTCCTTGGGGTGGGGAAAAAAAGAGCGCTCGGTTTCATATGGTCTAGATAGTTCAAATTATTGCTCCACGACTCTGAGAGTCTGGAAGAAAGTACTTTGTACTAGAGGCGGTTTTTTTGGAGAGTCGGAAAAATTCGGCACTAGAGCAGCGGGCGACAAACAGACAAGACATTTCGCTGTTTACGTTAAATCGCTAATAACAGCGTGACAAGAATGTGTCATTGCCAGGGTTGCAAAGTAAAACCGGAAATTGATTAGCGAGTGGAATAAATGTTTCACAAACGTGTTTGGAAATTCTCAGTGCTCGAGAGAGAAGTTACTGTTACCGAAGAAAAAAAAAAGTGTTGTTTCTAGGTTCATGTAACATTTGGTGTGTGTGTGTTTTTTTTTACTTTTAACTTTGTAATTTTTATCTTCTTTCGTTACGGTATCTTCCGTTACTGCTGTCATCAAAGTGTTATTGTGATACATAAGTCATTCTGCCACAATTAGGAAGCGTTATATATTATATATTATTATATGTGCGTGTGTTTGTTTATAAGGTTTGACAACAATAATGCGCGTTTCTTTTTCTGGAAATTCAGATTGGATATATAGAATGTCAGCGGGGTACCTAGTACTAGACCAACTACAAGGCTAGCAAATATGTATAGAATATACGTCACTGGGGCCCCAGACTAGACCGACTACAAGGCTAACAAATATATATAAAACCGAGGCTCTGAAAGATTGATTAATCACTGGGGTACCGTGTGCGTGATTTAGCCTAGAAAAAAAGTGTAAAAAGTCAAGGAAACAGTTGAAGACTGGCGCTTACGTCCATCTTGAAGTCAGCGTCACAGACGTTGCTTAGGTAACCGCTCCCAGAACCTGCTCACAGCGAACGTTTTCACCAAGTTTACGTGAGCTTCTGTTATGTTCTAAAAGATGTTCTTTCTAACGTTCTTGTGGTTTCTTCTTCCAACTGTAAATTAGAATTTCTTGGCGGTTGAAGTCGAGGCTATGGTGCTTTTATAAACTATCGTATCGGATTGAAATGTGTAACAGTTTTCACAGCTGCAAGTTCTAGGACAGAGGGCAGCGGGTTTTATACTGACAGCCGTCAGCTTCCAGTCAGTAACAAATTTCTCCTTAACATTACTTTATCCTTTTTCTTGTACCGTGTGATGTCGAGGAGGAGATGAAGTTGACGTTTGTGGGCCATAACAATGATCAGCGATGTTCCTGCTGCAATACTTATGCCTTGTGTATCGTTTTTATAAGACCATCTATCCACCTTTTCAGCGGGCCCTCCTCTTGATCTGTTTCCTGTTATTATTTTGTTGAAGGCCCTCATGCCATGGCTATATGAGCGTCAGTCTCACTATGTGGCGATACCATGTCATTGTTTCTCAATGTACTGTAGGAATGCGATAGTTTCTATCAGTTGTCTTTTGTCGTCATTTCTTAGCGTTTTCTTAGCGTTTCTTAGCCTCCTAATCAAGTTTGCTGCTTTTCTTATGCATCTCATTTCGCATATAGATATTTTATTTTGCTATTTCTTGGTTAGTTCCCAT
This sequence comes from Achatina immaculata, assembly GCA_009760885.1. Classification (NCBI taxonomy): domain Eukaryota; kingdom Metazoa; phylum Mollusca; class Gastropoda; order Stylommatophora; family Achatinidae; genus Lissachatina; species Lissachatina immaculata. The sequence goes on from CM019707.1 coordinate 14,892,614, forward strand.
GTTAGACATTGGCAGCACAGCGTTGGTATAAATATGCTGTTAATTAGTTGTCTCTTGGTTTCAAGTGGTATGTGAAAGTGAGAAAGTAGCGGGGATAGCTGGCATATAATTGCATTTGTTCTTTGTATTATAACTTCAGTTTCTCTATCAAACTTCCCATCTTCTGTAAACACGCAACCAAGATTCTCGAATTCTTTAACGTGTTGGATTTTGTTGTCTTCGATGTAGATGTTTAATGGGCTTGGACTCCTGCTGACGTTCATGGCCTCTGTTCCGGCAATGTTGATTTTCATATCATAATGTTTACAACTGTGATGGAGATTATTCGTATGATCTTGTAAGCTTGTCGGGGTCATTGTTTGTAATGCGCTACTCGTGCAAACATTAGCTCATTCAGTTGTGATAAGTTTGGGTTTGCTACTTTTGTTATTTCTCCACTAATATGTAATAATAGAATACGTTATGCTTTGTCTTTGACTTCTTTTCTATAAGTCCTATATTCTGATCTGTGTATGTGAGTCAAAATGAAAAACAATGTTCTTTACAGAAAAATGACCTGATAATTCTTTTCTCAAATGAATGATTTTATTTATGAAAACTTTTGCACACTAAAAATTTAATTAATTTCTATAAGATACTGTTTTGATAAATGATAGAAAATGTCATATAAGAAAACAAACTTCTCATGAGATCTCATTTTCATTCTGGAATTCCATCTTTTATGTTCAGAGAAAAATACTCTTATAGTCTGTATATTACTGATCTATGGAAGCGTAAATACTGAAAATAGTTATTTATTATTGATCAGGAAAGTAAATACACACTGTGAAGTGCGAACAACGAACTTCCTCATTGCAAAATGATAGAGAAACGTTTATGTGGTTAGCAAGGGGAAACTTGAATTCTTTTCAATTTTTTTATCTCATATTCCACACAGATGACGTAGAGTGTGTGTTTTTAATGAAACTTTAAGATTTCTTGTTTTTAATACACCTGACAGCAAAACAATGTTACCGTGCACGAAACGTCACGTGATCTGCCTGGCTCTAACGTTTCCCGCCTTCGTGTACCTATTTTTGATGTTTGCGGCCATCGGCCATGTTTGTTTCAGAACGGAACCTAATCAGCCTCGCTTCAGAGAAAACTACTTGAAATTATCCAAGTTTGCTCAGCAAAATCCTTCTCTCCGACACGATAAAGGACCAGTCAGTGATGTCAAGGATTTACATCAACTTCAAGACAATGACGGTCCAAATTTTCCGTCATCTTTCCATAATCCTGCCTTCTCGATGCACCAACTTCCACAAGGACAACACATGCCTGGTCAGTCACGGTCAGCACTAACACACAACTGTTCCTCTATTTCTCAAATGAAAATTCGGAGTAAAGCAGGTCACGGGGTTTCCAAACAAACTTTCGTGGCAGATTTCAGAGGGACGCAGGTCGCTATTAAGATGGTCACGAGACATATACATGAGGTCCGAGCTTGTCTAGAGAAGCTGAAGCGCCCTAAGTTTGCCCTCAGAGCCCCCCTCGATTATGCTCAAGTCGAACCAGTTAAGAGCTTATATCCGAAAAATGCAGAACAAAATTCACGTCGAAACGTTTATGAAGATCTGAACGTTCATCACAGAAGAACCGTTTCCAAAAGAGGTTCTTCCCAAGAAAGTCTTTTATCTTTGCCATCGCCTAAAGACCTTCCTGTGATCGCCCCTAACGAGCGACAGCGCTGCTATACCTTTCCCACAGCCAGGCTGATGAAGGAAATCCTTCTTTCAATGCAGCTTCACCACCGTAACCTGGTCACTCTCCTTGGATTCTGCGTCAGAAGTGAGGAGTCGGACTCCACAGACATCTCGGAGCATGGAGTCATCAGTGTGTACGAGTTAGGAACTAGATTTGTTCTGGATAATTTGCAGGTGAGTTGGCGGGTGGGGGGAGGGGAGGTCAAGAGGTTAAATAGAAGTTGAGTGAAAGGTTAGAAGAAGGCGCTGATGCAGACTTTAAACAACCGTTTATCAACCAGATGGCAGGGGTTCAAAACGTAGTAAACTCCGGGGTATTTTATTTTGTGGTGAAGATAAAGGTAACCCTGTTTGCTCCGAGGCTACTAGTTAATATGGTGTTAATGCCCATATTTTCCATGACATGCCGATACGCTAGAAGGTAATGTCAGCATCAAGCCTGGTTGACTTTCCTTTCTCAGCTCCAGAAGAAGTGGGATGCCCATTTCTATAACTCGGTGACTGGGGGCCCTCCGGCCGGATTCGAACCCCACTAACATTCGCCACGAGAGACTAGTGCACTAACCACTTCGCATTCAGATGTGCCCATTATATCGTTGACAAAACCCAATCTTCAGACTACGTGCCAACTGCTCAAAGCAACCAGCCTTAATCTCTCAGTGTCAGAAGACAAATCTAATCATCCCATGTTATAGGTTGTAACTGACACTTTTCTCTTAGTTATTTGGACAGATAGACGACTGTAACATTTTTCTCTTAGTTATTTGGACCAAGAGACAACTCTGATATTTTGCTCTTATTTATTTGAACAGGTGACGTCTGTGACATGTTACTCTTAGTTATTTGGACAGTGGAACTTTTTCAGTTTGCTAAAATTGACAGAATTATTTAAAAGAGAAATCCATAGTAAATAAATACACAGAGGAAAATAATGAACGCATTTATTAAGTCTCAACGAAACCGAAGATAAACAACTGCTTGAGTCAAGATTTAAGACAACATTTCGACTATAATTTTGTTCTCAATAACTTACTGTTACATGTGCTAGCTGTCACATTTGGTAATTGTCACATTTGGTTGTATTAACTGACTATCTTTGGGGCAAATGTGACCCCCTGGTGGAAGATGTTATTATTTCCTAGTTTGTTTGTTGTTCAAACGGTGCGCCGCGAGAGATCTGGAAGTATGCCGCCAAGTTTTTAGAGCAGAAAATATTTTTGACCAAAGTACTGTGCACTTTTGCTTATTTATATGACAAGTGCCCACCAGGTAGAGAACCCACAGCGGTTTAGCTACTAATCCAAGTCCATGGGGAGTTTGAAATGGCCAGAGATCTGTCTCCAAGCGGGCTCATATTTCCCGTTGAAATGGCCAGAGATCTGTCTCCAGGCGGGCTCATATTTCCCGTTGAAATGGCCAGAGAACTGTCTCCAAGCGGGCTCATATTTCCCGTTGAAATGGCCAGAGATCTGTCTCCAAGCGGGCTCATATTTCCCGTTGAAATGGCCAGAGATCTGTCTCCAGGCGGGCTCATATTTCCCGTTGAAAAATCTGCCTTGTATAATAAAGATTAAACTGTTTCTCCAGTTTTTCTTCAGTTTACCAACGTGTTATATCAGTCTTTTCTTGTCTTGTCTTGTGCTATCTCCCTGTAACCGCGAGCTGTTGTTCTTTGCAGACGATGCTGTAGAGATGATGAGGTACACCATTGTATCGGCGTGGGGGAGGGGGGGGGGTGGGTTATGGCGGCTACTTTTTCATTCCTTGAGTACAGCTAAAAAGCAAGGGGGTGTGCAATGCTTCTTTAACAGACTCCACTACCATGAGGACTATGGCGATTCCTGCTCCGTTAACCAGGCTATGCCTGTTACTGGAGGTACAAACGGAGAGGTTGGACAGGGTCTTGGTCAGCTATGGTTCGGTAACACTGACGCTGGCATATCAGCTATGGGCCACTGATTGCCTCATCGGAGAGCGTCTTCACCACTGTTCCCTCTAAGCTGCGCGGCCGAGCACAGAAAAAAATTATACTGCGCACAAAATTTTGGAAAATGAACTGCCACTTATGTTTTCCAGTTTCTAGATGTTACTCCGTGCTATAAATGCGATCAAGAAAAATACAATGATGATACATGTTTTTCCTTTACTGTTTCTTTCTTGTTGAGAAATTGCTTTCTGATCGAGTGTTTCAACTGGTCTTTTCTCGCATAGTTTCGGTAGTGCTGTAGCAGAATCATGACGAGGCAAGTTGGCACACAGAGAATAAGGAGTACTTAAAATAAACGGGCAGATGAATTTCCACTTATGAAACCTACAGCAGGTCCATCCTGTTATTAAACGAACAGACCTTTGCAGTGTGTGAACTACGCACATCTGCACACATAATATTTTTGTGAACGTGGGCTGAACATTTTGCACACAGACCTCAGACCTTAGAGGGAACATTGGACATCACCCCCGTGTTGTATATGGTATCCTGCATTTGAATCCAGCGTTAATAACACAGGTGTACCGCTCCATAAACTTGCTTTGCCAAGTGTGCCTCAGTCTGGAAAAGTGTGGGAAACACTGGTTCCAGATAAATGAAGCAGTAACTCCTATTCCTTATAGGTATATACAACACTCCTTCAGCCTGGCTAATGGGTTGGTGGTGGTGGTGGTGGGGGGGGGGGGTCGATGTGCTCCACGTGGTTAGAGAGTCTGCCTAGAGCTCTGCATCTTGGATCCTGTCTCCTGATGTTCCATCAACCCAAAGTTGGCAGTGCCTCCTTTTTGGTTCAGTTTATCCTGTTTCAGCGTCCACGCTTTGGACATCAGGAAAAAACAAAAACTAATTTGTGTTGTTTGATCCCACAACCGGGGGCCCCCGAAACAAATTTTGTAAGCCGATGCAAACCTCTCTTCTCTCCGTTTCCCCCCCCCCCCTTCCTTTCTGTTTTCATCCATTACGGCCCACATTTAAAACCGGGAAAAGCCTCCGGACCCCCGGATCAATGAACTCTCACGCAAATCTGTTTTCATTGGATATAGGCCCACAACAGGGAAAACCCTCCAGGCCCTGGAGTGGCGGACCCCCGACACCCAGTACCCCATAATGCCTGCTCACAACAACATCATATTGTAAGATGTCACCCTAGAAAATAAAACTCGTATGAAGATTTTTTTCTCTGTACTCTCCTTCTCAAACAGGGCCCCTCTTCAAGGCACAGAGACACGTAATGGATATAATGTTGGTGTCCATATTTTTCTTTGATCTGGCCCCCACCCCAGACGGTGCTGTGATCAGCGTCATGGCCGGTCGCTTTTCCTTCCACGGCTTCACGGGGAGCCATGTACCTATTTCTATAACTGGGTGACTGGGAAACAAACATCCCATGAGTTGTATTCATAGAAACAAAAGTCTCATAAGTTACATTCATAGAAATAAACATCCCATGAGTTACATTCATAGAAACAAACATCCCATGAGTTACATTCATAGAAACAAACATCCCATGAGCTACATTCATAGGAACAAACATCCCATGAGTTACATTCACAAAAAAATAAGATTTCCCTCTATAATCTGCAGAGACCTGAAGATGATCATCGCGTCCAGTTTCCTTCTTTAATCCAAAACAACAAACATCCATTGTCGTAAATGCCAGTATACGAATTCCATCTTTCCTTTGTCAGATACTGCCGTGGCAAACTAGGCTACGACACGCCATAGAGATGGCCGATTTACTTCGATATCTTGAGAACTCTCCTCTAGGATCTTTGGTGGTTCCAGATTTCAAGGAAGGCCACCTGGTGATGGTCAGTGACAGTCTTAAGCTGATTGACCTTGACGACGTGAACAACCTGGAGCCGGAATGTGACGTCAGGGAAGGCAAGGAATCCACGTGTCCATACAAAATAAGGTCAGGACCTGCATTACAATATCTTTTATGAATTTATGCTTACAAAATAATGTCAGGACCTACATCACAGTATCTTTTATGAATTTATCCATACATAATGAGGTCAGGACCCATAGATAAGATTTTTTGGTCATGATTTCCTCTATATAAAATAATATCTCAACTTCAGCCATAGTCACGAGTAATCTGTTACGATTTCATGAGTTTACTAATCTTACAAATAAATACAGTGTTAAAAATAAGGACACTGAAGTAAGAATATTCGCTAACTTATCAGGGACATTCAGAATCTGCTCAGATTTGACTTCAGTTCATGATAGTAAACTCCAGCAGCAAGTGTTCTGAAATCAGCTGCCCTCCATTGTGTGTGTGTGTGTGTATGTCACTGAAGAGAAACAAAAGGACAGGGGAGTAAACTCTGACTGAAAAACCCCAGAAGGAAAAGCCCTAGCATATTTGGCGGCGTCGATATTCTTTCTTATCTATCCTCTTACCTTCACCTGCGTCTAAGGTAGAAAAATGATATCGTTATGAATAATATTAGATAGCTAATGATACTCATGAAATCTAGAATAGACACTACTAAAAGAAAATGCCCGCAAAGAAGAAAAATGAAAACTTGTAATTTATATATTTTTTAACTATTAATCCAAAGACCTCTAAATGTCTAGATCAGTCAGTCAGCGACGCTAATGGCATGAGCAGCACAGAGAAGAAGAAGAAGAAGAAGAAGTATTAAACATCAGAAACAGAACTCACCTTTTACACTGAGCCTATTTTCCTCTACAGAAATGATAGTAATAACACAAAACATAAATAACAAATAAATGGAGTTAAAATTTGTTGTTTTTCCTGAAATAAGAACATCAAAACAAGAACTGAACTTAGGCTTTTCAATACAAAAGGTAAAGACTGTCCTGCTATATTGTTCAGAGACATGGGTTATAACCAAGGCAAGGCAACACAACAGAGGATACAAACATTCATTAACTACTGCTTGAGGAGGATTTTAAACATTAAATGGCAGGACAAGATCATGAACGAGGTCTGGGAAAGGGCAGGACAAGCGCCTATGAACCTACAAATCATGCCTAGCAAATGGAGATGGATTGCCACACTCAGAGGAAACCTGACACCAGCATAGCAAGACAGGCACTGACACGGAATCCTCAAGGAAACAGAAATCGTGGAAGACCTACACATACTTAGAGAAGAGAAATTATGGCAGTGCTCAGAGACAAGGGATACACATGGAAGGAAGCAGAGAATAATTCCAAGAACAAGGATGACTGGAGAGCCTTTATCCGTGGCCTTTGGTCTGAAGGGAGTGAAAGGCGATGATAATGATGATGAAGAATTATTAAAATGTTGAGAGTGCCCTGGATACAAACAATGATTAATTATGAATGGCTGACAAAAGAAAATGAAAGGAGGAATTTCATTCTAAGAAAAAAGGCAGACCGGTTTAAGTGAGAGAAGAAAAAGATGACACCAAAAAACATCATGAAAACAGGAGGAAAAAAACTAGAAATAGATTCAGAGGAAGGTAAAAAGTGAAGGAACTGATCAATGTGACTAGACGGAGTGAAAGTAAATAATTCGTTGAGGTGATTTGAAGTTCGGTAAATCTTTCAAACGATTACTTACATATGGAATCCATTATTATTATTATTATTATTATCATCTTTGTTTCATTTTCTCTTACATTCTAAGAAATTATTCTCTCTAGTTTTTAAGAAAGAAAAAAAAACCTTTTCCAACTTTCCTGCCCCCAGATGTGAGCGAGCTCTGTGTGGAGGCTTCAACGCCAAGGAAAACCTGAAGAACATGAACTCCCTGGTCTTCAAGCGCCTCCTGTTTCCACTAACATTTCCGCAGAGCGTGGTGCCGGAAGTGGGCCAGCTTAACGCTGACCTTGACTCTCTGTCTTTGACAGCTGATGAGCTTAAGAGAAAGCTGGAGGATATTAAAGCATTTCTGCAGAGAGAAGGAGCCTTATAGTTACTTAACAAATTTTAAAATAAAGTGGCAAATGCACGCTAGGGATTGTCGATCTATCCTTGGGATATTCTATGCATTTGATGGGTAGTTGGATGAAGTTTTATATCATATTCCTGTTTTCTGTACTTTACATCGATAATGTTTATCTTCCTGTTTATAATCTTATTATCTTTATCACCCTGTTTATAATCTTATGTTTATTTATGTTCTTTTTTTATAATCTTAAAATTTTTATCTTTTCTGTTTATAATCTTGGAATGTTGTGGTATTGTTGATGGCCGTTGCCGCTGTTTTTAATATCCATGGAACTGCAGGCACGATGTTTCTTTCTAGTCGATGCAGCGAAGATGTGGAAGTACAGCATCTTGCCGGATTGTGAGTAGGTTACGGCAGGTAGCTCTTTTCAGTCAGAATGGAGATAAACAGACGAAAAATTGTAAAAAAAAAGGTCGGGGTGGGGGGGAGGCGGGAAATGCAACGCTTTTTTCAAGGAGACTACATCGCTATGAGGACTACAGCGGCCATTATCCCCGCTGTCCACGTTCTGTTCACAGGGGTACCAACTCAGAGATGAGGGAGGGTCTTGTCAGCTGTTGTTCCCAAACCCTGACGCCAGTGTGTCACCTTTGGCGTCCCTAAACATTACAACGGATATCGTCTTCACCTTTCCCAGCCCAACCCCCCCCCCCCCCAACTCTTGTGGCATATAGACGTGTGCAAATATATTTAAACTTTTAGTTATAAACGAAGAGTTTGGGCACAATGAATGGAAACAAACGAGACTGTGTACAGTGGAACTAACTTTCGTATAGTGACAACCGGCTTGCGCATAATGAAGCGTTAACAATGATATTGAGCATAATGAAGCGTTAACGAGATTGCGCATAATGAACTGATAACAACTAACTTGCATACAGTGAAATGTCACCAACGACCTAGCATATAAAGAAGTAAAAAAAAAACTACCTTGCGCATAATGAAGTGACAACAATGACATTGCGCAAAACGAAGTGACAAAACGACCTTGCGCATAATGAAGTGACAACAACGGCCGTGCGCCCAGTGAAGTGACACAGACGTTTTTTTGATTAGCATGGGGGGGGGGGGGAATCCAAGATGGCATACAAGATGGCCGACTTGATAGTTTTGTCCTCTCCTAACTTGGAGGTTGCTCCAAGAGTTAAGGTTTAGAGACACACTCATTCTTTGCTTGTGTTTCTTTCCCTCACGTTGCAGTGCTTAATCTAGTATTTTTTTGTTCTAAGTGTTTCATACATATTTCGCTCAAACATATAAGCACATTGATTGTTGCGACTCTGTGGAAATTTTAGTTGTTACCTTTTTCTTTTTAATAAATATGGCTCTGCCCAAAGGGTTAAAGAGTCAAGTTTTTCCACTTTGCATGGTTCTTGGCCTTTCTAATTATTTATATAGGTTTTCTTTTTTTAATGGGAAAAAGAAAGAGAGTAAGACCAAGCCGAAAATGGCTCTAAGAGATCGTTGATGATCTGCGAATGGACGCATCAGCAGCAGAGCATCTTGCTCACAACCGAGAGGCCTACAGGAGAGCTGTTAGGGAGGCAAAGTTCCGCAAAGGACATGCAAATGGTTGACTGATTTTCTTTTTTAAGTGATCTGGTCAGCACGTTCTGCAATCTCTCTCTCTCTCTCTCTCTCATTTTTTTCCGTAATTCTTCCATTGATTGCCAAGCTCTCTTAACTTCCGTCTTCCCATGACACATGCAAAGAATTTACTATAGCGTTTCCATTATCGTTTTAATCACTTTTCAATGTTCAGCAACTTTTCTCCGTTTCTTCCTTTTATTGACAGTCCATAGGACATACTGCATCTTTATTCGGAACTTCTCTTTCCTCAGTTCCTGTTCCGTCTGTGTTTTCATTTCTAAGATCTCAGAAATATAGTGTGGTACTGGATACATGGCTCTATGATATTCTTCTCCTCACTGCCTAAGGAAATTCTTTTATTTTAAGTGTCGTCGTTTCTAAATTTGAAATTCTGTTTTTCGTCTGTCTTATCTTGCATGCCTTTTTTTTTCATTCCTTGTGTTTTATTGTTGCTGGTAAAAGACACAACTCGAAAGCTCTTTATTACTGTAAGTTCCCACTTCTTTTGTAAGTTAAACTTTGTTCATACATTTTTTTTAAAATTTAAACTTTCTTATCATTTATTTATTGAACCAGTGGGACTGAAAAACAGTTGAAATCTAGGTCTGCTTAACAGTAGCATTTGGGTTCTTTAGAGGGTGTGAAGTGTTAGTGCCTTCACATTTCTAGGCCACTAAAGCATTTGAGGTAGGGTTATCAGGACTTATCCTCGTTGCCTTTATTTTGAGAGGAAAGCCCTGGGTACCCAATTTTTTCAAGTCTGGGTGAACAACTCCGCCTGTCGGTTGGGAAAAAAAAATCCACTCGAGTACGACAATCCAACCAGGGACCTTCTCATCTTCTCATCAACAGACAAGTACACTAACCTCTGGCCGATGAAGACATAAATTGTTCTTGTATAAGTCTACAAAATACTTTTATTTTGCGTATATACTCGTTTATTCATTACTACCCGCTAAACTAGAACGTTACTGGTTGTGTTTATTACTTGTAACTGTATTCCTTGATATGACACATATACTCTTCCACGTTTATCTCATGGATTCAAGAAAGTGAGTAGTCATCTTGGTATATAGTGAGTACTGAACTTGGTATTTAGTGAGTACTGAACTTGGTATATATTGAGAAAAGAACTCGGTATATAGTGAGTGCTAAACTTAGTATATAGTGAGTACTGAACTTGATACGTCAGTCAATAGACTGTCCATAGCGTGTACATTTGCCTTTATATTATTGCTACATTTAAACTGGTTTCTGTTTTTACTTCATTTTAATAGGACTTTTAAACTGTGTTGCATATTTTCTTTATCTTAAACCGCATTAGCAAACTGTATAATAAAGTACACCGAGGGAGTCTTTGTGCTGTAAAAGGCTTCATATACTCGTACTGCGTGTGTAATTATAGCCTTTGTCACTAAACATTCACCTTAGCGTAGACTATGGATATTCCTACGTAAATGATTCCTTTATAGAGTATTTCGTTTCAGTTCTGACTAATCTAAATAATGAATAATGTAATGTATTTTTTTTCTCTGAGTGACAACGGTGCCCAAAAAGTCGCAATCCATAATTAGGGTCGCTGGGGGGAAGGGGGGAGGGGGTCAGAGGTAAGGTCGCGAGAATACATTATTTAAATAAACGTGGAAAATAAAAAGAAATTATATATATATATATATATATATATATATATATATATATATAGATATATATATACTGACCCTCGAGAACTTGTGGCACTCAAAGTTATAGGCAAAAAAATCAAGCTAAGACTAAAAAATTCAAATTTAAACGTAGTATCCACCCTCACTTATCCATGCGAAAGCTGGAAAACAACTAAAGAAATAGACAACACATTAGACTCTTTTGAAAACAAATGCCTAAGGAAAATACTTGGTATAAAGTGGAACGAATTTAAGAACACTGGAGAGATAAGGCAGATAACGTAACAGCAATCTGTCTCATGGGTGATCAGAAAAAAGGAGATGGACATATATCAGTCACGTGATGAGAAGAAACCATCAGAGAATCCCCAAAGCATGATATCAAGTGGAACACAACAGGCCGAAGAAAAAGATGTCGACCACGTGAAACTCTAAAGAGGAAATTGTTAATAGAGGCCAGTTTAGTAGGCATAAAATCCCTTGATGAAGTTGAAAACCCTCGCCGAAAACAGGAAAACTGGGTGAACTACCATACGAGCCCTATGTGACGTTTAAGTTCCCACTTCTTTTGTAAGTTAAACTTTGTTCATACATTTTTTTTAAATTTAAACTTTCTTATCATTTATTTATTGAACCAGTGGGACTGAAAAACAGTTGAAATCTAGGTCTGCTTAACAGTAGCATTTGGGTTCTTTAGGGGGTGTGAAGTGTTAGTGCCTTCACATTTCTAGGCCACTAAAGCATTTGAGGTAGGGTTATCAGGACTTATCCTCGTTGCCTTTATTTTGAGAGGAAAGCCCTGGGTACCCAATTTTTTCAAGTCTGGGTGAACAACGCCTGTCGGTTGGGAAAAAAAAATCCACTCGAGTACGACAATCCAACCAGGGACCTTCTCATCTTCTCATCAACAGACAAGTACACTAACCTCTGGCCGATGAAGACATAAATTGTTCTTGTATAAGTCTACAAAATACTTTTATTTTGCGTATATACTCGTTTATTCATTACTACCCGCTAAACTAGAACGTTATTGGTTGTGTTTATTACTTGTAACTGTATTCCTTGATATGACACATGTACTCTTCCACGTTTATAGTGAGTACTGAACTTGGTATATAGTGAGTACTGAACTTGGTATATAGTGAGTACTGAACTTGGTATATAGTGAGTACTGAACTTGGTATATAGTGAGTACTGAACGTGGTATATAGTGAGTGCTAAACTTGGTATATAGTGAGTACTGAACTTGATACGTCAGTCAATACACTGTCCATAGCGTGTACATTTGCCTTTATATTATTGCTACATTTAAACTGGTTTCTGTTTTTACTTCATTTTAATAGGACTTTTAAACTGTGCTGTATATTTTCTTTACCTTAAACCACATTAGCAAACTGTATAATCAAGTACACCGAGGGAGTCTTTGTGCTGTAAAAGGCTTCATATACTCGTACTGCGTGTGTAATTATAGCCTTTGTCACTAAACATTCATCTTAGCGTAGACTATGGTTATTCCTACGTAACTGATTCCTTTATAGAGTATTTCGTTTCAGTTCTGACTAATCTAAATAATGAGTAATGTAATGTATTTTTTTTCCCTCTGAATACAACGGTGCCCAACCCAAAGTCGCATTACATAATTAGGGTCGCTGGGGGGAAAAGGGGGGGGGGGGGTTCAGAGGTAAGGTAGCGAGAATACATTATTTAAATAAACGTGGAAAATATACAGAAATTTTAGATAGATAGATAGACAGACAGACAGACAGACAGACAGACAGATAGATAGATAGATAGATAGATAGATAGATAGATAGATAGATAGATAGATAGATAGATAGATAGATAGATAGATAGATAGATAGATAGATAGATAGATAGATAGATAGATAGATAGATAGATAGATAGATAGATAGATACTGACCCTCAAGAATCTTGAGAACATGTGGCACTCAAAGTTATAGGCACAAAAACCAAGCTAAGACTATTCAATTCAAATGTAAGAGTAATATCCACCCTCATTTATGCATACGAAAGCTGGAAAACAACTAAAGAAATAGACAACACATTAGACTCTTCTGAAAACAAATGCCGAAGGAAAATACTTGGTATAAAGTGGAACGAATTTAAGAACACTGGAGAGATAAGGCAGATAACGTAACAGCAATCTGTCTCATGGGTGATCAGAAAAAAGGAGATGGACATATATCAGTCACGTGATGAGAAGAAACAATCAGAGAATCCCCAAAACATGATATCAAGTGGAACACAACAGGCCGAAGAAAAAGATGTCGACCACGTGAAACTCTAACGAGGAAATTGTTAATAGAGGCCAGTTTAGTAGGCATAAAATCCCTTGATGAAGTTGAAAACCCTCGCCGAAAACAGGAAAACTGGGTGAACTACCATACGAGCCCTATGTGACGTTTAACGGCATGGGAAGGATGTAAGATGTAAGAAGATATACATATACATATTAAAAATATAGAAGATTTTAGAGAAGTCTTGCTGTTGTATATTTTAAATCTTAAATATTAAAATTAAAACATGCCCCATTAGGGGCATGGAGGCGTAGTCCATTATGGGCATAGAGGTATAGTCCATTAGGGGCATAGAGGCACAGTCCATTAGAGACATGGAGGCGCAGTCCATTATGGGCATAGAGGTATAGTCCATTAGGGGCATAGAGGCACAGTCCATTAGAGACATGGAGGCGTAGTCCATTATGGGCATAGAGGTATAGTCCATTAGGGGCATAGAGGCACAGTCCATTAGAGACATGGAGGCGCAGTCCATTAGAGACATGGAGGCGCAGTCCATTAGGGGCATAGAGGCACAGTCCATTAGAGACATGGAGGCGAAGTCCATTAGGGGCATAGAGGCGCAGTCCATTAGAGACATGGAGGCGTAATCCATTAGGGGCATGGAGGCGCAGTCCATTAGAGACATGGAGGCGTAATCCATTAGGGGCATAGAGGCGCAGTCCATTAGAGACATGGAGGCGTAATCCGTTAGGGGCATGGAGGCGCAGTCCATTAGAGACATGGAGGCGCAGTCCATTAGAGACATGGAGGCGCAGTCCATTAGAGACATGGAGCGCAGTCCATTAGAGACATGGAGGCGCAGTCCATTAGGGGCATAGAGGCACAGTCCATTAGAGACATGGAGGCGCAGTCCATTAGGGGCATAGAGGCACAGTCCATTAGAGACATGGAGGCGAAGTCCATTAGGGGCATAGAGGCGCAGTCCATTAGAGACATGGAGGCGTAATCCATTAGGGGCATGGAGGCGCAGTCCATTAGAGACATGGAGGCGTAATCCATTAGGGGCATAGAGGCGCAGTCCATTAGAGACATGGAGGCGTAATCCGTTAGGGGCATGGAGGCGCAGTCCATTAGAGACATGGAGGCGCAGTCCATTAGAGACATGGAGGCGCAGTCCATTAGAGACATGGAGGCGCAGTCAATTGGGGGCATGGAGGCGCAGTCCATTAAGGGCATAGAGGCGCAGTCCATTAGAGACATGGAGGCGCAGTCAATTGGGGGCATGGAGGCGCAGTCCATTAGAGACATGGAGGTGCAGTCAATTAGGGGCATGGAGGCGCAGGCAATTAGGCGCATAGAGGCGCAGTCCATTAGAGACATGGAGGCGCAGTCCATTAGAGACATGGAGGCGCAGTCAATTAGGGGCATGGAGGCGCACAATACAGGAAGAACAAAAAGAAGGGAAGAAATCACGGTTTGAGGTATTCCGACTTGCTTACGACAAAATTGACTGGGGAACTTTTGTTGATGCCTTATACTCCATTGGGAGTACAGATGACTGATGCTGATGATGATGATGATAATAATAATGATGATATGTGATGTTGAAGGCATTATAATAGTATTAGATCATTTTTGTTGTGATCTGTGTGGTTTTTTTTCAGTCTGTGTGGTTTTTTTAATGCTTTCCATAGATCTCAAGTCACGTGCTACTGCTGGCGCTGCTTATTTAAGGTGGCGTTGAAAAAAAAACAAGTTGAAAACCACTGATGTATGAGATATGATTCCTACCGGCAGAAATTATATCTACAAACGGTCCCTTGTCTCTTTCAGTGAGATCTTGGAAAATACAGATAAATGGGCGACTTGTTTTTAACATTATTATTTCTTTTAAAACTACTTTCCCTTCCTCAGCTTATCTATAAGACTGCTTCCTATGCTGGGCGTTCCCGCAGGTTCTAATGTAAACAGGTTCGATTCTCAGTTATTTTTCTGTAACCTTACCCTTGTTCAAAGGTCTCTACGATTTGCCAGAAACTCAGAGGTCATCACGCGCCAGTTTGCGAACTTTCATCGCTTTTCATCGATGCCAAAACGTTGTATTTAGTGTTACCTTTTCTCTAATACCTTTAAAATACAGAATAAATTATACTTCTAGTAGTCATGTTTTCTCTAAAATCTCTATTACACACAATAAATTATACTTCTAGTAGTCATGTTTTCTCTAAAATCTCTATTACACACAATAAATTATACTTCTAGTAGTCATGTTTTCTCTAAAATCTGAATTAAAATCTCTATTACACACAATAAATTATACTTCTAGTAGTTTTCTCTAAAATCTCAATTACACACAATAAATTATACTTCTAGTAGTCATGTTTTCTCTAAAATCTCTATTACAAAATTATACTTCTAGTAGTCATGTTTTCTCTAAAATCTGAATTAAAATCTCAATTACACACAATAAATTATACTTCTAGTAGTTTTCTCTAAAATCTCAATTACACACAATAAATTATACTTCTAGTAGTCATGTTTTCTCTAAAATCTCTATTACAAAATTATGCTTCTAGTAGTCATGTTTTTATAGAGTGTTGCTGTTGCATTCAGTATAACTCGTGCATGTGAATTATACATATTTTTTCTGTCTGTCTTTGTCTTTGGTTTTGTAATATCATCAGACTCGTGCATGTGAATTACACATATTTTTCTGTCTGTCTTTGTCTTTGGTTTTGTAATATCATCAGATTTTAATAATAAAGTTTGTCCATCTCTTCTTAACCCACCCCCCCCCCCCTCTCTCTCTCTCTCTCTCTCTGTGATATTGATGAAATATCGATTTTTTAAAATAATAAAGTTCCTCTCCTATTGTAACATCATCAATATTTGAATAATAAAGTTGGTTTATTATCCCTTCTTTGTTCAATTGTTTTACTCACTTGTTGTTCTGTATTATATAACGTTACTATTGTATAATATATAACGTTACTATTGTAGAATGTTCTAAAACTCTATTGTTCATGTTATAGCTAGTTTGATTGTGTGCTTTTTATATGAATTTCTTGTTCTTCCTGTAACTCCGTTTCATGCGAAAAAAATCGCTGTATTAAAATTTTTGTAGTGTTGTTATGTTGTTTTCAACATCTCGTGTTTTTATGCTTTTGTTTCTCAGACTTTCTTGTGTTTTTATATTATCACTTTCATTACTTGAGCTTTTGTTATATTATTGTTATAATTATGCCAATATTTTTTCCATAATTAGCCTTTTCTCCGTTCTCAGTGGAGCTTCCTCTGTGTTGCTTGGTGATCAATCCATCTACCCCCTTTCTGTCCATGCGGTTTTTGGTTTTGTGTCTCCTTGTCTTCAGTTTAGTCCTTATTTCATTGGTCTACGCAATCACTCATCGATCTTTACTTGTTGTGAAATCGTATGTCATTCATTCTTGCTCTAAAGGCCCTAAGAGGTGGTCACCATGCCACTGTAGACACTTGATGCCCATTGTTTCAATGATTCATGAGCACTGGCTTGATGTTTCTCTCTGTTTATCCTGCTGTGAATAACTTCTTATTATGTTTCATGCTTGTTCATTATAGTTTTACTATCTTCGCTGTTTTTATTATTTTTTAATGATATTTGTAATGAATTTTTTAAAAATAATTTTCTTTTAAAACTACTTTCCCTTCCTCAGCTTATCTATAAGACTGCTTCCTATGCTGGGCGTTCCCGCAGGTTCTAATGTAAACAGGTTCGATTCTCAGTTATTATTCTGTATCCTTACCCTTCTTCAAAGGTCTCCACGATTTGCCAGAAACTCAGAGGTCATCACGCGCCAGTTTGCGAACTTTCATCGCTTTTCATCGATGCCAAAACGTTGTATTTAGTGTTACCTTTTAATACCTTTAAAATACAGAATAAATTATACTTCTAGTAGTCATGTTTTCTCTAAAATCTCTATTACACACAATAAATTATACTTCTAGTAGTCATGTTTTCTCTAAAATCTCTATTACACACAATAAATTATACTTCTAGTAGTCATGTTTTCTCTAAAATCTGAATTAAAATCTCAATTACACACAATAAATTATACTTCTAGTAGTTTTCTCTAAAATCTCAATTACACACAATAAATTATACTTCTAGTAGTCATGTTTTCTCTAAAATCTCTATTACAAAATTATACTTCTAGTAGTCATGTTTTCTCTAAAATCTGAATTAAAATCTCAATTACACACAATAAATTATACTTCTAGTAGTTTTCTCTAAAATCTCAATTACACACAATAAATTATACTTCTAGTAGTCATGTTTTCTCTAAAATCTCTATTACAAAATTATGCTTCTAGTAGTCATGTTTTTATAGAGTGTTGCTGTTGCATTCAGTATAACTCGTGCATGTGAATTATACATATTTTTCTGTCTGTCTTTGTCTTTGGTTTTGTAATATCATCAGACTCGTGCATGTGAATTATACATATTTTTCTGTCTGTCTTTGTCTTTGGTTTTGTAATATCATCAGATTTTAATAATAAAGTTTGTCCATCTCTTCTTAACCCCCCCCCGCCCCGCCCCCCCCCTCTCTCTCTCTCTCTCTCTCTGTGATATTGATGAAATATCGATTTTTTTAAATAATAAAGTTCCTCTCCTATTGTAACATCATCAATATTTGAATAATAAAGTTGGTTTATTATCCCTTCTTTGTTCAGTTGTTTTACTCACTTGTTGTTCTGTATTATATAACGTTACTATTGTATAATATATAACGTTACTATTGTAGAATGTTCTAAAACTCTATTGTTCATGTTATAGCTAGTTTGATTGTGTGCTTTTTATATGAATTTCTTGTTCTTCCTGTAACTCCGTTTCATGCGAAAAAAATCGCTGTATTAAAATTTTTGTAGTGTTGTTATGTTGTTTTCAACATCTCGTGTTTTTATGCTTTTGTTTCTCAGACTTTCTTGTGTTTTTATATTATCACTCATTACTTGAGCTTTTGTTATATTATTGTTATAATTATGCCAATATTTTTTCCATAATTAGCCTTTTCTCCGTTCTCAGTGGAGCTTCCTCTGTGTTGCTTGGTGATCAATCCATCTACCCCCTTACTGTCCATGCGGTTTTTGGTTTTGTGTCTCCTTGTCTTCAGTTTAGTCCTTATTTCATTGGTCTACGCAATCACTCATCGATCTTTACTTGTTGTGAAATCGTATGTCATTCATTCTTGCTCTAAAGGCCCTAAGAGGTGGTCACCATGCCACTGTAGACACTTGATGCCCATTGTTTCAATGATTCATGAGCACTGGCTTGATGTTTCTCTCTGTTTATCCTGCTGTGAATAACTTCTTATTATGTTTCATGCTTGTTCATTATAGTTTTACTATCTTCGCTGTTTTTATTATTTTTTAATGATATTTGTAATGAATTTTTTTTATAATTTTCTTTTAAAAGTTTGTAGATTAAAATTTAGCCTGGGTCCTTGTTGATCATGGTGCCTTCCTTGCCAGGTAGGTCGCTGTTTCCTTTGTCTTCCTTCTGGCACCTTAATGTCTACTGGTTGCATTTTATGCCTCTAAAAAATATAAGAGAACTGATTCGATGGTTAAATAATTATAATTTTTATCATTCACTGCTATTTCTAACTACTGCGCTTCTCTATGTTAAACTACAGACCCATTTTCTTGTCTAAAATTCAGGTTTTGAGCTCTGTTTTCTGGGAAGAAAAGAAAAATTATGGCCATAGTTTGAGTAATGTTATTTGTCGGGCATTGTTCACACTGTAATGAAATTATTTCCCTTGTTTGAGTGAAGAGCCTGTGTTCCCAAATAAGATTACTGCCCTTGTTGCTTTCTTCTCGTCCTTTGTGTTAGAGAGCTGTAGCGATGGCTCTAGGGTTTTGGGTTTTTTCTTTCTTTTTTATTCCGAGAGCCCGTTCTGTGTTGAGACAAACAGTGTGGCCGAGCGCTAACGTGATTTAATGGTGTGATAGCTTGATAGCCACGCGGGGAGTGGTGATAGATAAAACGGGAAGCGGAGAAAAGAGTTGTCTTTCCCAGTGGAGTTATCTTCCTCCAGCTATTACATAATAATGCCAACAGAAAAATGTCTTCTTCTTCTCTTCCTGCTTCTTCTTCTACTATTACTACTACTACTACTACTACTACTACTACTACTATTACTACTACTATTACTACTACTACTACTACTACTACTACTACTATTACTACTGCTACTACTACTACTACTACTACTGTTTTCCCCGGAACTTCAAACTGGTGTTCTTTACAGCCGATGTGGTAAGGATGTTGAGGCTCAGCGTCGTGTCGGATTGGGAGCTGGCTATGGTTGCTATTTTTTTTCAGTCACTAATTGGAGCTTAAAGGCAAGGGGTATGCTACCCTTATTTAGCAAACTCCACCGCCATGGGAACGATGGCTATCTCTCCCCCGATTAACCAGACGAGGCCTGTTACCGGAAGTACCAATATAGAAGTAGCACAGGGTCCGGTCAGTTATAGCCAACCCCGACGTAACTTACGTCAGCTATGGGTCGCTGACTGACAAATCGGACAGCATCTCCCCCTCCCCCAATTTTTCATTCCTAAAATTAGCTTAGATATATACAGACCAAAAACTGTAGCACGACCTCTCTGTACAGCGGACTCGAAAACTGGTTAAAGGAATCGGAGTCCCTTTCGGGGGATGTAGACTATTGAAGGTAACCCTCTCCCTATCCGTGTTCATTAGCGTGAACTCAGGTTAGCAGTTACAAACTCGCTCGCTCTTGACCAACAGATATATAGGTAAAGGGGTAATCCTGTCATGCCTTAGAGGCACATAGGGATATGGTGTTAGTGCCCATATTTTCCTTGACCCGTCAGTACTCTAGAGGGTGATAATGTCAGCGTCAGGCATGGCCGCCTTTCCTTTCCCAACTCCAGAAGAAATCGGGGACCAATTTCTACGGCTGTGTGACTGGGGGCGCCTCTGACCGGATTCGAACCCCCTACCTTCGCCATGAGAGACTAGTGCACTAACCACTTCGCCACTCAGATGCCCATTACAGATATGTAGAAAGTCATTATCTGGAATCAGGAGAGTGTGTCCAGATGGTGAGCATGGAAGTTTACTGTTACAATATTACTTTACAGGTCTTCCCTTCATCTGAAGCAACAGAACCCTGAGTGAAATACTCCAGTATCCTCTAACTATTTTTTGCCACTTCGTCACTAAAGATTATCCCTGCTCCTCTTTCATGTTTATCCCATCCTGAATGTATGATAGTGCCTTGCAGTTATGTCTGCATCTGTCCAACTCACATCATACATCCCTACGATGTTAATTCCCAGTGCCTCCATTTCTTTTATTAGACTTTCCAATTTTATTATCTGATATGATGTTCTCATATTTCACGTTGCGTGTTTGGATTTGTTTATTTTGCCAGCTGTAGCTTGATGACGATCTGGCATCACTTGCTGTTCACGAAATGCCCTGCTGGACGAAGCTGCTGGTGAGTGAAGACCCAGTAACATTACTCACTTCAGTTTGTCTTCGGTAGATCTACTTGACTGTTCTTGGAGAGACAAGACAAGAACATAAGGAAAAAAATTATAGTCTGACGAGATAGCACAATAAAAAAGTCACCAACTGAGCTGACGGAAAATATCCAGGATCGAGATCTATGGAGAACCGTGACCGCCAAAACCTACCGGCATATCATCTTCTTCTTCGTGCGCATTTTCTGTCTTTATCTGCACAAGTGTCTCTTTGATAAATTTAAATGTTTATTGTACCTCATGTATGGAACCGTAGAGCTTATCTTCTTTAGTGGTTTCACTGGGCCAGTAATTTCTTCTCAGTGTCTCATAGTTGGTGCAGTTTTGGAGGATACGTTCCACAGTTTGGGGCACCTGGGCACATGTACATAGATTAGTAGTACCAACCTTAAACTTTGTATACATATGACTTCGGAGTCGGCTGTGTCCTGTTCGGAGACGGGAAATGGTGATTTTTTTCCTTTCTGTTTAGCATGTGGTAGTCATCATGTGGTGGTGTTTGTGGCTTCCTATAGGTTTTTATCATGCTTTTCTTCTGATTATAAGTGATCGGTATGTCTGGTTGCTCCATTTCAGCGCCCTCTTTGGCCAGACGGTCAGCTTTCTCATTGCATGTTATCCCACAGTGGGATGGAATCCACAGCAAGGTGACTCTGTGTCGTGAGCCAATTTCTGACAAGGCATCCTTAAGATCTGGTAGTTTGTTTCTCTGAAGGCACGGTATCTAATGATGATGATGATGATGATGAGGATGATGATGATGATATTTAATGAAAACAAAATGTTACAAATGTTACAAAACCATGGACTGTGGGCAAGTTTATAACTCCTCCGAACTCCTCATGTGAGGCATTGAACACAGACTCTCTGGCGTCTTTTAATCTTTAACAAACTTCCCCGTCCATATTATCTGATATAATGTCTGGTTAGCTAGCGAGACCAGCAATGAACCTTTTGCCGGTTTCTGATTGGTGAGTCGATCTCTTTGACCAATCGTCGCTCGGTCACGATTAGTGAAACTGTTATTAAAACTCTGGGATAGTGAACTGTAGCCGATGAAGAGAGAAGGATGTAGGCAGGATACTCTGCTCTGCTACGGAGAGAAAAAAAAACAGAAAAAAAACACTTCCCAGATCAAAGAAAATGTACCTCTCCTCCTCGCTCAGGCAAGAGTTTCGGTCATTTAAACTTCAGACGCTGTAAGGAAAGTAGGCCCCAGTCTGTCTGTCTATGACTCACAGAGATCTGTGAGTTGTTAGCTTATAAACGCTTCATGAAGATGAAGATACTACTCGAATGTTAATGTCTGTAACTTAACAACGTTCCTTGGTGTTTTTTTTATCATTCATTCATTTGCATGTCCCTTGCGGAACTTTGCCTCCCAAACAGCACTCCTGTAGGCCTCTCGGTTGTGAGCAAGATGGCCTGCTGCTGTTGCATCCATTTCCAGATCGTCAACGATGTCTTGCAGCCATCTTCGTCTTGGTCTTCCTCTTTTTCTTTTTCCCATTATGTATTCTTCCAGTACGGTCTTCTCTAAATTATCATGACGTTTAATGTGTCAAAAATATTTAAGTTTTCTCTCTTTAATCCTCTTCACTAGCCAGCCTTCTTCAATATTAAGCTCTTGTAGTATAGATATATTTGTTCTTTTTTGTGTCCACGATATTTGGAGAACTCTTCTATAGCATTTACATTCAAAGGCATTTATGTGTTTCTCAGCTGTTTTGTTAAGTGTCCAGGTCTCACAGGCATATGTTGCTATGGGAAAGATGCATGCCCTTAAAAAATTTTTTTATCAGTTCATGCAATTACATGTGACATTTTTTTTTCTATGTGGCATTAAATTAAAGGTAAAAAAAAAGGTAAAGGTAATCCTGTCGTGCCTTATAGGCACATAAGGATATGGTGTTAGTGCCCATATTTTGCTTGACCTGTCAGCACACTAGAGGATGATATGGTCAGTATCACACCTGGCTGCTTTTCCTTCCCCAGCTCCATAAGAAGTCGGGTACCCACAATGAAAAAAATAAAACGCAACTCTAGACCCGATCAGTGGACACAAAAAAGAACAAATATATCTATACTACAAGAGCTTAATATTGAAGAAGGCTGGCTAGTAAAGAGGATTAAAGAGAGAAAACTTAAATATTTTGGACACATTAAACGTCATGAGAATTTAGAGAAGACCATATTGGAAGGATACATAATGGGAAAAAGAAAAAGATGAAGACCAAAACGAAGATGGCTGCAAGAAATCGTTGACGATCTGCAAATTGACGCAGAGGCAACAGGCCATCTTGCTCACAACCGAGAGGCCTACAGGAGTGCTGTCTGGGAGGCAAAGTTCCGCAAGGGACATGCAAATGAATGATGAGACCCGATCATCGGGATAGAATCTCAACTCAGAGTTCATCTCGTCATGTTATGTTTTCATTGTTAAGATTTTGTGTGATGTAGATCTGCACTAAATATGACAGTTAACTTGGCCCCGTAAGTCTGACTGGTGAAGACTATGGTAGTGTTTTCTCATGGTGGCCCTCTATGAGATGATTTCCAACAAGTAACACAAACTTACACATTGGCAACGTCACACTTCCTGTATGATAAACACTTGACACGGGCCCATTTAAGACATCTCACGTAGACAGTTGAACAGTTTAACTACAGCATGTTACCAACGCAATAGATCGGGGGGGGGGGGGAGGGGGGGAATATCAGGTGGGTTTAATAGTGGCTCAGGATGATGATAAAGCTCATATGACGGATGATGATATATCAAGTTACATGTCAAAATACTGACGACAAGACACAGGTAACAAATTCCAGTGGCATAAACAACCACAGCCAACTGGAACTACCTGAAGACGAAAACAGCATAGATATGGCTCTCTCTCTCTCTCTCTCTCTCTCTCACACACACACACACACACGCGCGCGCTTAAACTTTCTCATGATTACGAGCACAAAACAAGGCCTGTCTCACACAACTTTAGACACAGATTTTCTCATCCCCGACTAACTCAAAACCTCATACCTTACAACGCATGCTCAAACTCACTCCCATACATCCCATGTCTTTTCCAAACAAGTCCATTTGCACTGGGGAAAATGTACTCAAAAGTCTGGGGAAACCACCCCATAAGCCTGAGTATTTAAACAAACAACATGGGGCGTTAACTTTATCTGACACTCGCAAGGGAGCACACACTAATAAACATATCACATATTCAGATTACGAAAACACTATCCGCTTTGGCAGTCAACAGCCCATAGCTGGCATGCTAGTGTTACGGTTGGCGAACCATAACCGACCATGCGCCACCTCTCCGTTGGGACTCCTGTAACAAGCTTGGCCAGGCTAACTGGGCAGGGGTCGACAGTCCCCATGGCGTTGGAGTAGGGTAAAGAAGTATTGCACACCTCCTGCTTTTTTTTTATCTTCACCGAGGGGCTGACAAACAGCTCTGTGACCTGCTCCCAGTTAGAACGAGGTTGTGCTTCAGTATCTTCGCCACATCTGCTGCAGGCATCATCAGGTTTGGAGTCTCATGAAATTAGATGAAAAAAAGAACATGTACTGTAGAACTTCGTTAATGTCTAATATGGACAGCCATGCTGCTCCCCTACAGACAGCCATGCTGCTCCCCTACAGACAGCCATGCTGCTCCCTTACAGACAGCCGTGCTACTCACCTACAGACAGCCATGCTGCTCCCCTACAGACAGCCATGCTGCTCCCTTACAGACAGCCATGCTACTCACCCACAGACAGACATGCTACTCACCCACAGACAGCCATGCTACTCACCCACAGACGGCCATGCTACACACCCACAAACAGCCATGCTACTCACCGACAGACAGCCATGCTGCTCACCCACAAACAGCCATGGTGCTCACCCACAGACAGCCATGTTGCTCACCCACAGACAGCCATGGTGCTCACCCACAGACAGCCATGGTGCTCACCCACAGACAGCCATGCTGCTCACCCACAGACAGCCATGCTGCTCACCCACAGACAGCCATGCTGCTCACCCACAGACAGCCATGCTGCTCACCTACAGACAGTCATGCTGCTCACCCACAGACAGCTATGCTGCTCACCCACAGACAGCCATGGTGCTCACCCACAGACAGCCATGGTGCTCACCCACAGACAGCCATGCTGCTCACGCACAGACAGCCATGGTGGTGCTCACCCACAGACAGCTATGCTGCTCACCCACAGACAGCCATGGTGCTCACCCACAGACAGCCATGGTGCTCACCCACAGACAGCCATGCTGCTCACGCACAGACAGCCATGGTGGTGCTCACCCACAGACAGCCATGGTGCTCACCCACAGACAGCCATGCTGCTCACCCACAGACAGCCAAGCTGCTCACCCACAAACAGCCATGCTGCTCACCCACAAACAGCCATGCTGCTCACCCACAAACAGCCATGCTGCTTATCCACAAACAGCCATGCTGCTCACCGACATAATATAACGGCGAGGCAAAGAGCGCTACACATCATCATCACTGACTTGATACGAAACACATTTTATTTACATCTTCATGTGCTGATTTTTTTTTTCTTCATTCACATTTTATTTTATCACCTGCTCTGTACAAAATTTATAAGAGTGCCCTACTTCGAGACAACGAGATGTTTTCAGATTGGCTGTATCAAGAAGACAAATATTTTTCGACTGACTATCGAGAACGTAGATGTTCTCTGATCGGATTATCAAGAAGGCAGATGTTTTATGATTGACTGTCAAGAGATCAAAGTTTTAAGAATAACATGCCATAAGAATTATGATTGACTGTCAAGAGATCAAAGTTTTAAGAATAACATGCCATAAGAATTATGATTGACTGTCAAGAGATCAAAGTTTTAAGAATAACATGCCATAAGAATTATGATTGACTGTCAAGAGATCAAAGTTTTAAGAATAACATGCCATAAGAACACTTAACAGTTTCAACAACACTAATCATTCTTTCATATTTACAATTATTAATGACGTTTGTCTGTTGAAGTATTACTTGTTTTGAACACATGATATTCAGATACAACTAAAAATAAACCTGAAGTTTTCACAGACTTGCCACGGATTTAAGAAAAGGTCCATTTCCAAATCCATGTCCATGCTGTCGTTGAAAATTTGTAACTTTAGCACATTTTTAAGGATACTGTCTTAGGAAATTTCTTAAATAAAATGTTCCCTTCGTGACAGAGCCACCTCCAAACTCTTCAAGACTGAGGACGCGTGAAGACTGAAGAGCAGGGTAAAACATCGAGCCAAGGCAAATGAGGCTAAATTTAACTGTCATTTCTTATTACAGCTTTGAAGACTTTGGTCGATCCCCGAAGCTAAAGCTTTTTGCCAAAGCTACAGACATTTCAGTTAGTTACATTGTAAATTTCACGCAAAGATGTATAGAAGGATAACTTGTACTTTACAGTATAAAGTCCTCAAGTTCAGCTTGGCTTAATGGTCAGAACATATATCATTAATGACGATAATTTAAAACAAGATAATACATTCTTAAGAATTTTTTTTTCTTGGCTCTGAATGATTTTTCGGAGTTTAACACATGGTAATTGAAATAAACATATTACAACATTGCATATGTCTTCCTATGGCCTTACATCCTTGTCATTTATTTCTTCGTTTCTTTCTTTGTTATTTCTTTGTCTGTTTCAGCTCTTAGGTTTTAATACTTTTTTATTACTTCTTTCTTCCAGCTTTCCTTTTTTTGCTGTTTATCAATTCTTTTTCTTGTTTCTGTCATTCTTTCGTCACTTTTGTTATGTCTGGCATTTATATTCATCTGCATTTCTGTTTTTTTTTTCATCTTCTTTGTTCTTTACATCTTAATCTTTTTACGAATTTTTTTTCTTCTTCTTTTTTTTGCATTATTTCTTTCTCCTTCATTATTCTTTTTTTAAGTGCGTGTGAGTATTTGAATATACAGTGTCTGTCTGTTTAAATGTCTGTGGATTATCATTAAGTCTGTTTATTATTCTGATTCTTTCCACGCCGTTTCTGCCTCTTTCTTGTCTGAACAATGAAGGCCGGGTATAAGCGTTTGGCCTCTGACCTCTCTTCTGGAGTGACGTTAGTGTAGTCTAATACTTCCAGTTTTGGCAAGCTGCTGATGACAAAGTACCTAGAGGAAGACGGGGAGATAAAACAAGAGAAAATTAATGGCGTAGAGAAATATGCCACTACTACTGCTACTACTCATATTACTATTACTCCTCCTCCTCCTCCTACTACTACTACTACTACTACTACTATTACTACTACTACCACTATTACTACTACTACTGGTACTATTATTCCTACTACTACTACTACTACTGGTACTATTACTCCCACTATTACTACTACTATTACTACTACTACTGGTACTATTATTCCTACTACTACTACTATTACTACTACTACTACTACTACTACTACCACTACTGGTACTATTACTCCTACTACTACTACTACTGGTACTACTACTACTATTACTACTACTGGTACTACTACTACTACTATTAATGGTACTACTACTACTACTACTACTACTGGTACTACTACTATTATTACTACTACTACTGGTACTACTACTACTACTACTGGTACTATTACTCTTACTACTAATACTAATACTACTAGAACTATTATTACTACTACTACTACTACTACTACTACTACTACTACTACTACTACTATTACTACTACTACTGGTACTACTACTACTATTTCGGACTTCTTCAGGATACCAGAGCCTGCGGGGAGCTGGAAAGCAGAGAGTATGCAATACTTCTTTAGCAGGTTCCACCCGCCATGAGAACAATGATGACCCCTACCCCATTACCCAGGCTAGACCAGTTACTTGGGTTAGCAACGGGGAGGTAGGACAATGTCTTGGCCAGCTACGGTTAGCCAACCCTTACCGCTGGTATGTCAGCTATGGGTCAGTGATAGAAATTTGCTGGAACGGATTGACGGAATACAAGGATAAAACTGATACATCCAATGCTGTAAATATATGTATATATATACGTTGTTTTTTTTTTTTACAATACTGGACTCTAGAGGTTTTTTTAGTTGTTTCTTCCGTACTGATGTTTAAACGTAAGAAATGTAATACTGTCATATTGTCATGATATTTAGAGGTGTGGCTGTAGGGTCCATGTTTTTCTTGAGCTAATGACATACTCGTACAGTACTTGACTCTCACGTGATAACATCACGTCGGAACATTTTTCCTTCCTCGGCTCCAGGCGGAACTGGGTGGGAGTTTCTACAGCCGGATGACTGGAGAGCCTCAGCCTCAGGTCAAAACTGAGCTACCGAACTCCGCATTAGAGGTGAAGCACACTAAACACTGTGGCACTCAGAAGCTTGTGTTAGCCATAACTATGAATGATATGTACTGGAGAACCAACTTTCTGTAGTATTCTTAGTAACCTCTACATATCTAACTGAAGCTGTCAAGTCTAAGTCATTTCTCATATATATATATATATATATATATATATATATATATATCTGACAAACAATTATTGAGGAAAGTCGCTGGCGATGGTTGGGACATGTGGTCCGAATGACTGACAATTCACTACCAAAAATAGCACTAAGATGGACACCACAGGGGAGCAGAAGTAAGGGTAGACCAAAAGAGACATGGAGAAGAACAACAGAAAGGATGTTGAGCAATAGAGGGCTCACCTGGGCAAGAGCAGAAAAAAGGCGAAGGACAGGCATTTGTGGAAAACCCTTGCGGAAGCCCCATGTGCCCTGGGCACTTAAGGTTCATATATATATATATATAAATTTTTACCCATTTATTGTCATAATCTTTTCTTTATACCGAATTACCAATTCTTATTTTCCTCACAATCTTAAATTCATATTCAATTTTCAGTCTAAACTGTACTATCAGTCTAGTGCTGGTACCAGATCTTGTATGTTAGACTTTCCATATATTCAAAATTTATACTTCTCTTATTGGAACGACCATCTTGGAAGGGTACATAATGAGAAAAAGAAAGAGAGGAAGACCAAGGCGAAGACGGCTGCAAGACATCATTGATGATCAGCAGCAGGGCATTTTGCTTACAACCGAGAGCCCTACACGAGAGCTGTTAGGGAAGCAAAGTTCCGCGAGGGACATGCAAATGACTGACTGATTTATTGGAACACAACAGGCCGAAGAAAAAGAGGTCGACCACGCGAAATTATAAAGGGGAAATTGTTAAGAAAGACCAAATTAGTGGGGTATAACATCCCCTGATGAGGTTGAAAAAACTCGCCGAAAACAGGAAAACTTGGCGAACTACCATGAGATTACTACGGGAGGGATGTAAGATGTAAGTGCATTGGCGATATCTTTTTCATGGTCTAACGGTCAGATATTCCGGCACATGTCTCTTCACGCATATTTTTTATGAGATCCTATTTCAATATAAACTATGATGATGATGATGATGATGATGATGATGACGACGACGACGATGATGATGATGATGATGATTATGATGATGATACTCCAAATTATCATCACAGTTCAATAATTAAATTTAACCTATAGTTCAGATATCACTGACAATTCAATAATTAAATCTAACCTATAGTTCAGATATCACTCACAGTTCATTATTTAAACTAACCTATAGCCCAGATATCACGTACAATTCAATATTTAAACCTAACCTATAATCCATATACTGCTGGTATGAGCCTCCGTTGAAGTAACTTGGAGCTGCCTCGTTGTTCATCATTGACAATATCCGCAGATTCGGACAGCTGATGGCCACAGTATTGATAAAAAGACCTAGAAGAAAGAAAATATTGATGAAATATTCGTCTTCCATTGACTTCGGTGACAATGAGAGAGTTTGCTAAACGTAATAATTAATGCACGTAGAATAAAAGCAGAGAAAATGAAAGTTTTGCCTACTGGGACTTGGAGAACAGCTTCCCATTCTTGAAAGAAGGATTTTAATCATTAACGTCTGCGTTATTAATCTGTCAGAAGCTGAAGGATATGTTTCCCTGGCGAATTCTTCTGGGAGACAGTGTTATTAACTGATCAATCTCAAGGCATCCCTGCTATACATGGCCGTTTTTTATACAGAAATGTCTGAGAATATCTAATAAATATAATATTATTATTGTTGTTGATGCTGTATAAGGGAAATATTAATAAATAAAGACATTGAGTAATCTCGAACCAAATGAGAGTGTGGTAGATTTAACGGAAATAGACACGTAGTTATCTGGCAAAGTAGCTAGGAACGTAGTTATCTGGCAAAGTAGCTAGGAACGTAGTTATCTGGAAAAGTAGATGGGAACGTAGTTATCTGGCAAAGTAGCTGGGAACGTAGTTATCTGACAAAGTAGCTGGGAACGTAGTTATCTGGCAAAGTAGCTGGGAACGTAGTTATCTGACAAAGTAGCCAGGATACCTTGACATAGGAAGGTGACGAGAATGTGATTCTGAAAGAAGAGGAGGCATTTTTTTTCTTGGTTCGAGCCAAGGACAGGACGGTCACCGTCAGAAGAAGAGGATCCATCACCGCCATAGAAAGGGGTAGCTGCTAGAAGAAGAGGATCCATCACCGTCATAGAAAGGGGTGAGCTGCTAGAAGAAGAGGATCCATCACCGTCATAGAAAGGGGTGAGCTGCTAGAAGAAGAGGATCCATCACCGTCATAGAAAGGGGTGAGCTGCTAGAAGAAGAGGATCCATCACCGTCATAGAAAGGGGTGAGCTGCTAGAAGAAGAGGATCCATCACCGTCATAGAAAGGGGTGAGCTGCTAGAAGAAGAGGATCCATCACCGTCATAGAAAGGGGTGAGCTGCTAGAAGAAGAGGATCCATCACCGTCATAGAAAGGGGTGAGCTGCTAGAAGAAGATCCATCACCGTCATAGAAAAGGGTAGCTGCTAGAAGAAGAAGATCCATCACCGTCATAGAAAAGGGTAGCTGCTAGAAGAAGATCCATCACCGTCATAGAAAAGGGTAGCTGCTAGAAGAAGAAGATCCATCACCGTCATAGAAAGGGGTGAGCTGCTAGAAGAAGATCCATCACCGTCATAGAAAGGGGTGAGCTGCTAGAAGAAGATCCATCACCGTCATAGAAAAGGGTAGCTGCTAGAAGAAGAGGATCCATCACCGTCATAGAAAAGGGTAGCTGCTAGAAGAAGAAGATCCATCACCGTCATAGAAATATCATCATCATCATGTGCCGTGCCGACTGGTGTTGGCTATTATGCTTCTCCAGAGTACGCGATCCTTCATGCAGGCCATCAGCTCAATTGGTGATCTCCTCTCACACCATCCCGTCAGACTGTCCAGTATCATTTCTCTTGGTCTTCCTCTTGATCTTCTTACTTCTATTTTTCCTGTTGTTATAATATTTTCAATGCCCCCTCTTCTCATTGCATGTCCTATGAAAGTACATTGTCTCTCTCTTATCTTTTTGACAAGGTTTTTTGTCTCTCCAGCTCTTCTCATACATTCTTCATTATTTATTTTTGCTGTCCAGGGGATTCACAACATTCTTCTAATAAACCACATTTCTGCTGCTTCCATTGATTTTTGTGCAGACATGCCTATTGTCCATGATTCACTTCCATATAACAAGATAGGTTCAATATACCATTTTAGGACTCGTTTTCTAACATTCATTGATAAGGATGTGTTGGTTAATATGTTTCTCATTCTCTGAAATGCAGTCTTTGCTTGGCTTATTCTGTTCCTAATTTCTGTTCTGCATTTCTCATCTGAAGTTATTACTGCTCCAAGGTATTTCAATTTCTGCACCTGCTTTAGAATGGTTCCATTTAATTTAATACTGCATGCTGGTGGATTCTGTTTCTTAGATATAACCATAGTCTCTGTCTTTTTGATGTTCAAAGTAAGGCCTTTCTGTTCACTTTCTTTGGCGACTTTATCCAAGAGATTTTGCAGGTCTTGTTGGTTCTCAGCTATCAGTACTGTGTCGTCAGCATACCGAAGGTTGTTAATATTGTATCCTCCAATTTGTATGCCTGGTTCTGTGATGATTGTTCTTAGAATATTCTCGCTGTACAGAGAAAAAAGGTCTGGAGATAGTACACATCCTTGTCGCACCCCTTGTTTTATAGGTTGATATTTTCCAATTCTATTTTCAACTCGAACTGCTGCTTCTTGCTGCCAGTATAGATGTTTCACAATCCTCAGGTCTTTGCCGTCTATATTGATGTCTTCAAGCATTTTAATAATTTCATTATGTTTCACCTTGTCAAATGCCTTGGTGTAATCAATGAAGCATAAGTAGAGATCTTTCTGTACTTCTAAAGCTCTTTCTGTTAGTGTTCGTAAAGCATAAATGGCATTGTGTGTTCCCTTTCCTTCAAAAAATCCAAACTGTTCATCTACTATTTCCATTTTTATCTTTTTCCTTGTTCTTCTCATAATTATTCTCAGAAGTAGCTTCGTTATGTGACATGAGAGGCTGATAGTCCGGTGGTCGTCACATTCCTTTGCACCTGGTTTCTTTGGTAGTGCTATAAACGTGGATTTAATCAGGTCACTGGGAATATAACCACTGTTGTAAATGTCATTCAGTAACTTGGTTATTATTTTTATTCCTGTCTCCTCTAGTGCCTCTATTTCTTCTATTGTTATATTATCAGGCCCAGTCGCTTTTCCTTTCTTCATGTGTTTGATGGCATCTATGATTTCATCTTCAAGTATTGGTGGTCCCTCACAGTTTTCAGTATCTGGTGTTAATTCTGGTCTTTCTCCTCCATATAGCTCACCGATATACTCTGTCCACCTGTCCACATAGAAATGGGTGAGCTTTTATAAGAAGAGGATCCATCACCGTCATAGAAAGGGGTGAGCTACTAGAAGAAGAGGATCCATTACCGTCATAGAAAGGGGTGAGCTACTAGAAGAAGAGGACCCATCACCGTCATAGAAAGGGGTGAGCTACTAGAAGAAGAGGATCCATTACCGTCATAGAAAGGGGTGAGCTACTAGAAGAAGAGGATCCATCACCGTCATAGAAAGGGGTGAGCTACTAGAAGAAGAGGATCCATCACCGTCATAGAAAGGGGTGAGCTACTAGAAGAAGAGGATCCATCACCGTCATAGAAAGGGGTGAGCTACTAGAAGAAGAGGACCCATCACCGTCATAGAAAGGGGTGAGCTACTAGAAGAAGAGGATCCATTACCGTCATAGAAAGGGGTAACTGCTAATAGAAAAGGATCCATCACCGTCACGGAAAGGGGTGAGCTGCTAGTAGAAGAGGATCCATCACCGCCATAGAAAAGGGTGAGCTGCTAGTAGAAGAGGATCCATCACCGCCATAGAAAGGGGGTGAGCTACTAGTAGAAGAGAATCCATCACCGCCATAGAAAAGGGTGTTCTGCTATAAGAAGAGGATCCATCACCATCATAGACAAGGGGAGCTGCTAGAAGTAGAGGATCCATCACCGTCATAGAAAGGGGAGAGCTTTTAGAAGAAGAGGATCCATCCGCCACAGAAAGGGGTGAGCTGCTAGAAGAAGAGGATCTATCACCTTCCATTCCTTCCTCCTTGGCCACGCTGCTCACTAGCTCTATAAAATACCCCACTTGCTCACAGAAATGATTGCCAGGTATGTAAGAGTGGCACTGAAGCCTCTAAGCCACTGCTGCCTTGTGGGTGCGGGACAAAATCCAAATGCTAGAGAAGAGACCTTTACATACAGATTGAGAAGGCGAGGGGAAACAACCGCCGTAATTGTCGAGATAATCATGCAGATCAAAGTCACGAACAGTCTAACGAAACGGCTCAGTAAAGAGTCACAAACAGAGCTGATGAAAGGCACCAAGGGCCGAGGTCTGCGGAGAAGGTTGACCGGGAAACGCCTCTCTGAGATGATGATGTTATGTTAGGATCTTGCTGTTTTTTTGGTTTTTTTTTTTTTAGAATATATTGGTTCGATGCAGGTGTGGCTGTTGTAAAGATTCTGAGAACATCCGTGAAGCTGAAAGAGAATTTGCTGTCCGTGACTTTTCTGGCTTCTTTTCTTTCCTCAGTACGAACGACCAACATGTCGACCACGCCTCATCCTGCCAGGCTAGCTATGGTAAAATAACATAGCGGTCTGTTGTCATGGAAACCGAGTAGATGTTGTACTCTCTCATGACCAACCATGGTTTTCACACTCAGAAAACTGTCATCTCTCCAGCACAGGGGACATAATCACAACCTGAGTTCCCATCACGCAAAACCAGGTCACACCACCTTCCAAGCGGACCACAGAGACGTTCTATACTGATCTTTGACGGACGCAATTTTTATATAGACTACGTAGCCAACGGTAGTGACTAGAATAGTCTATATTTGCCCCACTTACGATGGTGACTGCATATGTTGCCAGTTTCCTACGTCTCTTTGTAGTAATAAGTTTTATCGTTTCTGTAAACAATGTAGGCAAACAGAGACAGATAAACTACATGTGCATTCATAGGTAACTTCAAACTGTGTACAGGAAGGAACGGTTTCTTAAATCTTGTAGCCATGCATTATAACAACAAGAAAGATAAATAAGAAGAGAGGCTGGAGACGACCAAGAGAGAAATAATTATGGACAGTTTAAAGCGATGGCAGGCGCGCGCGCACACATACACACACATAAAAGTGACCAACTGAGCTGATAGATTTATATGTCAAGGAGATCTATACAGAAGCATTATCGCCAACGCATACTGGCACAGCACTTCATAATAATGATAATGATGACGAATATTTTTCGCAGTGTTTAATACGAGTATATGTGCCAATATATGTCATTTAGAGGCGTGGGGAGGGGAGAGGATGGGAGAGGGGGGTGGGGGTCTGATGAGAGTTGGCTGGTGGAATTCAAGGTGTGCCAGAACCAACAGCTGACTGGCACAATCAGTGTTCCTACTCTTCGGTGGTTACTGAAACAAACAGTAGAGGAACATGTGCGGGCGCGTCCAGGGTGTTATGATGCTAATTCCTCTTTGAGTCACGATTCAGGATACCATATATTTTAGTGTTATAGGTTTATTTTGTCCATATTTTGCTCATGCCATGTACATTATAACACTCACGCAAATCAGTGTTTTACATTATAACACTCACGCAAATCAGTGTTTTACATTATAACACTCACACAAATCAGTGTTTTACATTATAGCACTCACACAAATCAGTGTTTTACATTATAACATTCACACAAAACAGTGTTTTACATTATAACACTCACACAAATCAATGTTTTACATTATAACACACAAATCAATGTTTTACATTATAACACTCACACAAATCGGTGTTTTAGATCGATATCTTCCAGATAATATAATGTTTGAACCAAACAACACCGTATCTACAAATTCACAGGGTACATAAGCAACTTTATAATAAACACATGCGCCATGTTTACATCAGGATTGTACCAGATGTTTATTTTTTAACACGTTCCTTCTCCAAAATGGCGAGACTCAGTTATTTTGTTTGCCGTTTTTTTTTTTTTTACACAGATGAGAGTGGGTAGCAAGAAAATCTCTAGGGATAACTTTAAAGAATATACAGGAAAGAAAAAAAATTTTTTTTTAAACGAAACTATAAAACACCTTCAATGAATATCAAGAACAAAAATAAGATTTCTAACCCATCAAGATTATGGAATAAAAAATAAGTGGTGAAAATTAAACTATTCATTCTCAAGACAAACCACATTACTGTGGCTGACTGACCAATGCTCACTTTTTAAAAATTGCCAAAGTGTTACTACTCAAAAAATGACGGAAGAGAAATGAAAATTTAATTAGAAAATAAATTCGCTACTTTCCCTAATTTAATCGTTACCATCAATTGAAAGTTTTCTACCTGGTAAAAATTTACCCTGCGTGTTTGTTTATTACTACCGAAAATCCCTTAACACGTGTTTTGACTTTTTGTCGGTATAGGTGACAACAGCTCATGGTACGACACCGCTTGTGAGGTTTTCAGAGATCTCTGAAAAATGGTGAAGTATATCGTTTACATCATGCAGGTGAAGGATTGCAGCTTCCGCGCTTTCTGTCGGAGGAGATGATAAAGAAAAAGTTAAAATCTTCTTTGGCGTTTGTTCGTGTTCTACGATCTCTGACCCGACACCTGCTCTTCGTACAGGAGCACGTAGTTTCTTTTTTCTTTTCTATGTTGCTGTTTTTTAAACTTTCCTTTCTACAACGTTTTCATGTTGTTGTTTTTTTTTCTGTATTTTTTTCCTACTTACTCAGTTCTTGTAAGTTCTTCAAAAAAGAACAACTAACTGAAAAGCTTCAGTTCTTTCCGTGTTTCCGGGTACTGAGGTAGCCCTTCCATTTTGTGTCTTGAGTGCCAGCGGGTACTAGGGTAGCCCATGTTTGTTTCTTTAAAAAACGGTGTAACTTTTCAATTCTACAGGTTTTATTTGCGCATGTCCCGTGACCTGTCATAGCTCCCTCAGAAGCGTGCCTAACAGCCGAGTGAAAATGTGTGTTTTGATGGAGTAATTGCAATATTTTGTGTGATTTCTGAGGCATACGGACATGCCCCACGACCAGACCACTGTTCTTGAATGTGCCCCAAGTAGATTTTTAACATAAAACGGACTGAAGAAGTAGTTAGAAGGTTATTTCAGACATTATTGTACTGAGTATGCCACATACTATGTCACGACCAGATCGGATGAAGCTAGACATCGCCGATGGTAAATATTACACCTCTAGATCCACCCGATGGTAAATATTACACCTCTAGATCCACCCGATGGTAAATATTACACCTCTAGATCCACCCGATGGTAAGTAGGACACAGTTATCAGCTAAAATCATCACACTACTTCTTCCCTCCCCCCCCCAAAAAAAAAAACCAACTCTTCATCCTTACTTTTACAGCCATTTTGATGCATAATACGTATACTTTTAATGCGAAAATACTTTATAACATTCAATTCTACAACTGTACCCCTTATGCAGATCAAGACCCGCGCTTTTAATTTAGCACAAACGGAACGTCGGCATTTTTTTCCCTGCGGCACAGAAAGAGTTAAACTCTAGCTAGACATTGTTGTAAGGCTTACCTAGGTTGTTTATTTTGTTGTGATTAACCCATAGTGTGTGCAGAGTCCGCGACAAGGGCATCTTGACGTGCGACGAGATTTGGTTGCTGTCCAGAACGAGGCTCTGTAACCTCGGTAGATTCACCAGAAATTTCAAATCTCTGGGCAGACAGTTAAGATTTGAAAACTTCAAACATATTTTTTTTTTATCGAAAGATAAAAGAAAGGAACACAAACATTTTGGGAACTAAATCTAAGAGACGGATTATCTGTGTCATGACCTCATTCCTTTGCCGAGTCTCATGATTTTCGACCAGGCAGACACTGATAGAGTCGCTATTTTTAGGAGGGTGGGGGGGAGAGGAAAGGTGGAAGGCGAGGTGAAAGATAGCAAAGTTTATTAACGCGCAGTTCTTTCGTGGCTAGACAGCTGCTCGTCCTACTGGAGTCCGTGGTTCAAGTCTTTCTTTTCCTCACGTCTAAAAGTGGCTTGTCCATGATTTCTTTTCCTCACGTCTAAAAGTGGCTTGTCCATGATTTTTTTTCCTCACGTCTAAAAGTGGCTTGTCCATGATTTCTTTTCCTGAGGTCTAGCCATAGAACGATGTGTTCTGTTACTTTACAGTGCGAAAGCCACTTTGTTTCCTATTTGTTAAAAAAAACAAACTGTTGCTAAGTCTGGGTAGACTGAAAGTGTCAGGATTAACTTTCTTATGATCAGACATGCATTGAACGTGATGTGGATTATGTTGGAAACTGATAAGGCGTTTTCTGTTATAGCTGTACATTGTATTTTTTTTAAAGGGGAGTTAGTTTTTGACTGACTTACGAGGGTCAAACCGAAAGTCGTGAGCAAGTTTTTTTTTTAAATCAGGATTTATAGATAGAGAAAATATAAATGTATCACCTTAACTGCATCCTTTGAACTTCATGTAGAAATCATATGTCGTCACCATCGTGCGTCACGTGACCACGCGGAGCATAAACAAAATGGCGGGTGCTGAAGTTTCGTTTCGTCAACGTGCTGTTATTGAGTTCCTCGTTAAAGAGGAAATCCCCGCTGCTGAAATTCATCAAAGACTTCAACTTCCTTAAGAAGATGTGTGTATGGGTGCTAGCAGTGTTAGAAGGTGGGTGAAACATTTCAAAGATGGAAACACGAGCATCCGAGATATGCCCCGCAGCGGTCGCCCTCGAACTGCCTCCACTGAACGCAACGTGGAAAAGGTTGACGACATCGTTAAAAAAAGACAGATGTGTCACAGTTTCTGAAATCGCTGTAAATCTTGCAATAGGACACAATGCAGTACAGGAAATGATTGAAACCCTAGGCTATAGAACGTTTGTGCTAGATGGGTCCCTCAGGAGAGAAAGTCCAGAAAGCA
This sequence comes from Achatina immaculata, assembly GCA_009760885.1. Classification (NCBI taxonomy): domain Eukaryota; kingdom Metazoa; phylum Mollusca; class Gastropoda; order Stylommatophora; family Achatinidae; genus Lissachatina; species Lissachatina immaculata. Next base: position 14,930,847 of record CM019707.1, read on the forward strand.
GTGCGTCTGTGCCGTCGGTCAGCTGAAATGGAATTCTACCAGGAGGGTATTTTCAAACTTGCAGAGCGATGGGGAAAATGTGTGCAGAGAAATGGAGATTATGTTGAAAAGCGAAGAAAAGGACGCAGTTAAGGTGATACATTTATATTTTCTCTAACTATAAATTCTGATTTTTAAAAAAGATTTGCTCACGACTTTCGGTATGAGCCTCGTAGTACGCACATAATGAAAACACTGCAAATACTTGCCATACGATTTGTCATATAGGGACAAATATGTAAATAGTGAATAGATAATGCTAAGTAGATTTACAGGAAAAGGATACGTTATTTTGTTATGACTCAGGTCCAGATCAATCACGCAGTCTCCATAGCTATCCACCAGGTCAGCAGGTATGTCTGTCAGGTCCAGGTAGGCTAGTGATATCCGGACGCCCTTTCTTTCTGTCTGCCGCTCTGCCATATCTGTATCTGAACCTTGATGTTTGGAATACATGGAAATAAAGTTGTCAGGGTAAAAAAAACAAGAAAAATGCCCATCACTTTCGTTTGACTTTGCTGTCATGGTCGATGCTTATGCCTGGTCAAATAGACAGGTGCTTATGGCCCGGATGGCTAAAGTGCACAGTGCTGACCTTTGGATGCACTGTTTTTATATAGAGTAATTCTTCTCGAGAATCACGTGATCTTGTAACCAGAGACCGGCATTCCCGCACTCCAGGCATTCCCATATGTGCTCCGCCTTCCCTTCCAACACCCACTGAAGAACGCGCCTGCTGATTTTACACATAGATACAAATCTTTATTTCTTATCTATGCATCCTTTTCTCAATGACACAAATAGTTAGCACTGAACGAGGCACAAAAATGTACTGATATAGACCCTGCCTGTATCATCATCATCATCATCATCATCATCATCATCATCGTCATCACCGTCATCATCATCATCATCATCGTCATGTACCTTAGCTCTGGCAGGTACCAGATCTACAGATTTCCCCCGTCTCCAGCATCGCTGCTATACAAGCTTGGGGTAGTTGCTGCTGGTTTGGTTCAATCTTTCGTAAATGTTTGCCTGCAGTTGAAACTGCGGCGAAGGACTTGTTTTTAAAGGAAAGCGTTATATCGGATAGGGAGTGCGTTTAAACAGACAGACTTAGGTAAGAATATCAATAGATTTTACCATCCTTGTTAACTCATTTAACGCTCACTTCCTTATACTGAGCTGTCACATGAGACTGGATCTTAGGCAGATTCGCCAACTATGACGCTGTCACATGGGACTTGATCTTAGGCAGATTCGCCAACCATGACGCTGTCACATGGGACTGGATCTTAGGCAGATTCGCCAACCATGACGCTGTCACATGGGACTGGATCTTAGGCGGATTCGCCAACCATGACGCTGTCACATGGGACTGGATCTTAGGCAGATTCGCCAACCATGACGCTGTCACACGTGACTGGATCTTATGCAGATTCGCCAACCATGACGCTGTTACACGTGACTGGGTCTTAGGCAGACTCGCCAACCCTGACGCTGTCACATAGGACTGGGTCTTAAACAGATTCGCCAACCCTGAGGCTGTTACACGTGACTGGGTCTTAGGCAGACTCGCCAACCCTGACGCTGTCACATAGGACTGGGTCTTAAACAGATTCGCCAACCCTGACGCTAGCCACTATGCCTTGCTGACAACAGAAAGTGCAAACTGTTAAGAGGAACTAGTGAACAAGATCATCAAAGCAAACAACAAAAATAAACAGAACTAAACAATAACAAGGCAGAAACGACGGTATTATCGAACAAAGCTAAACAAGAGAGCTCCAAACATCCACGCAGACATGACGTCACTAACACAAGTAATTAAACTCAGTTCTCCTGGAACAACCACAATAACAGCTTCTGAAAAATGGTTGGGGTTTTGTTGCTCCCGAAATGGAAGAGTAGCGGAACAAGGTTCGGGAGCCTTTGAAGTCGCCACTTCAAGCATGCGAATGGAAACTGAGACTGTGTCGGCAGCAATGGAATGGTTAGTTGCTCACGATGTGTTTAACGGTGTCATTGTGATGGATTCACAGCGTATGCTCTGTAAGACTGAGAACAATTTGCTGCACAAAGAATGGGTTTAACTGTTAAACCAGTCAGCTGTGACAAGTCCAACGTGGCTTTACTGCCCAGTGCATGCGGGAGTACATGGCAAAGATGTGGCAGACAAGACTTGCTGGACAAGGTAAAATACATAGCAGACTGTCACTAGACAAGGATGGGGGACACTGCTAGGGCTGTACTGGACATACTGCGGGAAAATGAAGAGCGGGAATGGACGAACAATGTAGCTGTGACAATAATGGCTGTAAATAAATAAAATAGTAAGATATTTACCTTGTAGGACTCACTTTCTTCCGAACTTGTAATTACAAAAAGTCCAAATATTTGAATATCCAGTGACAACAAAATCACCAACAACATCCACCACAACACAGCCCCAGTATTGTCTTGTGCCTCCGCAATCGCCCACTATAAACCGCGCATTAATTTCAGCACTGTTACACCTGTTCAAATAGTTCAGAACTATTTTGTCAGCCGAGTCCCACTTTAAATGTTTGCTCTTAACTTGGCCTTGAGGGAATATGGTTTTTTTTTTCACAGGGCAGTACAAGAAGACTTTGGAGGCACGATGGAGGCATTAGTTAACTCTAGAACATTGAACTTCACTTTTATAGCCCTGTATCTTTCCGCCAAAGCCCTCGTTAATATCTTGACAGCTCGGTGAATATAGTATTATGAAAGATAACAAAGATAACAAACACGTGAGCTCATTTTTAGTACAGATAGTTATAAGGGCGTGGGATATTTAGATATGAAGTATAGTTATTAATACACTAGCTCTAGAAAGCGGCTGATAACACATGATAAGTCATTGTTTTCATGATAGATATTCGTGTATCTGAAACGCATCTTTTGCACAATGGTTTATCATTTACTATCATCTTTTGTTAAAGATGATTCGTTTTCTTAAGACAAACCAGTTTTCTTGCCTTCCAGTTATGTAACCATGTTTTACTGAATAAATGGCACATTTAAAAAGAAATGTTATTACTAATTATAAATTATCTGTTACAAACTCCATATGGTAGTCAGGAAACTACAGATCAAACACACAATATATGTATATGACAAAAATGTTAAATAGAAACAAACCATATTCTGCAGCCCGTCTTCATTTTACAAGTTGTATTAAGAGAGTTTAGAAAATTGTTTATGAACATTTTGATGGGGAATGTCCAAATGTGTTTGGCCATAAATGAAAATAGTTAGTCATATTAAAGTCACATCATAGCTACCCACATAATAGTGGCATTAGTCACATTATAGTCACATCATAGCCACATAATAGTTTCTGGTTCATGGTCTGGGTTATCATCACTGCACTCCTGAAATATCCATATATCATCAGATTTTCCCCTCAACATGTCCTCCAGTGTCCTGTGGTTGACAGTGTCTGTTGGTTGACAGGTCAGGTATGTCTCTCGTTTCTGGCCGTGCCAGTCTGTACTTTCAGCTCTCTCATTCTAAGCATCGCTGCTCTCTAAGTCCTCCACTCTGCCTATCTCTCTGAATGCGTTCACAATGTCAGCTCGATCCAGTGGGTGTCCGTCTGCAATGATGGCATAGCCAGCCAACCTATCAGCTCTCCCATTTTCCTGAATGGCCACGTGCTCAGGGACATAAGACGAAGGTGACTCTGCTGGTCGTTAATTTCTGCAATGGTTCAAGCCACTGCCTGCGTACAGAACCTGCCTCAACCTGCAGGATCATACTCATCGAGTACGCAGACTCCTATGACATTATAGTTAGATCATAGTCACATAGTCACATCATAGCCGCTCCATAGTCACAGCATAATCATATTATAGTGGCATTATGGTCACATTATAGGCACACAGTAGTCACATTATAGTCACATTAAAGTCATATTTCTAGTCACATTATAGTCGCATCATAGCTACATCATAGTAACTTTATGTTCACGTCACATTATAGTAACATCATAATCACATCGCATCCACATTATCATTGGAATCCGTCCGGAGGCCCAAATATAGAAATGGGTACCTGACTCTGCAGCTGAAGAAAGAGAGAGGCCTCCATGCGTGACTCTGACCACATCACTCACTTGTGTATCAACTTATCAAAGAAAATATAGACATTAACACTATATTCCATGCGACCCTGTTCTGCATGATAGAGCCTTTTTTTAACTTCAGCTCAATGAACATTTTTTTTTGGAGCAAGACGTAACATAGACACTGGGCGACCAGATAAACACAATTTTATAAAAATTATCAGAAAAGTTGTAAAACAAGAATAACTAATCACAATCGCCAGGATTACAGTTGTCTAGTCACTTCAAGAAGTTGTGAGCCAGAAAATGTATTAATCACCACAAAAAAAAAAAAACATTCAGTGGAAAGAGAAGCAAAAGAATGGAACCGATAGAAAAATACCTTAATAAGTTGATAAAGAAGTATGGGAAAACAGAAACAAAACAGATATAAAACAGAGAAAAATGGAGACAAAACGAAAACACATCAGAGATAAAACAAACACAAAACAGAGACAAAACAAATGCAAAACAGAGACAACACGAAGATAAAAACAGCGACAAACGGAGACAAAATGAATACAAAACAGACACAACACGAATACAAAAACAGAGACAAAAAAGAGACAAAACAGAGACAAAATAAAGACAAAACGAAAACAAAACAAAGACAACACGAATACAAAACATAGATAAAACAATTACAAAACAGAGACAAAACGAAAACAAAACGAATACAAGACAGAGACCAAACAGAGACAAAACAAATACAAAACAGAGACAAAACGAAAACAAAACGAATACAAGACAGAGACAAAACAAATACAAAACAGAGACAAAACAGAAACAAAACAGAGACAAAACGGAAACAAAACACAGACAAAACGAAAACAAAACAGAGACACAACAAAAACAAAACGAATACAAAACAGAGATAAAACAGAGACAAAACAAATACAAAACAGAGACACAACGAAAATAAGTCAGAGAAATCAGAGATGATTCCAGATAAGTAAGTGACTGTTGGCGTACCCTACCTCGATATTCTTCCGACCTAAAATCAATGGAGCCGTGCCAGTGACAGCTATAAATGTGGCCCTTAAGTCCACCACGTGATCATCAGGAGGACAAAGGTAGATTCGCATGTTGTCTACCCTGTGGGCTGATATGATGACATCTTTCCAGAAGGTCGCGTTATCTTCTTTTGGTCTGTTTTGTTAGGTTTGTGTGTGTGTGTGTGCTACAGTCAAGGTAACAAGTAAAGACAAACAGATACAAAACTTTAGTATATTATCTCTTCAATCGAAACAATATCAAATTATGTGATAATCAAATCATATGGTAACCGAATCAGGTATCTCTGAAGTGGGCTCTGTAGTATTTCAGTGTGTCCCATGTGCAGATGTGGGGAAAGGGGGGGAGGGAAAGTTGGGGTGGGGGGTGAGTTTGGAGTTGGGGCGGGAGAAAGAGGAGCAGATCTTCAGGCATCTCAGCTTACAATCCTAGTAGTTCGTTCTGTTTAGAGATTTCTTGTTGTTTCTTCTTCTTCTTCTTCTACTTCTTCTTCTTCTTCTTCATATAATAATAATAATAATAATAATAATAATAATGCCTTCTACTTCATCCTTATTTATCTTCTTCTTCCTTATTATTTTTTCATACTCTTTGCTCCTCTCCTCAGTTCTGACGGCCACTCCAGAGATCTTACAGTTTTTTTCCCCTCTCACAGCTAGTGTCTCTTAGCAGGCTCTACTTTCTTAATTTTTTTTTTGGGGGGGGGGGGGGGTGGGGTTTGGCCTTGTAGTTTGTGAAAGATTCCAAACTCTGTCACCAGAACCACAAGCGTGAACTGGGTATTCCCCCCCCCCCCGACAACTACCCAGCTCTTCTTTATCTGAGTATCAAATGCTCGAGGTATCTGGAACTTTGTCTTATCTTCCAAGACTGCTCACTCTGCCCTGCCAGGTTCCCTTCTCATTTCAGTATCCACGCCTCCCCATCCACGCCCCCCCCCCATCCACCATCCACGCCCCCCATCCACGCCCCCTCATCCACCCATCCACGCCCCCCATCCACCCATCTACGCCCCCCATCCACCCATCTACGCCAACCATCCACCCATCCACCCCCCATCCACCCATCCACACCCCCCATCCACGCCCCCCATTCACCCATCCACGCCCCCCATCCACTCATCCACGCCTCCCCATCCACGCCCCCCCATCCACACACACAACGGAATATTTGATCACTTGATCCAAGGGTTAGTTAAAGGTAATTTACCCCCTTAACGCTTAAGAGAAGTGATAAACAAGACCAAAACAAAAACAAAAAAAGACCATTTGCGAAATGAAATACTCCGGCAACCGGTAGGAACAGTAGCTATCCAGGGCTACATCAGAGAAGTTGGTGGTTCGGGCATTTGATCCGCGTGAATCCACAACAACCAGGGGCACGTGCAAACAACTCGAAAACATCTTTATGTAGGGCACGAGGACGGCCAAGGAGGAGGTGGATAGATGGGAAAACATAAAATAACAGCTACCCAGGCCTCTCACATTGCTTTGAGCCGATATCTGAAACTTACTGCCGCGCTAAATGCATAAAAAGACAGATAATAATAATAATGGTAATAATAAGAAGAAGAACAATAACAAAACCCCTCTCTTACTTCCCTCCTCCTCGGTCTTCTATCCCCGACTTTTTCTTTCTTCTTCCTCTCCTCTTTCTACAGTTGCTGTATATAGAGCATGCCAAATAAAAATACCGAGATCTTAAATAATCTCACCTGTCACATCTAATACCGTGGCAGAGCGTCTTAAATACACTGAGAGGTGCAGTGCCACTTGGAATACCGTGGTTCTATCCCGCAACAAAACTTCCTCTGATGATCCGGGGAGTTGTGTTATTGTTCCGCTCTCTACAGTAGAGAGTTTCCTACATACAATTCACAATCGCTCACGCACATCTGGTCATGTCCTTTCTGGATACGCTGCTCCCTTGCTGATAATTTTGTATCTGCATTTCTTTGTTGTACTGAAGCTTAATCGTTGATGATCTGCAAATGGATGCACCAGTAGCAGGGCATCTTGCTTACAACCGTGAGGCCTACATGAGAGCTGTTAGGGAGGCAAAGTGCCGCAAAAGACATGCAAATGACTGACTGACTGACTGATTGACTGATTGAAGCTAACAAGGCTTTTTCGCCGAAATATTGTTTTCGGTTTTATTCTGATTATTATTATTTCGATATTCTCATCTTATTATAACCGGCTGCTGGTTATGGATTTTCCTTGGTTTTTCTATCCTTTTGAAAGAAATAAATAAAACGTACAGTGCTGTCTGTCTCTCTACTTTACTGTCTGGGAAAGACGACGTAGCACCTATGCAAGGCAAGGGTGGACAAACCGACGCCAGACAGTACTCCATGTTGTAACAACAGCCACACGATGTTGCCCTCCATTCTAAATACATAGAAATACAGTGCGTAAAACTTCTAAAAATGTTCTCGTAGAAAAAAGTAATTTATAACAATGCGGTTATTTTGGACTACAAAGTAATAGCATTTATGGCATCAAATAAAAAATAATAATAATGTTTTCTTTTTTTGTTTGAAAATATTGCCGAATAAAATACAGACGGGACAAGAACCTCATGGACCTTTTAGTTCAAAGTCGCCTTAAGACAGATGACACATTTTATGGTACCAGACGTTGCAGATGTCTTAGATGCAACACTTACCCGTTTGTTGTCGAGGCTAGCCAGATCTCCTTCCCTAAGTCCATGTTATCAGTTCAGGAGGGCTTCACTTGCACTTCAAGTAATGTTATTTATTGTATTGTGTGCAAACGTTGTGATATGAAGTATACAGAGGAGACTGGTTTACGCTTAGGAGATCGTTTTCGTCACCATCTTAATGACATTTCTAAGAGGGGTTGGACACCCGTGACTAAACATTTTTACCTTAGCAACAACATGGGGAAAACAGGACATTTCTGATAGTGCGATCCGCTCTTGTTCTGCTCATGTACAAATTTTTTTGTGAGAAACTCTGTTGTTGTGGTCAAACAGTATTAGACCACAACTCACCTCTTTATGCTCTCTCTCTCTCTCTCTCTCTCTCTCTCTCTCTCTCTCTGAACCTTAAGTGCCCAGGGCACATGGGGCTTCCGCAAGGGTTTTCCACAAATGCCTGTCCTTCGCCTTTTTTTCTGCTCTTGCCCAGGTGAGCCCTCTATTGCTCAACATCCTTTCTGTTGTTCTTCTCCATATCTCTTTTGGTCTACCCTTACTTCTGTTCCCCTGTGGTGTCCATCTTAGTGCTATTTTTGGTACCTCTTTATGCTAGCATGGAGAAAGTATCTCTGTGTTCCGATTGAGAATTCAGTCACGTGGATATGATGGGCGGGATGTATGAATGAGTGAGTTTTTGGTCTGAATGTTGTAGAGACAGGTCGTGCGTGAGATTTATTTTCTAGAAAGGGATGCTAGAGATTCTCTGGTTAATTATGTAAGTTTGGTGTGATTGTCCTCTTTAGGACAGAAGTGTTGTTCTAGTATGTAGTATTTGTGTTTATTTGTCCTTTTTAGGGCAACATTTGTCGTAGTTGTGTTAGATGAACTTTCTTTTTAGGACAATGTTGTAGTTAGACGGATTGTCCTTCTCATGACAAATGATGTAGTTAGATGGATTGTCCTTTTCAGGACAGATGTTGTAGTTATCATGTAGAGTGTGTGTTTGATTTGTCCCCGTTTTGGAAAGGTATGTTGTAGTTTTGAAGATGGCATGTTTTGTCAGTGTTGTATGTCTGAGTTAGTCCCATGGCGATGTTAGTCGCCTGGACATTTTTTTTTATGATCATTGTAATTGTTCTCATCAGTTACACTGCACATCTATGCAACACACATTGAACAAGTGGGATTCATCATTAAACACTTGCTGATTATTTGGTGACTGCTGAATCCTGTGATTACTGGATTCTTGTTAAGTGTCAACTGGTGTTGAGTTAGTCGATTACATATAACTGGTCATGGGGTGTATTGATGTGCAGTTCTATGTTATTGTTACCTGGGTTGTCTTGTTACACGGCGTATACCAATGTAACGTCTGTTGTGTCACTGAGCAGAATGCTCATGTTAACATGTATTAGGCACAGTACAGAACAGTGTGAGAGCAAAACACGTGTTTAGTGTTCAGTAATACAAATACGAAAATCTGTTTCACTATCTCGGAGGGTCCTAGAACAGCCCCTTATTTTCCAGCTGGAGTTAACACTGTCTTCAGCTTCCTTTAACTTCTTTAGTTCCCCCTCCCAAACTTTTTTCTGCGATTTATACTCTACTTTCTTGTTTATTTCTCCTAGCTTCCCTGCTGCTCCCCATCGTCACATTCTCTTCTTCTCTCCGATTCCCCCCCCCCCCCCCCCCGGGGGAACCTGCTTCTCTAGCGGCTTACAGGTGTCTATTGCTCTTCCTCCCACCAAAAAAACTGTTCCTCTCCCTTTGTCCGCCTCTTCTTTCCGATTGGCTTCTTCTGCTATCCTTTGTGGCCCCCCCCCCCCTCTCCGTGGTCTCTATGCTTCGTCTATGGGACATGCATTCTTGTATTTCCTACTTTTGAAAGATGCCACTAAGATTAGTTTTTCGTTTAGCTATATGTTTTGTCTTGTTTATGTATGTAATCCTCGAAAAGGGCTCACGCCGAAATATTGAATGTTGTATTGTTTTTCATTTATGCATTCTCTTCTTACTCTCATACTTTCTATTTATTTTTTCTCACTTACTCACCCCCTCTGCAGCCTTGGAAAACTGCACCATACACCTCTGTCCACCGAATAAAATACACACCGTTTACCTCTATCAAGGGAATGAACCATAAATCATAAAACAGTAACACATATTCCATAGTTGCATCCCTTCGATCGCATGAATCGTCGCATTATGTCTGATACCCATTTTACGAGGCTAGGTCGACCTCGGAGCCATATTAGTCAGAAAAAAAACCTACTCAGCTAGACGGTCTCTCTATAATATTTACCATCTTATAAATACATTGAAAATGCCCTGATCTTGCTGAAACAGAGAACTCTTGTTCATATTGCAGCCTCATGTGGCTTGTTGTGAGATCTCAGTGTAAAATGCTCCCAGTCATACACGATACTCTGCCTCAAAATCTTCGCCACATTAACTGTAAAGAACAGCAGCTGGTAATTCTATGGGGGTGGCAAAAGTAATAGTAGTAGTTGTATAGTAGTAGTAGTAGTAGCAGAAGTAGTGATCTTAGTAGTAGCAGTAATAGTAACAGTAGTAGAAGTGTAGTAGTACTAAGAGTAGTAGTAGTAGTAGTAGTAGTAGTAGTAGTAGTAGTAGTAGCAGTAGTTGTAATAGTATTGGTAATAACAAAAGTAGTAGTAGTAGTATTGATAATAACAATGCTAGCAATAATAGTGTTAGTAACAGTAGTAACTGTAGTAGTAGTGCAATAGTAGTAGTACTGACAGTAACAGTAGTAGTAGTAGTAGTAGTAGTAGTAGTAGTCGCACTAGTAGTAGAGGTAATAACAGTGGTAGTAACAGTAGTAGTAGTTATAGTCGTAGCAGCAGTTGCAGTAGCGGTAATAGTAATAGTAATAGCACTAGTAGTAGTAACAGTAATAGTAGTAACAAAAATAGCAGCAGCAGCAGTAATAGTAGCAGTTTCGACAGATCAAGATAAAATCTGTCCACTCACACCAGCTTCCCTGAATGCGCCAAGGACAGAGTTCGAAACTTCCTGTACCGTAGACTTCCGAGCCACATGTAAACCTATTCACAATACGAATTAATGTTCTTTGCCATCTTGTTGATTGTCCAATTTCCACAACCATACAACAAAATTTGCTCTATATAGCACTATGGAACTTAAATATTTTGGACACATTAAACGTCACGATAATTTAGAGAAGACCGTCTTGGAAGAGTACATACTAGGTAAAAAGTAAGAGAGGAAGTCCAAGGCAAATATGGCTGCAAGACATCGTTGATAATCTGCAAATGGATGCATCAGCAGCAGGCCATCTTGCTTACAACCGAGAGGCCTACAGGAGAGCTGTTAGGGAGGCAAAATTCCGCAAAGGACATGCAAATGACTGACTGACAGATAGCGCTATAATATTATTTTCATAATTTTAATGTACATCTTATTATATTTGTTAGTATCTTCTTCATGTCGTAAAAAGCTCACTTTCTCTTACCTGTTTGTGATGTTATTTCACTCATACACTTGTCATCAGCTGTTATTGTTTTTTCCAAGGTCACTGAATTTGTTTACTTGTCTCAGTGTCTTTCCTCTTGAAAGGATGTTAGGCTGGTGTCTTCCCTCTTGAAAGGATGTTAGGCTGGTGTCTTCCCTCTTGACAGGATGTTAGGCTGGTGTCTTCCGCTTGAAAGGATGTTAGGCTTTGGTTCGTTTATTCCTTTCGATATTACCTTTGTTTCAGCTCCATTCCCCCTTATTACTCTCTTCATTAATCTTATACATTACTTTCTGCTACTGGAACGACGTCGTCCCCATGTCTCATGTTACTGATATTATAGCCTACTATTTTAACTCATTTCACATTTTAATGCCGTTAAGATGTTTTAACTGTAGAACGAGAATAAGTCAGGTGAAAATAGATCTCAGTGGACTGACCAGTTGTACTTGTATTTGTAATTGTACCAACTCCCTGTAAATGCGAGCTGGTGTTCTTTGCAGCCGACGCTGTGAAGATGTTGAGGTGCAGCATCGTATGGGCGTGGGAGCGGGTTATGGCAGCTATTTTCTCAAGTCCCGGAGTACAGCTAAAAAGCAGAAGGTGTGTACTGCTTCTTTAGCAGACTCCACCACTATGGGGACAATGACGATCCCTGCCCCGTTAGCCAGGCTAGACTTAATTGGGGGGGGGGGGGGGGGGGGGGGGCACCACCGGAGAAGTGGGACAGGGACTTGGTCAGCTATGGTTTGCTAACCCCGACGGTAGTATATCAGCTTCGGGTCGCTGACTGCCTCGTCTGACAGCGTCTTCATCTCCGTGGACTGACCAAGTGGCAAGGAAGACATCTGAATCGGAAACACCAAGGACTGGACAAGATAGAAGAGAATGATGGCCAGAGCTATCTGGTACGGTACATAATAACAATGAAAATATTGATGCTTACCCAAGTACCCAAGTATAAAGGAAAGGGCCCAGAATATATATCTCAAGAAAGTCCTTAGCTACAGACCTCTAAAGCCAGGCAAGCTTGGGGCGGGTTTAAATATGAGACAGTCTTGGATATCGGAATTTAACAACTGTAACAGTATTTAGTCGTAGATAAATAAAGAACGCTAGATTTTTTTTGGTCGCAGGGAGACGACCCTGTTAAATGCAGTAAAAGGAAGAGTACCTTCCCCCGGAATAATGTTTTCCAATAATCTTTTTCGTGTTTGTTTTAGTTCGGGGAGAAAGTCTGTGGGAAGACGAATGTCAAACTTTGGGTGACAGAGAAACAGGGAACTTGCACAGAGCTTGTGATTTTTGTGTTAACTGAAGGTTTTTTTTTTTTTAATGTCTGTTCACGTGAATGTGAATTTCACGAAGCAGAATCTTCGGGAATAATACAGGGAGTTGGTACAAGTACAAGTGGTCAGTCCACTGAGATCAATTTTCACCTGACTTATTCTCATTGTACAGTTAAAACATCTTAACGGGCATTAAAATATGAAATGAGTTAAAATAGAAGGCTATAATATCAATAACCTGAGATATGGGGACGACGTCGTTCCAGTAGCAGAAAGTAATGTATAAGATTATTAAAGAGAGTAATAAGGGGGAATGGAGCTGAAAGAAAGGTAATATCGAAAGGAATAAACGAACCAAAGCCTAACATCCTTTCAAGAGGGAAGACACCAGCCCAACATCCTTTCAAGAGGGAAGACACCAGCCTAACATCCTTTCAAGAGGGAAGACACCAGCCTAACATCCTTTCAAGAGGGAAGACACCAGCCTAACATCTTTTCAGACTAGAAGACACTGAGACAAGCAAACAAATTCAGTGACCTTGGAAAAAACAATAACACACACACACAATACACAACACACCACAACATACACATATTGTTTTAGCTCCACAATATATATATATATATATATATATATATATATATATATATATATATATTTAGAGAGAGAGAGAAAGGGGTTTGAAAGTGGGAGGACTTAGAACTGAGTAGGATTGGAATGAAGTCATGACTTAGTCGCAGGATTGTTGGAAGTTTGTTTTTCAGTTCTTTTTTTTTTTACAGGTTTAGAGCTAATTATCACTTGACCTTTTTTTCTTTTAGGACAGAGGTATTTTTTTTTTGTGTAGTAGTGAGTTTTGTCCCATTCGGACATACATAGTAATGTAACGTTTTGTATTTTGTCCTTTTTTTATGACAAAGTTTGATAGCCAGTTATTATGTTGGGCATGATAGTGTTTAGGTTTTTTTTTTCTTTAGTGATTGAATTCCAGGATGTGTTGGGAATTCTGTTGTTGGTATTCTTTTGTGTAATATTATCACACCCTTGTAGGTGTGGCAGTTCAGTTGAGTGATTGATTTTCTGTCTTGCTAGGTATCGGCTATCCCCCCTCCCCCCACGGCACACCAGTTCTTGCTGGGGAGATGAGTGGCTTCGTGTATTTCTAAACGTCTACCATGTGGCAGCTCTTTGTCTCCTCGTTCGCACACATTACCTTCCATTGTTTTCCCCATTAATAAACTTTTCTATGTATTAGTTATACTAGAGTCGTTTCATCTTTCCGTCTGTTGTTGAAAGGTTGTATGACCGCTAGGTCTTGTCTGCTGTACATTGCCTGACTCAGTGGAGAGCGTCGAATACCTGGGTCGTAAATTTGTTCTTTGGAGAATATCAGAAGAACCAGATAGAGAAATAGACTTGATAGATCTTATTACAGATTCGTAAAGTGACTGACTTAGAAAAGTCTAATGAATTAGTAGCTCTTCCACAAGAATTAGTAGTAGCCAGCAGTACACTTCTTAATGTGTATTAAAGTCAGCATGGCAGCTCAAAATATACAAGTAAATAGAAGGCATACGCCTTTAAAACTTTGAAGACAACTATGAACAACTGCAAAAGTAAGAAGAAGAAGAAGAAGAAAAAGAATGCTCTACCAAACATTTCACGTCTGTTAATTACACTAAGAACATACATGGCACTCATCAAGGTACACAACTCAATATTCCTCCATGATAGATTTCTTAAGTTATTTACCTTGACAAAAGGATAATACGTGTAAGGAATTTACATGACAGAAACAAAAGAATATATACCAGACCATCAAAAACGTGTCGGGAAATGATATGAAAATATGACATTCACTTCGGTCAACTTCACAGCCTTCTTCATTTTTTCAGCGTTCTCAAATCAATAATTGCGATTTCTCCTAAACATACTACAATACTAAAAATTTTGATATAACCTTTGTGCATATTCACTCACTCACTCACTCACACATTAAGCACACACGCACGCTGAAATACATGCACGTAAGTTCCATCTAATTAAAACAAACAAACAAACAAACAAACAAACAAACAATGACATTACAGATTTCTCAGAACTGAACAAAGGATATTTACGAAGAAAAAAAAATGATTGAATGAGGGGAAACTACTGATACTCACAAGCCCTTCTGTTGTCATTTTTATGTTTATTTCCCTTACTTGTGAATAGATTTATGTTTTCGGTTGTAGGAAGGAACAAATTTATAGAGCTAGATTTTTTTCACAGAAAGACGCTATCCGCTTTAGCACCCAGGGACCCATTGATGACATGCTAACCAGGACCTTGTCCCACCTCCCCGTTTATACCCTCATTAACAGACCTGACCTGACTAGCAGGGCAAAGGTCGCTATAGCCTTCATGGCAGTGGAGTCGCTGAAGAAGTCCTGCACACATTCCTGTTGTTTTAGCTCCACCTAGTGCATGAAATAAATAGCCACTGTAATCCAATCCAAAGTTGGCACGATGCTGTACCTCAGTATCTTTACCGCTTTGAAGAAGAAGAGGAAGAAGAAGAAGAAGATTCAGCAACAAGAATTAAATAGTAAGATACAGAATTTGAGATTCTTCAATCTCTAAATATTTATGTCCATTTTTGTTACAATATTGTTTAAAAATCCAACTTGTATTAACAAATTGTTCTTAAAACAGTTGTGGAAATCCTGCTCAAAATATCGTCCATGCGAGCACACTATGAGCGTCTGAGTAGCGAAGTTGATAGTGCATTCATCTATTTAGGCCGAGGTCGGTGACTACATCATCATCGTCATCGTCATCATCATCATCGTCATCGTCATCGTCATCATCATCATCATCATCATCATCATCATCATCGTCATCGTCATCATCATTATCACCATCGTCATCATCATCATCATCATCATCATCATCTTCTTCTTCTTCTTTTTCTTCTTCTTCTTTCAAGTTCTTTTTTCATGCTAAAAATCAGGAACCCGGGTCTCCAGGATCAAGTCCACAGTCTTCTCCAGGTCCTCACAGCTTCCTCACAGCTTCCTCACAGCTCACAGCTTCCTCACAGATTCCTCACAGCTTCCTCACAGCTCACAGCTTCCTCACAGCTTCCTCACAGCTCACAGCTTCCTCACAACTCACAGCTTCCTCACAACTTCCTCACAGCTCACAGCTTCCTCACAGCTTCCTCACAGCTCACAGCTTCCTCACAGTTCACAGCTTCCTCACAGCTTACACTTCCTCACAACATCCTCACAGCTTCCTCACAGCTTTCTCACAGCTCAGAGCTTCCTCACAGCTTCCTCACAACATCCTCACAGCTTTCTCACAGTTTTCTCACAACATCCTCAGAGCTTCCTCACAGCTTTCTCACAACATCCTCAAAGCTTTCTCACAGCTTACTCACAACTTCCTCACAACATACTCACAGCATCCTCAAAACTTCTTCACAACATCCTCAAAGCATCCTCACGGCTTCCTCACAGCTTTCTGAGTAAATTCAGGTGTAGATGTAGGTAAGCCCAGGTGGAGATGTAGATAAACCCAGGTGTAGATGTGAGTAAACCTAGGTGTAGATGTGAGTAAACCCATCTGTGGATGTGAGTAAACCCAGGTGTGGATGTGAGTAAACCCAGGTGTAGATGTGAGTAAACCTAGGTGTAGATGTGAGTAAACCTAGGTATAGATGTGGGTAAAACTAGATGTAGATGTGAGTAAACCTAGGTGTAGATGTGGGTAAAACTAGATGTAGATGTGAGTAAACCCATCTGTGGATGTGAGTAAACCCAGGTGTAGATGTGAGTAAACCTAGGTCTAGATGTGATTAAACCTAGGTGTAGATGTGAGTAAACCTATGTGTAGATGTGAGTAAACCTATGTGTAGATGTGAGTAAACTTAGGTGTAGATGTGAGTAAACCTAGTTGTAGATGTGAGTAAACCTAGGTGTAGATGTGAGTAAACCTAGGTGTAGATGTGAGTAAACCTAGGTGTAGATGTGAGTAAACCTAGGTGTAGATGTGAGTAAACTTAGGTGTAGGTGTGAGTAAACCTAGTTGTAGATGTGAGTAAATCTAGGTGTAGATGTGAGTAAACCTAGGTGTAGATGTGAGTAAACATAGGTGTAGATGTGAGTAAACCTAGGTGTAGATGTGAGTAAACCTAGGTGTAGATGTGAGTAAACCCATGTGTAGATGTGAGTAAACCTAGGTGTAGATGTGAGTAAACCTAGGTATAGATGTGGGTAAAACTAGATGTAGATGTGAGTAAACCCATGTGTAGATGTGAGTACACCCATGTGTAGATGTGAGTAAACCCATGTGTAGATGTGGATAAACCCAAGTGTAGATGTGACTAAACCCATGTGTAGATGTGTGTACTTGATTTCTTTTAATGCTATGAGAGGAAATACTACGAAGTGTGATGCTGACAACATAATCATCTAGCGTGTCGACAGGTAAATAAAAATGCACCTTATTCCCCATATGTTTATTTGACACGGCAGTTGGCACATCTTTCTGCAAGTACAGGCAGTAAACAATTTGATTGGTTTAAAATACCTTTAAGCTGCCATCCAAACCTATGCTAGTTCCCTTTGCTAGTTTCTTTCGCTAAGATCCCTTTACTAATTCCCTTCGCTAGTTTCATATTTTGGTTGCCTAGTTGCCTTAGAGGCATCTGAAGCTGTGTCTAGCGTCCGAGATTGCTGCTGTTCAATGCTGTTGTGTACACATACACACACATCCACTAATCTATACACATACAGCCGCTTGCAATATTCACATAATGCAGCAACTGTTGCTGTTAACCCATACAGCCTCTTTTAATCTTGACACATATAGCACATTTTCCTATTGACACACACAGCTGCTCTTAATCTTGATGCGTGCAGAAGACAACAATAGCTCAGATTTCTCGCTTTATTTGCTCCACAAATCTTTCTTCTAGAAAAAAAAAAAAAAGACACTATGTTTGAAATATTTATCGCTGGCTATTCCCATAGGCCGGCTGCGAAGTCCTGACAGAATGGCCGGCAATGAAAGCAATTTCCTGTCTATAAATTAAGCAGATTTACAGCAATTGCGGAAAAATCGGCGGAATCTTTCCTCGGAGATCTAACCAATAGAATCAGGGTATTCATGCGCTATGTAGTCCAAATTAGTTTTCCTTTAGTGTCCGCCCGTCCCTTGAGTTCTCTAAATGTGAAATAGATTGAAAGGATTAAATTTTGAGGCGGATAATTCTGAAAGATATTAACAAATAAGAGTTTAATGGAGAAAGGGGAAATGTGTTTTGTGCAAGCTTGTAAGAAAATTATGGCAATGATTGTAGCCTGCGCTCCCGACAGCTTTCATTTTCTGATTTAGTTGTACAAAGACCTGTCACGCATGTGACTGTGAATACTGAGGTGTGTTACGTGAAAATACTGAGCAAGGTAATAAAAGAAATGTGAATACTGGGATAAATAATCATAAACATTCTGAATAAACTAGTTACAAACCTATTTGTCTGTCTGTCTGCCTGCCTGCCTGCCTGTCTGTCTGTCTGTCTGTCCGTCTGTCTGTCTGTCTGGTCTTCCACTTCATCTAAAATAATCGTCTTGTGGTCTTTTTGCTGATGGCTGCACAGTTTACACTAGTGACAATGACTGTATTATCCTTGAGTCAGCTCTTCAGCTTTTAAATAAACAATCTATTAACTGGATTAGCAACAACAAGACACACATAAACACCAGCAAAACAAAATCCATGCTCATTACAACAAGACACAAATTAACACATTCACCAACAACAACACTACAGCTCCATGCTTGAACTTCACAGAAAGAGAATGTTAATGAACATAAAACTCTAGGTCTCATGATTGACCACCACCTCAGCTGGAACCATGAAGTAGACAATCTAACCAAACTCACTGCACAGAAAGTTTACTAATTTACTAAAATTAAACACTTTCTTGACACAGACACTAGGAAAATATACTACATATCACAAACACAAACGCACATGGACTATTCTTCTGCAATCTGGGACGGTTGTTCCATGTCAAACATGAAAAGACTTTACTCACTTCAAAAACGAGCAGTAAAGCTTATAGACGACAAACATGCAGCACATAATACAACAAATAAACACAAACATCTTGCCATTCTACCCCTCAAGAAGAGATTTCTATTCAACAAGGCCAAGTTCAAATTCTATCACACAATGCTCCACTCTATTTGTGGCCATTGCTCAAACACAACCCAAAACACAGTCAACGCTTAAGCAATTGTATTCTCCCAAAACCACGGCTTGACATGTTTAAAAAGAAAAAGCTTCTCTTACTCAGCTGCCCACTTTTCGAATGCCCTACCAACTCGTGTAAAACCTGTAAGTAATATTCGTTCTTATAACTTCAGACTTTGTCAATATCTGTTTTACATGGACTATATGCATCCTTAACATGTATTTATGTTTTGTCTCTGTGTATACATGTATGAATATGTGTAAGTATGTAGTTGTATATGTGTGTGTCTATATATGTGTATGTATATATATGCGTGCTATGTATGTATGTATGTATGTGTATTGTGCACGAATGTGTATTACAAATATATATATATGGATACAAGTATATCTGTATGTATATGTGTAAGTATATGACAGCATATGTTTATGTGTATACATACGTATATATATATATATATATATATATATATATATATATATATATATATATATATATATATATATATATATATATATACAATGTGAAAGTCTAAAACTGATTCAAAGTATGGCTTGGTTGTTTTATTTTTTATGCTGCTTTTCTATAAATTTGTTAGTTTAGAATGAATGTGAGAATATAATAAAGTTTATTTCATGCAGTTACATAAATTAGAATGTGGAGTGTATGGACAAGAGATAGATTATTACTTATTTATGTATTCATTTAGCTGTTTCTTTATGCTTATTATGCTCATTAACTAATGCTGAATGACCGTGACTGAGTGAACGTTGTATGACAAAGGGCAGAATGTTGCCCATTTCTTAACCCTTTGAAAAAAAAAACAAAACAAAGGGGGGGGGGAGTTATGATGTTGGTGGTCATATTTTCCTTGACCTGTCTAATGTATAATACGTAGGACCTACGTCACACAAAACATTTCCAGATCTGGCCTAACATCATGCCGGAGTTAAATGTAATCTACAAGTTTATACATAAGTTACCAAAACTTGGTCTGCTGACTCTTTGAAAGAAAGAAAGAAAGAAAGAAAGAAAGAAAGAAAGAAAGAAAGAAAGAAAAAGCATGTGTTGTGTTTGATTAACTCAAGGACACAAACACACACAGTGGGATTATCAAACTGGAATTATGTTTCATTGAAGACATATCTTACTAAACTTTTCTATTCCAAGTGCTGATAAAATCCTAAAATATAAAAAAAACAACATAAAACGGTTTATTTTTTGTAATATTTTCTTTGTCATAAAGATTGAAAGAGTGTAAACCTAAATTCCTCTGAGATTAATGGCAGCTAACGATGCCCGTCTGTCGCTCTGTGGAATTCTGGGAACAGGGGGAGACTATGCTGCCCTCCCGAAAAAAAGTAGCATCCGTGAATGATACAAAAGATCTCAAGTCTCTTACAATGGGATTTCTACACCCAGGAGAGCTCTGTTGTGATTTGTCTGGAAAACTAACGAATACGAAAATCGTTATTGTTTGATGGAAATTGCTTGTAGAAGTTTTGAGTTTTGTAAACCATTTTATCTGTGTTATTTTGCCCGTATTGTCGCTTTAATCTTTATAAGTCTTGGTTTTATTTATTTCTGTGTACTTTCTCTGCCTCTGATATCACTGTTCACGATTTTCTTCAAAGTTTATATTTTATATGAGAAAGTTCAAATACATTACCCTTTTCATTTGTTTTCTTAGTTCGGTGTAAGCCTTATTTCAATGATAGTAGGACGGTATTGGAAGGATACATAATGGGAAAAAGAAAAAGAGGAAGACCAAGACGAAGATGGCTGATAGACATCGTTGACGATCTGGAAATGGATGCAACAGCAGCAGGCCATCTTGCTCACAACCGAGAGGCCTACAGGAGTGCTGTTTGGGAGGCAAAGTTCCGCAAAGGACATGCAAATGAATGAATGAATGAGGACAGTTTCTCTGACTGTTGTAAATGATTTAGTATAAATAAAATAATATATCTTTCATATTTGTATTCTACAAATTCTCTACATTAGAGAGGGCAATGCCAGAACTCGGCCCCATGAAAAGAGAACTGATTGAAAACTGTTAGTCACATCTAAAGAACTGCTCATAGTGGCATTCATGAGGGCATCAGTTCTTCTTCTTAAAGATGGGTGAGCATATGACACAGAAAAAAGTAGTAGTAGTAGTAGTAGTAGGTATTGTTGTTGTTGTTGTTGTTGTTGTTAGCAGAATGTTTTATTTTCTTATTATTTTTCACTTTTACATGTAACAATATTTCTGTAACTATCTTCATTTCCTCCTTTGAAGAGCGAACGATCTCTTGTAGGTCTGTATTTCAAGTACCTTATATTCGACAGTTGCTATGTTTTTTTAACTGTCCATTAGCCTCATTAGTAGCTCAAATGCAGATTCATTCGCTTGTTTGCCAAAGAATGAACGAATCTCGTGATTAAGAGGCGAGCATTCATTCAGAGTGATCTGCTCCTGTTTACATGACAACTGATACAAGACGCGACCAACAAAACGGGCGGATGGTTACAGACGGGTCGTGCGAGAAAATCAAGGACCAATTATCTGCCATCTTGGTGACCGACTGCAGACAATTCCATAATTAAAACAAAAACGGCACGTCCTGTTGGTTTCCCATTAGAAGGAGATAACAGAAATTGTTTAGCGGCTTAACTGTTGGAGATGTTCGTGTCTGCTGTTGCGAAGAGGTCGTACAGGACTTAGTTTTCTGAAGTTTGTGATCATCCAGATCATTAGATTTCTACTCTCTCTCTCTCTCTCTCTCTCTCTCTCTCTTTCTCTCAACCCATGGCTCGCCAACCATCAAGTCATCAAATTCTAAAAGTAACTTATTAGATCTTGTTAGAAAGTATTTTAATGCATGTTATTTTAATATCCGTTAGAAGAACTGTACCGAAAATGTATTTTTGTTTATGCACAAGGTACGACAATTAAGTAATGAGACTGATTTTTATTATGGCCAAGACAAAAATGGCATCTATGAAGCAAAGCATGGAATCCAAAGATGCAACCTTTACCTATGATCTGGCAACTTTTCATCTCCGCCCGATAAGCAGACGACAAACAAGCCGCCATTTTGCTGACCTAGTTAGAGGTGCATTGTTACATAATCAGCATGGAGCAAAAAGCTAACATTAAATTCTGTTTAAAACTCTGAAAAAGTGCCAATGAGACAGCTGAATTGATGCGACAAGTTTATGTGGATAATTTTTTATCTCGTGCACAGATATTCAGGTGGAAACAATTACAAATGCAACTAGACATGGACGCCCAATTTCTGTTCGTAATGAGGAACTCATTGCAAAAGTCAGAGAACGGGTAAAAGAAGATCGTTGTTTGACTGTGAGGATGATGGCAGATGAATTTAGTGTTAACCGAGAAACCATTCGTAAAATTTAAGTGGAAGATTTGGGCAAGAGAAAAGCTGCTTGCCAGTTTCTACCACATGCGTTGTCTGATGACCAAAAACATCGGCGTGTTGGGTACGCAAAAGACATCATCAAAACGTGTCGCAGAAATAAACATTTCTTAAATTTGATTGTTGCAGAGGATTAAACATGGATTTTCCGCTATGATCCAACGACTAAACGCCAAAGTGCTCACTGGAAGTCATCATTATCACCAAAGGCAAAAAATGTCGTTTTCAAAAGTCTAAAATGAAGACAATGTTGTTGAGCTTCTACGACAGCAAAGAAGTTATTCACAAAAAAATTTATTCCAGGGGGACAGACTATCACTGCCAAAGTTTATTTAAGTATTTTGAAGCGCCTATTGAAATGTATTCTCCGAGTCCGACCCGAATATTCAACACCTGGCAGTTTTTTTCTTCTTCATGATAATGCACCGGCTCACCGGGCGGTAGTTGTACAGGAATTTTTGGCCCAAAAATAAGTGTGTGTGTTCTCAACCATCCACCCTATTCCCCAGATTTGTCTCCCTGAGATTATTTTATATTCCCAGAATTAAAGTTGCCATTGAAAGGACGCTTCTTTCACGATACTGATGACGTCTAAAGGGCCGTAACATCGAGTTTAAGGGCCATACCAACAGAAAAACTGTTCCAGTGTCTGTTAGATCGTGCCACTCGCTGTATCAATGCACAAGGGGCTTACTTTGAATAAAATACAAGTTATATCTTCAACTATTGCTTATTTTATTTTTTATGTAATTAGTATACTTGTATTAATTAAATCGAGTGTGTGGGAAGAATGAAAGAGTGAAGAAGGCCAAGATGTAAGACGAGCGTGCGTGCCCAATTCTTTATCCTTGAAAAATAAAGATCATTCATTCATTCTAGGAGTATGTCCTTCTTATACCATTAAGTTTTTAAATCCTTTTTTCTCTGTCTCATTGAATATCAATTTCTATTATCTATATCTTTCTCTGTCTTTATCTGTCGATAACTCTCTCTCTCTCTCTCTCTCTCATTCTTTCCCTCTCGCTCTAGCTCTTTTTCTTTCTTGTCAATCCATCCATACATGTTCTCTGATGTTGAGTGATGATCAGTGCAGCATTACGACGTCTTGCAGGCCAGCCACACCTTGTCTCCACTTTGCAAACTCTGCATTAAGTCTATGTATGGTACTCTAGCTATTTCAGCTTAGTCATCTCAAGCATAAATTATATTTGGAGCTTAGCACAGACAGACAGACAGACAGACAGACAGACAGACAGACAGATAGATAGATAGATAGATAGATAGATAGATAGATAGATAGATAGATAGATAGATAGATAGTTGGATGGATGGATGGATGGATGGATGGATGGATGGATGGATAGATAGATAGATAAATAGATAGATAGATAGATAGATAGATAGATAGATAGATAGATAGATAGATAGATAGATAGATAGATAGATAGATAGATAGATAGATAGATAGATAGATAGATAGATAGATAGATAGATTTTGTCTTCAAGAACGTTACGAGTGGAACAAACAGATGGGAGACACTTCATCAAAAAAATTTTAACTCTTTTAAGAAATATTTATGGTTGTGCATTATTTTTTTTTGTACATTCAGTCCAGGCCACAATTTAAT
The DNA here is from genome assembly GCA_009760885.1 of Achatina immaculata. NCBI lineage: Eukaryota > Metazoa > Mollusca > Gastropoda > Stylommatophora > Achatinidae > Lissachatina > Lissachatina immaculata. Next base: position 14,954,770 of record CM019707.1, read on the forward strand.
TTTCGTGTTGCAATATGCTGGACAGAAGGCTTTGTAATATAATATTAATAATAATAATAATAATCATAGGCCAAGTGGAGTATTAGTATTGTCATGTTAAACTACTCACGCAAGCTAAAAATAGACACCTGGCCACACCCCCCTGCTTTACATGACTGACTCTGTGTATTTATTTATATACTTGCGGATATGTAACCGCCATGTTTGCCAGTGGTGTCATTCGTGTGGTTCGCCCGAAATGGTTGTTACAATTTTGTTGGGAAAAGACGAAATGTACAACTGAATACTTTTAGTAACACACAATGTGGCACACACAAATAGACGATACCAGCTAGTCTTTATTTTAAATGGCGTCTTCGGATACTGTATAGTTATTTTGCTCACAGCATAAACACAAAACATGCAAGCTACGATGCAGTGCTTCTCAGGCAGGATTCCGTGGGACCCTAGAGTTTCCTGGCGGATCCGCTGAGATACCGCCGGAGATCGTGACTGAAAAATCTCTCCCAGGCACTTCTCACAGAACCTTAAGCCTTAGCTACCCGCTTTTGTTCTTGTCCGAGACAGGGTTGGTTAAGGTCATCTTTAGTTCTACACAAGGGGAAACAACCTACTCTTACACTTGCCACAAACCATACCTGATTAGTATTTTGTATACTATACGTTTATTATGACTCTTTTCGGCTGCGACATCTGCTGGATAAACAGCCCACAGTACCGGCGTTAATAGTATTGGCATATTTTATTGTGCAAGGGGAGGGAGAGCCGATGGAGGCGGTAGCTGGGGGGAAGAGGGGAGGAGGGATTTGAAGTGAAGATAAGCGGCAGTAAACATTTTAATGTGGGATTTCCACGGGGACAGAAAGGTTGAGAACCGCTGCTATAAAGATTATTTCAGGAAGAAGATAAAGATAAGAGCCTTTTTTTTCTCTCTTTCATTTTAAACTTGTCTTAACTCTTGTTCTAACTCACTGCAACTGTCGGCACAATGTTCTTTGTAACATGTGCAGGTGAGAGAGTTCAGGCACAGGATCGTGTCAAATGGATAGTGGGTTACGGCGGATGTTTTGTTTTCTTCTTTAGCAAATATGAGTACTACAGCGATCCCTGCCCCCTCCCCCTTTAGCTTGGTTAAGCCTGTTACTAGGGACACCAAGGGAGATGTGGGATATGGTCTTGGCCAACTATCTTTCGTCAGTTCTGGCACAAGATGACCACAGCTTCGAACTGCGACTTCACTTCTGATTTACTTAATCAAAACTTTCATACAGACTTCTTTACTTTTTTTTTTTTTTTTGGCATCAATCCTATCATTTCTTTCCCCTTCCATTTCTAACCGCCACGTGGTCATCTTATCTGATACACGAAAACAGGCATCGGCCGGATCTCGACCGCTTGACCATCGTGTCTGTCCCGGACTAGCAGATGTGTTTATCATCTGCGCGTGCGCAATCTCACAACAAAGAGGTCACCGGGTCAGCACTTGCTAGGAAACAGCTGAAGGTATTCTGTTCAAGCTATCTCAGGTACAGCTTGATTATACTCTACAGAATGTTCTAATTCACCTGTAAATTTTCCAGCATTCTTTAGGCAGCTCTTCTCTATATTGTATGTCCAAACTAATTTTCTAATGTACATTCTCCGAACTAAGTCACCGAAAAATAAAACCAAAAAAAGTAAGTATATATAATGTATTCTATAGTTATAGTTATCTCGACCAGATCTTTACTCTAAGAATAATACTTGAAGAACATATTGAAAAGCAGAAACCATTAATACTGAAATTCATAAACTTTAAGAAGGCATTTGATAGCATACACAGAGATTCATTGTAGAGAATGTTAAGCTTATATGGAATACCGTCTAAAATTGCCAACATCATTAAGGACCTCTACAATGGATATGTTTATGCAGTCAAAACAGAAGAAGGAATGAGTGAATGGTTCCAAATTGAAATAGGCTTGAAACAAGGATGTATACTGTCTCCTTTGCTTTTTAGAATTGCAATAGACTTCATAATGAAAAAACGCTGCACAGGTAACACAGGTATTGATTAAGTACATGGGACCGAACTAGAAGATCTTGATTTTGGTGATGACATAACTCTTATCAGTAACAATATGAATTCCATGCAAGAAAAAACAGATAGCCTGTCTTCACTGGCTATCAAAATAGGACTTGAAATTAACAAGGACAAAACAAAAATAATGAAACTTCCCATTAATCAAAAATAGAAAAATACACGTAGAAGGCACAGATGTTGAAGAAGTCAATCAATTTGCATACCTTGGCAGCTACATAGACCAGGATGGTGACACCAGAAAAGAAGTTAGAATTAGAATTAAAAAAGCACCATCGATCTTCAAGAATCTTGAGAACATGTGGCACTCAAAAGTTATAAGCACAAAAACCAAGTTAAGACTATTGAATTCAAATGTAATATATACCCTCATTTATGCATGCGAAAGCTGGAAAACAACTAAAGAAACAGAAAAGAAATTGGACTCTTTTGAAAGAAAATGCCCAAGGAAAATACTCGGCATCAAGTGGAACTAATTCAAGAACAATGCAGAGATAAGACAGATGATTGAACAACAACCAATCTCCAATCTCATGGGTGATCAGGAAAAGGAGACGGACATATGTTGGTCACTTGATGAGAAGAAATGATCAGAGAATCCCAAAACAAGCTATCAAGTGGAACACAACAGACCGAAGAAAAAGAGGCAGACCACGTGAAACTCTGAAGAGGACATTGTTAAGAGAGGCCAAATTAACAGGCATAAAATCCCTTGATGAGGTTGAAAAGCTCACAGAAAACAAGAAAAATTGTCGAACTACCTTGCGAGCCCTATGTGACGTTTAACGGCAAGGGAAAGATATAAGATAAGATAGTTATAATAATAATAATAATAATAATAATAATAATAATGATAATAATGCATACACTGATAAAGTTTGTTGCTTTTTGTTTTACTTTATAATTCAAGTAGACATATTCATATAGAATAAATTGAGGATATATATATATATATATATATATATATATATACATATATAAATGTTTACGAAGAATTAGAAAAATATTTTGGCCAAACACCATAAGAAATAACATCTTATTAGCTGAAATGCAGATGAAACCACTGACAACAATTATTGAGGAAAGACGCTGGCGATGGTTGGGACATGTGCTCCGAATGACTGACAACTCACTACCAAAAATAGCACTAAGATGGACACCACAAGGGAACAGAAATAAGGGTAGACCAAAAGAGACATGGAGAAGAACAACAGAAAGGATGTTGAGCAATAGAGGGCTCACCGGGGCAAGAGCAGAAAAAAAGGCAAAGGACAGGCATTTGTGGAAAACCCTTGCGGAAGCCCCATGTGCCCTGGGCACTTAAGGTTCAGATATATATATATATATATATATATATATATATATATATATATATATATATATATGTTCTCTGCAGGATGTAATTAGGTTGTTTTGAAGATTATTGTTATTATACAGGTCACGTGATCCATGGCGGCACGGCTTCATCTCACGCTCTCAGCTCGTATGCTGTATAAAGACTGAGGAAAGTAAATACCGTGAATTTAAGTATAGAAATCTCTCTCTCTCTCTCTCTCCTCTCACACATACATACATACACGTACACACATATGCAAGCGTCTTCTTTAAAGAATATACCAAACAACATACCAAATATTACACACACAAAAATGCATGTGATCTCACATTTGTAACATTTGTGTTAAATTTGGAACTGTGCACACTAAGTTGCAGCAGCAGCGGCGGCAGCGCACAGGCTGAGCTGAGCGTACGAGGGAGAGGAACGGGTGCAACCGTTATTTTTTTATCTTATAACCCCGTCATCGTCACATCGAAAAAAAAAACGTAAATCGAATGATCGTAAGTCGAGGACAAGTCTTTATCATTACAAAGATCTGTCTTCTTCTCCCTCTCTTTCTCATAATAATAATAACGTTTATTTATGTGCTATAATCCTACCATCTTTGGAGTGTGTCACGGAAAACAAACAAACAAACAAACAAACATATACTAGACTGTCGATTGTCTGGACAAATGACTCCTTTACTGAGAAACAAATACATCACAACTGAAACAAGATGGGCACTGTACAACACAGTTTTCCTCCCAGCTCTGTGCTTTCAATGTCAAACATGGACACCAACAGCCAAGAACAAAAGAAAAATCATCACGACAGAAATGAGATGTTTAAGGAGAATACTAAATGCGACGAGAAGAGACCAAATAAGAAATGACACCATCAGGACAAAGGTTGGAGTAACACCAGTATTACACTATATCCAGAAACTGCAAGTCAAATGGTTTGGCCATGTTACACGGTTACCACCAGACCGTAGATCACAGACAACATTCACACTAAGATTTGTAGGTAACAGAGGAAGAGGCCGCCCATGCAGGAGATGGAGAGGGGACATTACAGAAGCATTAAATATCCTACCATATGAAGCAAGTCGTCGAGCCCTATCAAGACGTCTATTTGTCCCCTCAACACCGAAGGGGGGTATATGAGGAAGGAGGCAAGACAAGACAAGACAAGACTGCCTGATTTGGTTGTCAGTCGGCAACCCATAACTGGCATGCTAGCGTCAGGACTAGCAAACCATAACTGATCAAGACCCTACCCCACCTCGCCGTTGGTACCCACAGTAACAGGCCTAGCCTGACTCACGGGACAGGAATCGCCACAGTCTCCATGGTGGTGGAGTCTGCTAAAGAAGTACTGCACACCCCCACCCCCATTGTTTAGCTCAACACCGGGACTGAAATCATAGTCATCGTAACCCGCTCCCCTTCCAGCACGATGCTGTCTCAACACCTTTACAGCATCGGCTGCAGAGAACACCAGTTCACAGTTACAATGAAACAGAAGAAAAAGAATTCCAGTCCAGGCCACATTCTGGTCTGTTATTTTATACTGCACTTTAGAAAAGGTGAAAATTGTACCAGATTATTCACGTTAAAAATAACTGAGACGTTTTGCTTTCATTACCTGATATTTTCCTTTTTCGTTCTAAACTTCTTCACGATAATTATAGTTATTGTTGTCTCTCTCGCTAAAACTCTGACCACTTTGGAATTTCATAGTTTTGCTGCGGCTTTCTCAACAAATCCCAGAAATGTCCGCTAATCGGTGGGCGGGAACAACTGACAGATTACCTCGGCACGACGCTCCTCATTGGCTCGTGATGAACACAGCATCGATTTGTCACGACAAACCCTGCCCCTTTTGTTGGAAATTCGTTCAGAGCTGTTCAAGAGACAAACCGTTCAACGGGTCAAATTTTTGTCAATATTCAGGTTTGCCAGTGTCTCATCCATTGTCTTCTTTCACATTTAAAGTGTCATTAGTTTGTGTCAAGATTGACACCGTTAGAACTTTATGATCCGGCTAATGTTCTGTTTTAAAAAATGGTTTATAACATTGAATAGGTAATATTTCTCATAGTAAATCTTGGAAACGAAAGGACAGTAATTGCTCGTTATACCAGAGTTAGGAGGTTCGAATCCAGGTCATTTTCCTGCCATATTTCTTCCTTGTATGCCCAGAGTGCTTTTGTATGTTTGGAGATTGTCCACACAACACGCTGTGCTTAAGATACTAATCTGAAATTTAGTGCTAAACTGTGCTTTCTACACGTGATTTTTGCCTCAAATTAGCCTCAAATATTTTCCTCTTAATTTCGCAAAGCTTCAATTCATGAACATAGAACACATACAAGAACGTTACGCATGATAACAATAACATAAACGACATATACAATTTATATGTATCTTCCATACGAATAAGACGTTAAGCAGGAAAAGCCAGGCAAACATTTCTATTTGTTGATGATACACTGCCTACTCGGCGTCCGCTTTATGTGTCGCCTACACGAATCAAGATAAGAGTAGTCCATGATACAATGGATTTAAGTCTTCGCAGACGCACTGGATACGACATAGACAGTATCCTAGGTGTTGTATCCAGCAAGAGTATCCAGCAAGACATCGGCGGCAAGGATGACGTGGATGCACGGGGTGATGGAACTAACATCGCAGGTAAACACATCTTACACGTGTGTGCATATTTGTGTGTATGTGCTATGTGAATATTTACAAAAATAATCGAAAGTGGCGTGTGATGAGAACGGATGATTAAAAAAAAAAAGGGGGGGGGGAGTAAATGCATGTTATTACTGTAGATACAAAGTAATGGCCTACTTTTATAGTACATACAGCGTAAATGTTGTTTGCATTCTGAGTTAGCTTGTTTATTTTATCTTGTATATCTTTGTGGCTGCTTGACAGTAGACAAATGTCGTCCGCAAAGTCAAGGTCCTCCAGCACTGTGTCAAGGGTCCATTGTAATCCTCTGCGTTTGTCTGATGTTGTCTCCTTCATTAACCAGTCTACTGCCAAGATAAATAATGTTGGTGATAGTACACATCCCTGAAAATAAGACGAAAATCAGGATATTTAAAAGCAATGTTCTAAGTGTACTACTCTATGAAAGTGAATGCTGGAAAATCACCAAAACCATAGAAAACAAGTTGAATTCTTTCCAGACTAAATGTTTACGAAGAATTAGAAAAATATTTTGACCAAACACCATAAGAAATAACATCTCGTTGGCAGAGATGCAGATGAAGCCACTGACAGCAATTATTGAGGAAAGACGCTGGCGATAGTTGGGACATGTGCTCCGAATGACTGACAACTCACTACCAAAAATATCACTAACATGGACACCACAGGGGAACAGAAGTAAGGGTTGACCAAAAGAGACATGGAGAAGAACAACAGAAAGGATGTTGAACAATAGAGGGCACCTGGGCAAGAGCAGAAAAAAAGGCAAAGGACAGGCATTTGTAGAAAACCCTTGCGGAAGCCCCATATGCCCTGGGCACTTAAGGTTCAGAGAGAGTGTGTAAATGCGTATTGTCACTTTATATACAGATTATTTTGCACATTATTACTATATGTTCAGAGCAATGACATATTACTGCTCATACAAATTAATGGTATATTTTCTTGACTTCACTCGTTGAAGCACATACAAAACAAAACAAAACACACCAAAAATGGACATACCGTGCCAGAAATCAGAAAAAGAAATTAACTATCTCTCAGAAATAATCGTGCAAAGGCTACCCTGCCACTGTGGCATCACAAGAAATGAAAAAAGAAAGAAAAAAAAACCCGATGCTCTGGCTGAGTATAACAGCGAAATGGAACATTACAGCCATTAAGACAGCTACATGTAGGTCAAGACCGTCATTCAAAACCGCTGGTACCAACTGTGGGCCAACATGGAGGCCAAAACCATCATACAAACCCGCTGCTACCAACTGTGGGCCAACATGGAGGCCAAGACCTTCATTCAAAACCGCTGGTACCAACTGTGGGCCAACATGGAGGTCAAGACCGTCATACAAAATCGCTGGTACCAACTGTGGGCCATCATGGAGGTCAAGACCGTCATACAAAATCGCTGCTACCAACTGTGGGCCAACATGGAGGTCAAGACCGTCATACAAACCTGCTGCTACCAACTGTGGGCCAACATGGAGGTCAAGACCGTCATACAAAATCGCTGGTACCAACTGTGGGCGAAGAGGCTTGGTGTAGGAGGTGAACCGGACCCGGTCCACCAGTTATAAAGGAAGCAACAAACGGTTCCGACTAAGAACCTGGCGCTGCTGACTGCTGAGCCATCTCCACCAACTCAAGATCTCACAAACGGATAAAATGTCCGTGTAGGGGACGGAGTATATACCCCAGAACATGTTCTCCACGAGTATCAAACGTTTACAGACCTACGTAGACAGACATGGCCACAGAGGCTCAGAGCTAAGGCAGAAGCTGTGGGGATGCCGGGAGGAGAGAACTGTAGGGATGCCGGGATTAGAGGACTGTGGGGATGCCGGGAGGAGAGGACTGTGGGGATGCCGGGAGGACTTGGAGAGGACTGTGGGGATGCCGGGAGGACTTGGAGAGGACTGTGGACTTCATCCTGTCAGCCGGGCTTCTGGGTTAGCATGACCAAGAACTTGAACGAAGAAGAAGAAGAAGAAGAGGAAGAAGAATGAATGAATGAATAATCTTTATTTTTCAAGGGTAAAGAATTGGGCACGCAGGCCCGTCTTACATTCTGCCTTTCATCACTCCATCTTTCATTCTTCCCACACACTTGATTTAGTACAAATATACAAATTAAATTAGGAAAAAACATATCAAAAGAGTGTAAGATTTAACTACTACATTCAAAGTAAAAGAGAAGTAGTAATTAACATAATAAAATAGCACTCACGCACACATGCAGACGCAGTCATATACATAAAAAAAAACATTGTAAATACAGATCTTCTAACATACGTTTTTTAAACAGACATTAAAATAATTTCTAAGAAGAAGAAGAAGGAGAAGAAGAAGAAGAAGAAGAAGTGGCCTAATATTATCGTATATACTAAGCAATAGCATATTATTACTTTACATATCAGTAATGTATCACCTTTGGAGTGTAGTGTGAAGTCAACTCTCTGAAAATGACAAGATCAGAGAGAAAAAGGAAGTTGCCCAGATCAGGAAGTCAGAGCTGGCCAAGACCCTGTCTCCTTTTAACTAATGGACCTGTGGTGGGGCTGATCAGGTACTTAACTCAATGTAAACCACTCCACACACAAACATACACACACACACACACACACACACACACACACACACAAACTCGACAATTGTGCTTCTCAAATTCTTTACGACAGATAGGTCAGATCATGCAGTTAAAAAAAAGCCACACATCACAAAAGCATTATCAGCAACATTTTGTGACAAAAAAAACATAAGTGGCTTCTAACCAGAAATGGCTTCCTTGCAAAATTTTGTTTTCAGAAATGTTACAAATGTTATATGGTGCACATCGTGAAAAGAATGATTGCAGATTTCAAGTTTTACAAAACTGTTAACAAATGCCACCGTCTGTTTGTAAAACAACTGTAATTCTAAACAGCATAGAACATACGGGCCATTATTGTTCTGTTGTGCAGATGGTAATTGTGGCGTGGGTATTTCGACAACGTAAATAGCTACTTTATTAATGACGACAGAATAGTGTATAGATTTAGTGAAAGAGATGGAGTAACATAGATTTAGCCCAGTGGAGATAGATAACAGGGCAAGTTAAGAGTCTTGGAGTTAAAATGGCGTATAGAATTGCCATACTGACACAGCAGAATAAATCTCCAGTGATTTATCAGTCTGTCTGGAATCTATCGACCTGCATGTCTGTTCACAACATCTATTTTCCTGTCTGAAGTCTGTCTATCTACAATCTGTCATCTTGTTCGCCTGTCCAAATCTGTCTGCCTGGCCATCATCTAAGTTCAGTGTTACCAACTTAGCACTCACCTCTGGAGGTGCAGACCTTAGAGAACAGGAATACTGGCCTTTGACTGGCACAGTTTTACACAAACTAGTTAGGCTTACCCTGGGAGTTAAATATCCTGGAACGATCCTGCTATTATCTGTTTGCCTGTCTCTCTGTCTAAAATCTGTCTTTCTTGAAATTCTTCGTTTGCCATTCTTTCAGGCAGATGCTTTCTCTCTCTCTCTCTCTCTCTCTCTTTCTCTCTTTCATCCAGATTTTATATTTCTCTTTCTCTCTCATCCAGATTCTCTCTCTCATATATATATATATATATATATATATATATATATATATATATATATAATGTTTCTCTTTCTTTCTCTCTTTCTTTCAGATGTTCTCTTTCTCTCTATCATACATCCAGATTTCCTCTTTCTTTCGTTCTTTCTTTCTTTCTGTCTTTCTTTCTCTCTTTCCTTCCATATTTTCTCTCTTTCTCTTTCTATCTCTCTGTCAACCAGATTAGATTTTATCTCTCTCTCTCTCCTTCTCATAGAGATTTTCCCTCGCTCTCTCTCTCCCTTTCATTCATATTTTTTTCTCTCTCCTTCTCTCTTTCTCTCACTGACTCATCTAGATTTTCTCTCTTTCTTTCATACAGAGTTTCTCTCTCTTTCTCTCACTCTTTCATCCAGATTTTATCTCCCTCTCTCTCTCTCTCTCTCTTTCATCCTCTCTTCTCCCCTATCCTCTCTTCTCCCCTATCCTTTCTTCTCCCCTATCCTCTCTTCTCCCTTATCCTTTCTTCTCCCTTATCCTTTCTTCTCCCCTATCCTCTCCTTCCTCGTTCTGTCATCATAATTCTTATATCCCCCACCCCTTCCCCCCCACCCCCCCCCACCCCCAGATATTTCCTAGATTCTACCAACTACCGGAGCAGGCCGGTCACTAAAAGTTTAATGTTAAGAATTTCATCATTTAAACTGTCATTCTTACAGCACACCCGTGACCTTTACAGACCTGGAATATATAACAGACGATCACGTGAGCCCTGTAGCGAGCTGAACAAACTTAAGGCTGAAGGGAGAATTAAGTCAGAGCAATTTATTTCAGAGCAAAGAGATCTCCATCTTGACATGTCACTGGGCAAATAGCCAGTTCTGCTCTATATATCAGTTACAAGTGTGACAAAGCTGTCATTTATAAAGATGACATTCTTATGATCTCTTAATGTCAGTTTGTAGCAGATCTTTATCTTTATTGCACGCATAATATTGATGATTGTCAATTATATATTTGTTCTGTATAGTTCCATGTTATAGAATTTAAGCTTAAAGATGCTCTTTGATTAACACATCACAGGTTTCACAAATATTACAGTTTCACTCAATCTAGAGAAAGCAAATCTGATGAACTGTTCACAACATTATTTAATCCTGACAAATAAGATCAAGATGTATTGTCGACAATATCACTTGGATAGAATCACTTAATCATTCGTTCACAAAATCAAACTTCATATTCTACATGCAGCATTTCTCACCGTTCTCAACATCACAACATTCTACACTTGATATGAGAACATTTCCTATCTGAGTATTATATCACATCTGCAACACGTGGTCGACTAGTTTCTAGTCTAAAGTCACTGTACTAGAAGTTTAAAAAGTGTCAATTCTTCTTAATCACTTAAATCACTTGAAACCCATCTTCCGTCTAACACTACTTCTGATTTTATATCGTCTCGTCCTCTTTCTTCTCTTGTCTGTCTTCTGATTTCTTCTGACGGTCTTCCTCTGCCGTCTCTCAATCGCAGTGTACTAACGAGCAAAGTCTACTTGCCTCTTCCCTGGACTTCTGTTCTTATCTCTCACCTGATGGCTTCTCGGTTGTTCTGGTCGGACCTTCTTTCTTCAGTCTTGACTGTCCACGTGCACTGACCATCCTTCTTGCAGTTCTGGTCAGTCGCTACTTGCAGGACCGACGGTGTTCTGACCATCTCCCTCCTCTGTCTCCTCTCTCTTCTACTTCCGTACTTCTTGGTTCTAGATTGTCTGTTCTTCCGTCTTCAGGCCCCCTCTTAAGTCTTCTCTCTCCTCTGCTTCCCTCTTCTTGGTCCTCTCCTGTCTCTCCGCTCACCTTTTTATCCTCAAGTCCAGGTTGATGGATTAACCAATAAGTATTTTGGCTCCACCCTTCAGATGTCCACTGATTCCCATGAGCGTTCTGATTGTCCAATAGGCCACGCCTCTAAATATTTAATTGGTCAGTCACTCCTTTATTTAAAAACCGTGTGCATTAGCGTCATAACGTTAATAGGTGTCAAAGTGTCAACTCCGTCTCTACAATTGTCATTTACCTAAGACATTATCTTATTCTTTCATGTCGGAGGTTTTATTGTGTCCTTGCTTTTTCATTGTGTCTACCTTTTCTATTTTGTTTACACATGTCAACGTAAAGTCACCGCTTTGTTATCACTGGATCATCCTACTTTCTGGCGTCCTTCCTTTGTATTACCTAAATCTCAGCGTCACTGAGTCTCGCCTTTTTCTATTCATTGTTTCCACTGTTTAATTTTGTCCGCGTCTTGTTCTAGTGTCATGGAAGTTTTATACCTTTCTCTTCATTTTTCTACATACTTTACTCTGTCGCTGTTCGATGTTATTATTTTCTTTACAGTATATTTTCATAATCATATTCATTAATAATAAAAATAATAATAACAACTATAATCATTACTTACAAGGCCACGTTAATTTAGCTTTTTTATCAGTGTGTGCAACAGATTTATACTGAAGAAAAGTTCTATGTTATAAAACTAAGTTAATTTCCTTGTGCAACAAATTGTCGCAGACATCCAAAGAAAGTTCTTCATGTGAGATAGCACTTTGTGTACAAACATTTTTCAGTGCCGGATTTGAGCGTCAGGTAAACAAACTATAACTTGTGGCTTCGTGCACCGTCTCATGTAACTTCTTAATAAGGAACTCCAAAGTTTCTTTAGCTTAGGCCTCACCAAGTCTATATCTGGCATTGTAGGTTCATGCCTTATCAACTCTAAATTCGGCATTGCAGGTTAGGACCTCATCAACTCTAAATCTCACATTGCAGGTTAGAATCTCACCAACTCTAAATCTGACATTGTAGGTTAGAATCTCATCAACTCTAAATCTGACATTGTAGGTTAGAATCTCAAGTCTAAATCTGACATTGTAGGTTAGAATCTCACCAACTCTAAATCTGACATTGTAGGTTAGGACAACTCTAAATCCGACATTGTAGGTTAGGACCTTTTCAACTATAAATCTGACATTGTAGGTTAGGACCTCATCAACTCTAAATCTGACATTGTAGGTTAGAATCTCACCAACTCTAAATCTGACATTGTAGTTTAGAATCTCACCAACTCTAAATCTGACATTGTATGTTAGAATCTCACCAACTCTAAATCTGACATTGTAGTTTAGAATCTCACCAACTCTAAATATGGCATTGTAGGTTAGGATCTCACCAACTCTAAATCTGACATTGTAGGTTAGAATCTCACCAACTCTAAATCTGACATTGTAGTTTAGAATCTCACCAACTCTAAATCTGACATTGTAGGTTAGGACAACTCTAAATCCGACATTGTAGGTTAGGACCTCTTCAACTATAAATCTGACATTGTAGGTTAGGACCTCATCAACTCTAAATCTGACATTGTAGGTTAGAATCTCACCAACTCTAAATCTGACACTGTAGGTTAGAATCTCACCAACTCTAAATCTGACATTGTAGGTTAGAATCTCACCAACTCTAAATCTGACATTGTAGGTTAGAATCTCACCAAGTCTAAATCTGACATTGTAGGTTAGAATCTCACCAACTCTAAATCTGACATTGTAGGTTAGAATCTCGCCAACTCTAAATCTGGCATTTCAGATTAAGTTTTCGACAAGTCTAAATCCAGCATTACATACTAGAGATTATCAAGTCTAACTCTGTTGCAATCATACATTATTCTTCGTAAATACAACATTTTTTGCATCCATGCTATAACCCCCCCCCAAAAAAAAACCACACACACACACACACACAAACACACACACACAACACACATACACAAAACCACCCCCTCCACAAACACAAACCTAAAACACGATCGTGATTTTAAAAAACTCAACAATCATCGCAAAATCCGATATCCTATGACAAACAGAGAAAATTCTTTTCCCTGACAATACAATCACTAACACATTCATGCATACAAACACGTTCTTGTCATCATCCAGTGTTCTTAACACTCGTCTTTCGCACTGTTCGTTAAATCATCCGTTGTTTTTCACACTAAACACTAAATCATCCTCTGTTCTCTAAACCACACTTCATTTGTTTGTTTGTTTTTTCAAATGGTGTGCCGCAGCACGGTAGTGTACCGCGAAAGAACTAGAGGTGTGCTGCCAAATTATTAGAGTAGCAAATTTTTTTTTTAGTACATTACAGCTTATATTTTGCTAAATTATATACCAGATACAGGCCAGGCAGAGAACCTACAACCTGGTTCATTAGGTCACACCAGGGTGAGCTGAAATGGCCTGTGCATCTAACCCGGCTCATGCTTCACACAGAGAAGAATGGCTTGTCTAATAACATTTAAAAATTGCTGTTCAATTTTAAAAAAAAATTAATATTTATATATGAACACATAAAATTTGAATGCGATATGTGTGGTGTGTAAACTTTGAAAATGCTAAAAATCTCAAGTTTGAGATTCCCTGCTCAAGACTACGAATTAAATCATCGGCTGTATTTCACTCTCAACAATAAATCATCTGTTGTTCTTCACACTATGTGATATTTTATAGTGTACTAAGTTATCCACTGTTCTTACACTATACACTAAATCATCGTTTGTTCTTCACACTATGTGATATTTTATAGTGTACTAAGTTATCCACTGATCTTCCCCTGTACATTACATCATAGTTTGTTCTTCACGTTAAAACATTAGATCACCTATTATTCTACACAAAATTATTCACTGTTATTCATACTAGAAACTATATCATTCACTTTTTGTCATACCGAATAATAACTTAGTGGTTGTTTTCATATAAACTCTAAATCAGCTATAGTTCTTCACATTATACACTAAATCATCCAGAATTCTTCACACTATACGCTAAATCATCCACAGTTCTTCACACTATACAGTAAATCATCTAGTTCTTCACACTTTGCACTAAATTATCACAGTTCCTTACATTAAACTTTAAATCATCGTTGCTTCGCACTACAGGGAGATAACATATAACTATGCAAGCATACAACCTCAACATACACTGTAAGGACATGCACACACACCTTTGACGTACAGTAAAATAACAAACAGTATACAGAAATTATGTGCAAAATCGTAGAGTGTCTTGACATAAACAGCAATTTTATGTCTCAATGCAACCTTAGAAGGTGAAGTGTCTCTGTGATTATATTTTCATAAAGAGATCTAATACCCGCATTCAACTAAACTTAATTATACACATGCAGCTTACACATCATCATCATGTTCCCATCTTCGTGTACGAAGGGCTGAAGGTTACGAATCTCAAGTTCCCTCGCTCCCTAGCCTTGATGTCACACTCAACCAGTCTCTGTTCTGTCAACTATTATCTTTCCATCTACATGCCCGTCTCCCTCTCGCTCTTTTGCCTTCTACTTTTTCCTTCTGTTATGCTCTTCAGCATATCTTGTGATGTGGTCAAAGTATTTTGCTTTCTTGATCCTTATTTCTTTGAGAAGTTCACATTGCCATCTGTAATCGTTCTTGTTTCTTTAATTCTCCATGACACGTGACCTACTTTCCTGTAGATCCACAGTTATGCTGCATATTACAGCAAAATATATCTGCTAATACAATTTCAAGATGAATTATGCTGCTTTAAAAAAAAAAATCTCAAATACATGTAGTAGCAGTGACCCGATTAATACTACTTAAAAAAACAAATATCCCCGTTTTCCATGTCATAAGGCATACTGAGGATATATGCCCGTACTTCCAAGATCATCGGCACATGAAAGTCTGACGTGGTCAATATCACGTCTGGCCGCAATTATCTTCCCTGATTTCTCTGGTACCCAATTTTTAGAGGCTGGGTGGACCCCGGTGCCTTTGAATTTTTTTTTTTTTTTGGTCTGGTGGTACCAGAAAAAAAAATCTCCACTGCTGGGATTTGAACTCGTTACCATCGGATTAGCAGGCCGAACACCTAATCACTCAGCCAGCCAGGCTTCGTTATAGATAAGACGTACAAGCAAGCAGCAAGAAGAAAGTTCCTCGCTTATGTTCTACTCTTTCCCTTCTGGACTCTGCCTTTCACTTTTCGAGAAATGACAATATCCAGACACGTGAAAATCTTAGCAAAGATCCCAGGAGATGCCAAAAGATGGGGGTAGGCTACAGAACCTTACCGTCAGCTGCTTAATAAGTTCCCTACTTCGAGCATTCCCTGTGATGTTCTACTCCTGTAACCCTTGGCTCTCTGGAGGCGCCCACAAAGAAGTGGGTGTTAGTAGCAACAGACAGTACCACGAACATGACCAGACTCTGGAACCTTCTTCTTCGTTGTTTTATTTAATATCCATTTACTCCCCCTCCCCCTTTCCATAAATTAATGTGCAGATGATATAAGAGTGGACTATTCTAACATCTGCTTTGTTTGGGGATTTTTTTTTTCATTATGGAGATACGGATGTGTCATATTTTAAGTTTATTTACTCATTTTTGTCCTGATTGTTCCCATTTCACTCTGCCCACTCCGTTAAAAGATCCCTAAGACGCATCCAGTACCTATTTCAGTTCTTTACCATCTGATGTAGTAGTTTATGTTCTTCTAGGATAATTAACATGTCTTCTGTTCTTTACTGTTTCAAGTTTACACTCCTGCATTTTGTCTCCTGTTTCTGTCATTAGACTTAACAACTAAAAACAATCAGTTACTTTTCTGAGGCCATAAATATCTCCTCAGTTTGTAATTTCTCCCAGCTTTCCATTGATACTTTTCGTGATCCTCCCAGCGTTAGATTTAACTCCTATGACAGCAACTATAAATTCCAAGACCACAAAAAAGGATTAACAATAAAGACATCCATCATATTTTTACAAGGGAATAATGAGATGTCTTTAGTAAGCATAAAACTGAGTTTAACATTTGAATTTCGATAACGTAGAATTAGGTCCTTACGTGCACTTATTTTACTTGTAAAGCAATCTTATAAAAAAAAAGGCTGGGGATGGGTGGGGTAAAAAATAGGGAGGAGGGGGTTTAAAGGACAACACTCACTAAAGGACACCACTCGATTAAGGACAACCCTCGATAAAGGACAACATTCACTAAAGGAAGGTTAGGGGTTCGAATCCGGCCGTAGGCACCCCAGTCACCCAGCTGTAGAAATGGGTACCCGACTTCTTCTGGAATTGGGGAAGGAAAGGCGACCAGGCGTGATACAGACCATATCACCCTCTAGTGTGCTAACAGGTCAAGAAGGAAATAGGGGCACTAACGCCATATCCCTATGTGCCTCTAAGGCACCTTTACCTTTGAGATTCACCCTTTACCAGCGTTCTCTATCAGAACAAACTAGACCAGTCTCTTGTCGGACCAAACTGGACTAATGTCTCGTCGAAACACTCTAGGCCAATCCCTAGCCACAAGAAATGACACTAGTGGCTAGTCAAAACAAACTATACTAATCTCGAGTTGGAACAAACTGAACTAGATCAAACTACTTAAAAGAGTCCACAAACTAAGATAATTAACTTCTCCCAAATCAACGAGAGTTGTCATTCTTTGTTTCGCAGCCGTCTCCCTCTCTCTCTCTTTTGCCTTCCACTTTTTCCTTCTGTTATGCTCTTCAGCATATCTTGTGATGTGGTCAAAGTATTTTGTTTTCTTGATCCTTATTTCTTTGAGAAGTTCACATTGCCATCTGTAATCATTCTTGTTCTTTTAATTCTCCATGACACGTGACCTACTTTCCTGTAGATCCACAGTCAAGCTGCATAATACATCAAAATATATCTGCTAATACAATTTCAAGATGAATTATGCTGCTTAAAAAAAAAAAATCTCAAATACATGTAGTAGCAGTGACCCGATTAATACTACTTTAAAAAAAACAAATATCCCCCTTTCCATGTCATTAAGACATACTAGGGATATCTGCCCGTACTTCCAAGATCATCGGCACATGAAAGTCTGACGTGGTCAATATCACGTATGGCTGCAATTACCTTCCCAGATTTCTCTGGTACCCAATTTTTAGAGGCTGGGTGGACCCCGGTGTCTTTTATTTATTTATTTTTTTGGGTCTGGTGGTACCAGAAAAAAAAATCTCCACTGCTGGGACTTGAACTCGTTACCATCGGATTAGTAGGCCGAGCACCCAATCACTCAGCCAGCCAGCCAGGCTTCGTTATAGATAAGACGTACAAGCAAGCAACAGGAAGAAAGTTCCTCGCTTATGTTCTACTCTTTCCCTTCTGGACTCTGCCTTTCACTTTTCGAGGAATGACAATATCCAGACACGTGAAAATCTTAGCAGAGATGCCAGGAGATGCCAGGAGATGGGGGTAGGCTACAGAACCTTACCGTCAGCTGCTTAATAAGTTCCCTACTTCGAGCATTCCCTGTGATGTTCTACTCCTGTAACCCTTGGCTCTCTGGAGGCGCCCACAAAGAAGTGGGTGTTAGTAGCAACAGACAGTACCACGAACATGACCAGACTCTGGAACCTTCTTCTTCGTTGTTTTATTTAATATCCATTTACTCCCCCCCCCCTCTTTCCATAAATTAATGTGCAGATGATATAAGAGTGGACTATTCTAACTACTAACATCTGCTTTGTTTGGGGATTTTTTTTTCATTATGGAGATACGGATGTGTCATATTTTAAGTTTATTTACTCATTTTTGTCCTGATTGTTCCCATTTCACTTTGCTCACTCCGTTAAAAGATCCCTAAGACGCATCCAGTACCTATTTCAGTTCTTTACCATCTGATGTAGTAGTTTATGTTCTTCTAGGATAATTAACATGCCTTCTGTTCTTTACTATTTCAAGTTTACACTCCTGCGTTTTGTCTCCTGTTTCTGTCATTGGACTTAACAACTAAAAACAATCAGTTACCTTTCTGAGGCCATAAATATCTCCTCAGTTTGTAATTTCTCCCAGCTTTCCATTGATACTTTTCGTGATCCTCCCAGCGTTAGATTTAACTCCTATGACAGCAACTATAAATTCCAAGACCACAAAAAAGGATTAACAATAAAGACATCCATCATATTTTTACAAGGGAATAATGAGATGTCTTTAGTAAGCATAAAACTGAGTTTAACATTTGAATTTCGATAACGTAGAATTAGGTCCTTACGTGCACTTATTTTACTTGTAAAGCAATCTTATAAAAAAAAAGGCTGGGGATGGGTGGGGTAAAAAATAGGGAGGAGGGGGTTTAAAGGACAACACTCACTAAAGGACACCACTCGATTAAGGACAACCCTCAGTCACCCAGCTGTAGAAATGGGTACCCGACTTCTTCTGGAATTGGGGAAGGAAAGGCGACCAGGCGTGATACAGACCATATCACCCTCTATGTGCTAACAGGTCAAGGAAATATGGGCACTAACACCATATCCCTATGTGCCTCTAAGGCACCTTTACCTTTGAGATTCATCCTTTACCAGCGTTCTCTATCAGAACAAACTAGACCAGTCTCTTGTCGGACCAAACTGGACTAATGTCTCGTCGAAACACTCTAGGCCAATCCCTAGCCACAAGAAATGACACTAGTGGCTAGTCAAAACAAACTATACTAATCTCGAGTTGGAACAAACTGAACTAGATCAAACTACTTAAAAGAGTCCACAAACTAAGATAATTAACTTCTCCCAAATCAACGAGAGTTGTCATTCTTTGTTTCGCAGCCGTTGGTAGTGAATTATTAACTCTCTTTACTCGAGCGGAACAGCTTAAAAGAGGAAAGCCTATCTGTTTCCACTTGAAGCGCCCTCTATCGATGTTTGATAACTGGTCCACTTATCAGCTCATGAAGAAAAAGAAACCATTAACATCCAGCATGTGTTTGATGTATTTCTTTAGTTATTTGTTTGTTTAATATTCAGTATTTGTGTCGTTTGTTCATCGACTGTATTACTGTTTATATTTTTGTGCATGTCTTTGTTACTTGTAAATGAAAATTGTTTCTCTAACAGTATTTTGTTTTCGCTATTGTAAATGTTATTATGAGTGAAGGAATTCAGAGTATTTTGTTTTTCACTTGTTTTACGTTCATCTACTATAAATGTCTGTTTTTCTTCAAAAGCTTTTGCTGTTTTTACCTTGTTATGAAAACAGAGTGATTCTTAGTTCGCGCACCACGAGGGTCAATGGAAGGAAGATTTGTAGGGTTCCACGAGGGTCAATGGAAGATTTGTAGGGTTCCACGAGGGTCAGTGGAAGATTTGTAGGGTTCCACGAGGGTCAATGGAAGATTTATAGGGTTCCACGAGGGTCATTGGAAGATTTGTAGGGTTCCACGAGGGTCAATGGAAGATTTGTAGGGTTCCACGAGGGTCAATGGAAGATTTGTAGGGTTCCACGAGGGTCATTGGAAGATTTGTAGGGTTCCACGAGTTTCAATGGAAGCTTTGTAGGGTTCCACGAGGGTCAATGGAAGATTTGTAGGGTTCCACGAGGGTCATTGGAAGATTTGTAGGGTTCCACGAGGGTCAATGGATGATTTGTAGGGTTCCACGCAAGAGCAAATAGCTTGGCTCGGTTAAAGTAAAAAATGTAGCATAATCTGGGTTTTGTTTGTTGCTTTATCTTTAATGAAGGGATCTACAATTATTCTCAGGCCAGAAAGGAGGTCCACAACTGTTCTCGGGCCGGAAATGGGGTACACAGTTGTTCTCAGGCAAGAAATGGGATTCACAGCTGTTCTCATGTCAGAAAGGGGGTCTACAGCTGTTCTCAGGCCAGAAAGGGGGTCCACAGCTGTTCTCAGGCAGAAAAATGGATCCACGGTAAAAAAAAAAAAAACGTTTAAGAACCACTGTGCTGGATAATTGTTGAATGTAGAAATTACAAACTGCGACCATATTTCTATAACTTTACATTGGTTCTCCTCCAGTGTTGGTAACTTTATATAACCCTTCTCGTGGTTATTTACTTTTTCTTTGATATTTTATGATGAGTATAACTTTTTTTCCTCGTAGAGATGTAGCGAATATATAGTTTTATGTAAGCAGTTGAATCAGATTATTCGATTTTCTGAGTTGCCGAATACCGAATACACACACAGATATATATATATATACATATACTAATTTTCACTCTTTTTCTCTTGTGTCAGATAATGAAACGTACAGGTTCTCTTTAGCTGTTCTACATCTCCATACAGAATGTCGGTGATTGAGGAGTTTGGTGGTATCAAGTTCTTCCGAAAGTCCTTCAATGCACTGCAGTCAAGCAGATGGTGTTTAACAGTTTCTTCTTCTTGTCTGTTGCAGTGCATGCAGTATGGTGTGTGGTCAGCGGTCACTCTGTGTAAGTACTTATTGATGGTGATGTGTCCTGTTCTCAACCTGAAACTTGTGCACTGGTCTCTATGACATAAGCTGTTGATGTGGTCTCCGGGGTTAGGCTTTGGCAGGTGTGTATGTAGGGATCTTCCACTTGAATTACTGGCCCAGCTGTCCATCCACTGCCGCTTGCAGTTGTTATGTATAATGTGTTTAGCTGTTCTCATGTTGGTGGAGATGTAGGGCTGTGACATGGTGGCTCCATTCTTTGCCAATCTGTCAGCATGTTCATTTCCTCTAATATCTATGTGCCTGGTATCCACTGTAGGGTGGTCTTGATGTCATAGAAGGCGAGTTGGTTTATTGCACTGAGTATGTCAGTTGTAATGTGATCAGCTGATGGTATCCAGTTTTCAAGGGCCTGGAGAGCAGACTGGGAGTCTGAGAAAACAACAAGGTTTTTTGGGTGAGAGGCACTGTTTTTGTATTTGGTGGTGGTGGCTGCCAGGGCTGCTAATATTGCCTGCATATCTGCATCATAATTGGAGCAGCTAGATCCACAAGGAGCAGAAATGTGGCTTGTTGTCTTGTCTGGAAACATTATGAGTACCCAATATCCTTTCATTGTCTGTTTCTTTGAATGCTGACCCATCAGTGTATGCATGGATCCAGTCCTTGGGGTAGGATTATATGGTCTCCAGTGCACACAGTTTTAGGTTGTTGGGATCTGATGGTTTGTTCACTAATTTGTTCTTGAGTCTGGTATTAGTTTGAGGAAGTGTGTAGTTTGTGTTTGGTGGGATGTCTGGTACTTTTGTAAGTTCTTCTCTGTCTTCAGGGAGTTTGTGTCTTGTGTTTAACTGTTCTGCTATGTGCACTGGAGTTTTCAGTTTCAGTCTATTATTATGCTTTCATTTATCAACCACTATTCTGTTAGGATGGTCTGGGGGCATGCGTTTATATCTTTCTACTGCCTCAATGGTTGACTTTTCACGTCTTATATGGCTCTATGTTTGCATCAATTTCACATGCAGCTGTGGGTGTTGATCTCATTGCCTTACAAATGAAATGAACGGCTTGGTTCTGGATATTGTCTACATATATATATATATATATATATATATATATATATATATAAGGTAATCGTGTCATGCCTTAGAGGCACATAGGGATATGGTGTTAGTGCCCATATTTTCCTTGACCTGTCAGCACACTAGAGGGTGATATGGTCAGTATCACGCCTGGTCGCCTTTCCTTCCCCAACTCCAAAAGAAGTTGGGTATCTATTTCTATAGCTGAATGACTGGGGTGTCTCTGGCCGGATTCGAACCCCCGACCTTCGCCATGAGAGGCCAGTTCACTAATAGGTAATTTTCCCGTTTCCATGCCATTAAAGCATATTGGGGAATACGGTGTTAGGCCTGTATTTCCACAACCTTAGGCACATGAAAGTCTGATGTGGTCAGTATCACGCCTGGCCACATTTACCTACCTAGATTTCTCTGGTACCCATTTTTAGAGGCTGGATCAACCTCGGGGCCTTTTTGGTGTGTACAAGAAAAAAAAATCCCACAGCTTGGGCTTGAACCAGTTTATATACGCATATACATACAGAAGTTTACAGAGATATGAGTGGGTACTAAACACACACACACACTCTCTCTCTCTCTTTGTCTCTCTCTCTGTCTCTCTTTGTCTCTCTCTCTGTCTCTCTCTCTCTGTGTCTCTCACTGTCTCTCTCCGTGTCTCTCTCAGTGTCTCTCTCTCTCTCTCTGTCTCTCTCTGTCTGTCTCTCTCTGTGTCTCTCTGTCCCTCTCTGTCTCTCTCTGTCCCTCTCTGTGTCTCTCTCTGTCTGTCTCTCTCTGTCTCTCTCTGTATCTCTCTCTGTCTCTATGTGTGTGTCTCTCTGTCTCTCTGTCAGTCTCTCTGTCTGTCTCTGTCTCTCTGTGTGTCTCTCTGGTCCATGCTATTTAGGTGTTGGTCATTGATTTCCACAACCACCTATCCTTTTACTCTTTCTATAAGCTATGTTTTGGACTGTGCTCTGTGTCACTCTTTTAGTCCATCAAGTATCTTGTTTCTTTGTCTTCCTCCGTCTCTTTTTCTCTCAAGTTGTCCTGCTGTCACTAGGTGTTCCACTTTGCCTCTTCTTAAAACAAGTCCTACAAATCTGGTCTGTCGTGTTCTGAATATTGCCATAATTTCTCTCATTTGCTCAGCCTCACTTAGAACCTCTTCATTTCTTGGCTGTCCATGATGTTCTCATCACTCTTCTTAGGAACCACAACTCTGCCGCTTCCAGTAGATTTTGAGTGCTCTTTGTTATCGTCCTTACACTAAACACTGCTGTAACATAATAATTTCTGTTTGGTCTGATTATTTAGGTTGCATGATGCAGCAGGCCATCTTGCTCACAACCGAGAGGCCTACAGGAGTGCTGTTTGGGAGGCAAAGTTCCGCAAGGGACATGCAAAGGAATGAATGAATGATGAGAGTAAAACAGGAGAGTATCTGTCTAAGTATGCGAAATGTTACTATTTATATTTTCGCCCGAACACAACTATCAATTTTTGTTGTTGTTGTTGTTAATTATTAGGTCGAATGTGAATTCGGATTGAATATTCTGTACATTTGTGCTGACTTGGACGCTAGTAAATTTAACGTTAACTTTGTCCTGTAGAGCCAGTAACTTTAATGTGATAGCAGTGATCCGTGATGGATTAACCATCACTCGGGGGCCTAAACTAAACTTAATAAAGGCCCCGTCTCTTCAGGCCTACGCCCCCCTTCTCCTGATACACAATCCATAAAATAAAAACATGTATTTGCTGAGTTTTGTTTTCCCACCAAGTGAAGCTCAACAGTGTAACAAATATATTTCAGTTCTTACATTACTGGTGTTAGCTGTTTCAGTTTCTTACATTGCTGGTGTTAGCTGTTTCAGTTTCTTACATTGCTGGTGTTAGCTGTTTCAGTTTCTTACGTTACTGGTGTTTTCTTTTTCAGTTTCTTACATTGCTGGTGTTAGCTGTTTCAGTTTCTTACGTTACTGGTGTTTTCTTTTTCAGTTTCTTACATTGCTGGTGTTAGCTGTTTCAGTTTCTTACGTTACTGGTGTTTTCTTTTTCAGTTTCTTACATTGCTGGTGTTAGCTGTTTCAGTTTCTTACGTTACTGGTGTTTTCTTTTTCAGTTTCTTACATTGCTGGTGTTAGCTGTTTCAGTTTCTTACGTTACTGAAGTTAATAACTTAAATGTTCTCAATTATGCGCAGCCTTGGGGTTAGACGTCCACTTCCGGTGTTGGAGGTTATGAGCTGGAATTTTATCAGAAGTGGCATGGATTCCCCCCCCCCCCCCCCCTCATGAATTCTACAGCAATTAAATTTCCCTGAATTCCAGATTGTATGACCAAATGTTCGTGAGTACTGTGTGCGCATGTTAAAAATTCCTTGGCTTTTTTGGAAATCCAAACAGAGTAGACCAGACGGCCCATGCCCGGGGAAGATTGTAAGAAATCTGCCACAGAAACTGGCCGAGGTGGCTGGAGTGTCTGAGATGGTAAATGGAATGGGAGGCAGAGCGACATGGGAATATCCTAACTACCATGGGGCCAAGACAACACAACAGAGGATACAAACATTCATGAACTACTGCTTGAGGAGGATTTTAAACATTAAATGGCAGGACAAGATCAGGAACGAGGAGGTCTGGGAAAGGGCAAGACAAGAACCTGTGAAACTATAAATCATGTCTAGGAAGTGGAGGTGGATTGGCCACACTCTGAGGAAACCCGACACCAGTATAATAAGACAAGCATTGACATGGAGTCCTCAGGGACATAGAAAACGAAGAAGACCTAGAACTACTTGGAGAAGAGAAATTATGACAGTGCTCAGAGACAAGGGATGCACGTAGAAGGAAGCAGAGAATAACTCCAAGAATAAGGATGACTGGAGATCCTTTATCCGTTACCTCAAGGGAGTGAAATGCGATGATGATGATGATGATGATGATGATGATGATGTCATTTTCCGAGCAACGAACGAACGAATCTCCATCCAATGAAGCAAACAGCTTCAGTGTTGTCAGTAGCTCCAATCTTGCCTATCTTATCAAGTGAGTAAGTTCACTCTTGCCTATCTTATCAAGTGAGTAAGTTCACTCTTGACTATCTTATCAAGTGAGTAAGTTCACTCTTGACTATCTTATCAAGTGAGTAAGTTCACTCTTGACTATCTTATCAAGTGAGTAACTCCAGGGATTGTCTTCTTATTTCACGTCAGCTCCCTACCAGACAGCGCTTGCGTTCATGCTCCCTCATCTCCCCCACGCCCCTGGCTTTTTTTCTTCTTAAAAAAAACTTATCGATGGGCAACACCAAAATTGGGCCGAGTGTAAGCAGTAGATGAGGAGAATGTAAGCAGTAGATGAGGAGAGTGTAAACAGTAAATGAGGAGAATGTAAGCAGTAGATGAGGAGAGTGTAAGCAGTAGATGAGGAGAGTGTAAACAGTAGATGAGGAGAGTGTAAACAGTAGATGAAGAGAGTGTAAGCAGCAGATGAGGAGAGTGTAAACAGAAGATGAGGAGAGTGTAAGGAGCAAATGAGGAGAGTATAAACAGAAGATGAGGAGAGTGTAAGCAGCAGATTAGGACAGTGTAAACAGTAGATGAGGAGAATGTAAACAGTAGATGAGGAGAGTGTAAGCAGTAGATGTGGAAAGTGTAAGCCGCAGATGAGGAAAGTGTAAGCATAAGATGAGAAGAGTGTAAACAGTAGATGAGGAGAATGTAAGCAGCAGATGAGGAGAGTGTAAACAGAAGATGAGGAGAGTGTAAGGAGCAGATGAGGAGAGTGTAAACAGCAGATGAGGAAAGTGTCAACAGAAGATGAGGAGAGTGTAAACAGAAGATGAGGAGAGTGTAAACAGCAGATGAGGAGAGTGTAAACAGAAGATGAGGAGAGTGTAAACGGTAAAGATTAACTGAGAGTGCTCAAAGAAGATCGAGCTGTTGCACTGAGACTACGACATATGGAGGTACAGGTGTAAACTCAAGGTAAACTGAGTCATAAACATCTATGAAGGGGCCGTACCCTGGTCACCCAGGTTGAGTCTGGAAGCACCAAGAGAAATGTGATGTGGTTGAGGAGGAGTGTGGGGGGATGGGGACGGGCAGCTCATCGCCCCTAACAATCGCGCCCTCACTAACACAATCACATTCGCCCTCTTTTTTTTTGGAGCCAACAACAGCAACAACAACAACAATTATATATATATATATATATATATATATATATATATATATATATATATATATACTCGTATATAAGCTGACAAAGACGATGGTTTCACCCTCGCTGATCACAGCAGCAGAGACAGAGCATTTCTCTTGGACCCTGCAAGCAATTACAAAAACAACTCCATTTAGCAAATGCTTTCTTTAGAGAGGGAAATATTATTCTTCCTTTCTCTCCCTAAGCAACATTGTTAGGGCTAGTTGTCATTACTAAAACTAATTTACTTTTATCCTATGTCGGTTCTTTTCATTGTTCTTGAATAGAACAGAGACTAATAGAACAGAGACTAATTGAACAAAGACTAATAGAACAGAAACTAACAATTCTTACTGTTAGAATTTAGTCTTGATAACGAAACAACAACAACGAGACTCTATTGACAAGACATTTGATACTATTTCACAACAATCACACAAAACTCGGGCCAACCTGAGGCAAAACAAGAGAAAAAAAAAAGGCTACTCATTTCACGTTTCCACAAAGAACTGGTGATGAAGTTTAACGAACTTTATTATTTGAACAATTCCTATGAAGTGTGCGCGAATCTAAATAAACCCTAGACAAAAAGTAGCACTGAATAGACCGACAGATTAACCAACTTATCGATGAATACATCCAAGTGTCCATCTTGAACAATTCTAACCAGCGTTCACTAGACTTTTTACACTGAATACTGTATTCTAAACATCTTTCAGCGCAGAACCACTGAAGATAGTTCAAGACTCCGAACAATTGCAAGAGAAAAAAAAAACAAAGAAATTTAACACTAAACAATGTTTTTTTCAATTACTCTCGTCTTTGTTTTCTAACAGTATGCAACGCCCGAACTTGTTATTGGTTTATACGATAATTGGGTTTATGGAGTGGGTTCAATAAATGCGCGAAAGGCCGAGCCGCGTATGAATACATCAATATTTAATGAGGTCAGACATGACCAACTCTTGTGCTGATGTTCCTAGAAATCTGAGACATCAAGTTATTAGAAATATTGGAACATTTTATTTTATTTCGCAGCAGCAAGAATGAAAGAAAGAAAGAAAGAAAGCAAGAAAGAAAGAAAGAAAGAAAGAATTTCTGAAATCAAGAGTTTGGGACCATGTGCTGAAGCTAAGAAAATGGTGGAAAATGTGTGATATTTTCCTGGGGGAAGATAATCTCGGGAAAAAAAAAAACCAGGAAAGAAGACGACAGTTACAAATGTTCACATTGGCTTGTCTGAAAGCTGTTTTTAAATAGGAACATAACCGATGAAGACATTAGAATTAACGGTTTTAATCTGATCCGGCGTGACCCAACAAGAAAACTAGACACAGGTCTGGTAATGTATGTCTCCACAACTATCCAGTTTAGTCGTAGAGAAGATCTCGAATCATCAGAGGTATAGTGTATTTGGGCGGAAGTTAAATTGCCAAACCAGAGTCCATTAGTTACTGGACTTTTGTACCGTAATCCAAATGCATCATCCCTGTGATATGATCACTTCACGACTATGATGGATGAGGTTTCAGCTTTTAAGTTCAAAGATATTATCATTCTTGGAGATTTCAACATAGATCTAACACACTCAAATCCAGCTTGGAACAATGTTATATTATCCTACAATTTTTCCCAAATTGTCACCAAACTTACTAGAGTAACAGAAGTATCATCCACATTATTAGATCAAATATATGTGGCCCACCCAGAAAACATCACTGAATGTAACATCCCTCATAATTCGTTGCATACATTTTGCTGTATGTGGACAAGAAAGGGGTATAAACTTCCTAAACACAATCACACCAGTATGAAATTTAGAAGCTTCAAAAAATGTAACCTAGAATTATTCCTTAATGATTTTCAAGCATCTTCACTTACACACGTGTACCAACTAACTGATCCTGATGAGGCAATAGACTATAGGCTAAAGATCTTCAGGGATATATTAGACAAACATGTCCCCATGAAAGAGGTGAGAGTAAAACACCAGACGAAGTCACCTTGGATAACACCTGAAATATTACAATCCATGAGAGAACGCGACCGGTTGCATAAAATCAAGGACTTTATAACCTACCGTAAGTTCAATATTTAATAAGACAGGAAAAAAAGATTGCTTCAGTAATCTAGTACAGAATAAATCAGGCAGTAAATCAATTTGGAAGGCCATAAATAACCCATCAAATAGAAGAAAAGAGTCTGATTTCTAAGCCAGCAATTATGCAAACACTAGGGCAACATCAGTACTTATTTCAGGGAAGAAATCAACATTCTTAAATCATCAACACCAGCTCCTGTATGCGACTTACGTGAACTACAAAGATTCCTGGATAGCAGATGTACTAAATTTAAACAGTTAAACATTCCATTCTTAACAGTTAGTGAAGTTTACAATTATCTCTTATCCTTAAAAAAAACAACAATACAGCAGGGCTTGACAATATTAGCAACAAGATCTTACGTTGAGCTGCACCTACCATTTCACATACACTAACATTTACAATCAGTGCATTGCAAAATGTTATTTCCCCGAGTCTTTTAAAACCACTAAAGTGTATCCTCTCTTTAAATCTGGCTCATCCAACAATCTTACCAATTATAGACCAGTATCCATACTATCGTCATTATCAAAACCATACACACAAAATAACTCTACGACACATGCAAGAGAACAATTTACTCATAGACAGTCAGTCATTCCTGCCACACAACTCTCACCAAATGACAAAAAACTGGTTAGTAAACATAAATGAAGACATACTACGTGGTGTCATCTTTGACGATTTTAAACAGGCATTTGAAATGACTGACCACGATATTCTTGTAAAAAAAAACAAACAAACAAATAAAATAAAGACTTATAGACTGTATCCTGACCTAATAAAATTAATTGCATCATTTTTTCAGACAGACAACAGGTAGTATTCCTCAATAATTCTCTATCGATTTCTGATATAGTTGACACTGGTGTTCTGCAAGGTTCTAATCTAGGCCCGTTGCTATTTGCTATCTATATCAATGATCTTCCACTTCATCTTAAACACTCTTCTTGTGACCTTTTTGCCGATGATTGCACAGTTTACACCAGTGACTACGACTGTATTAACCTAGAATCAACTCTTCAGGTCGAGTTAAACGATCTAATTAAATGGAGCAGAAACAATGGCATGATTATAAATACTGATAAAACAAAATCAATGCTCATAACAACAAGACAGAAACTACAAAACACGACAAAAGCAACACTTTGGCTCAGCACGGAAACATCACAGATAGAAAAACGTTAGTGAACACAAAACACTAGGTCTTATTATTGACCAACGTCTGACCTGGAACTCTCATGTGCAAGGTCTAACAAAACTCATCGCAAAAAAGTATACCAGTTAGCCAAAATTAAGCACTTCATCGATCAAGACACAAGAAGACGTATTACATATCACATATACAAACACATTTAGACTATTGTTCAACAATCTGGGATGGTTGTTCAGTGTCAAATACAAAGAGGCTTTATTCACTTCAAAAGCGAGCAGTAAAGCTTATTAATGTAAAAAATCAAGCACACACAACTAACCAGCACAAACGTATCAAAATACTGCTTCTTAAGAACAGGTTCCTCTTAAACAAAGCCAAGTTGGTACATCAAATTCTTTCACGGCATGCCCCGCCTTATCTATGGAACCTGTTTAAATTTAGAACAAAGCGCAGCCAACGCTTGAACAACATATGTCTTCCGAAACCTAGATTTAACCTTTACAAGAAAAGCTTTACTTATTCAGCTGCTCATCTTTGGAATATCCTCCCATCCTGTATAAAAAATATAAAGCATAGTCAAAACTACAACTAGGAAAATATGGACACAAACACCATATCCCTATGTGCCTCTAAGGCATGACAGGATGACCGTTACCTTTTTTTTTTTTTTTTACCTACCTACAACTACAATCTTTTCCTATATCTATTTGATTGTCGACTAAATGCCTCCATGATTCATAAAACTTATAAGTTATTTTAGATTGCTCTTTACAGACACCGAATTCAATTAATTGTTTATCCTGAATAGTACCGTAATTTTTGTTTGGTAGATAGTCATTGATATATGTATGTAGTTACTTTCTGTACTGAGTGCAAGGATAAGAGCGAAAGGTAAATGTTATATGTATTTTTTACGCCTCTCTGCTGCCCAGTGTTAGTTATGTTTGTTATATGAGCAGCATATTTGTAGAATGTCTAGAACATAGTGAAAGTTGTATGATAGAGGGCAGAATGCCAGACGGGCCTGCGGGCCCAATTCTTAACCCTTAGGAAATAAAGATCAGTTAATCAGTCAATCAATCAGTCAATCAATCAATCTCTGTCTCTCTTGTTTCTCTCTGTCTTTATCTGCCCCAATCTTTGTCGCTTTCTGTTTGTTTTCATCTCTCTTTCTCTCTCTCTTTCTCTCTCTCTCTCTCCCTCCCTCCACATCAGACATCAACGATGGACTAATTAATTAACTATTAATCGTTTTTATGACGCATGGCACTTTCAAAATTAAACCTATATTGTGGACATAACGAGAGGTGCTAACAATTCATTAACCTCTCTCTCTTCCATCAGAATGATTTCATTACTAAAACTCCACTCTCACAAAACCCAATAAATTTATATAAAGTCTTTCACTCGCTTGACTGGTAAATAGTTCAAATTGCCCAAACGCCAAAGAAGGCTAGTGGGATTGGAAGAGACGCCCTGAATAATTCAGTGATTAATATTTCTGAGCTCTAGTTTCAGATCCTAACTGCTCTGTTTGTTTTTTTTTCTTTTCCAGACTCGAGGACATCGCGAGAGAAACATATTCCCTGGAATTTAGAAGACAGAATGGGCAATATCATGCCACCGGGGAAAGAAGATTCGCCGCCTGATGGCCCATCAGAGGAAGTGTTTTTTGTTGTTAACGCAACGTCTGGGTCTACTGCCTCTGGTACAGCAGCTACAGAGGTGCGAGAAGATGTTAACAAAACAAATTCTCATCAAAAAAATGATTCGGATAATGAGGACAATTATCAAAGCTATACAGCAAACACAACCGAGGGTATCAGTGATATGTGCTTTTCTAATCGTCCAAAATCTTCCACGCCAGATGTCGGTTCGGAAGACATCGCTTTTGATTGTCCAAATCTTAGTAACAACAGCGATCACAACGACCATTACCTCACGAAATACGACAAATATAAGGAGGTTAACTTATGGAACCAGGCAAACACATCTTGTGAAAACAGAACGACTGACAGAATTAATCCCAGCCGTCGCTTTGAAACATCCACCGCGCACGGTCCTGGTCTTAACGATGACTTAGACGAAAACCTGACATGTGACAAAGACGGCTGCGGCATGGAAGCCAGCGACATAGTCGTTGATAGGGCTGATGACGACGGAGGGCTGGAGAAAGAGAAGGACATAGATGACGGAGGTAAGAGAAAGCAGAGGAGATACCGGACCACGTTCACGAGCTACCAGCTCGAGGAGCTGGAGAGGGCCTTTCAGAAGACACATTATCCAGACGTCTTCACCAGGTCAGCTCTTTGTGCCTTGTTGCTTTGGTCTAATCTTAGATTATAGTACAGGCGTCCCGGGTTACACGGGTAAGGGTTACGTGCTTAAGATCTGTCGAAAAGAGGAAATTAGCCTTTTTTCACTTCATTATTTATCATCATCATCGTCATCATCATCATCATCATCATCATCATCATCATCATCACCACCATAAAGTGTCGTGCTGGTAGACGTTGACGATCATACTTTCCCACAAATCTCGGTCTTATCTCGTTATGATGTTTTCCAGCCTTCCCCTTCTCATGACATGTCCAATGAATGATGGCTGTCTTTTTCTTGTGTATTTAATTAGGTCCCTTTCTACATTTGCTTGTCTTAGACACTCCCTGTTTGTCATCCTAGCTGTCCGTGATGCTCTTAACGTCCTTCTAAGAAACCACATCTCTGTCGCCTCTAGTGATCTTTTCATCGATCTGTTCATTGTCCATGATTCATTTTCTTAAAGTAGGACAGGCTCCATGCAGCAATCTAGAGCTCTCCCATCAGTGATAGAGATGCACTGAACAAGATGTTTCTCATTTATTTTCATTTGTAAATGCATACAAAAGTCTGACAGTGTTAAATATTTTAACGCAAAATAGAAAATTTGAATCCCGCCATTCAACAGTTTCTGTGACACTGACCATATCATACCAAAATAGCGAAATAATGGTCAATTATAGAACTGAGGAATTCATGAACAACGCAGAGATAAGACAGATGAGCAAACAACAACCTGCCTCATGGGTGATCAGAAAAAGAAGACGAACATATGTAGGCCATGTGATGAGAAGAAACAGCCAGAGAATACCAAAACAAGTGGAGCACAACAACTTGAAGAAAAAAATGTCGACCACGTGAAACTCTAAAGAGGACGTTGTTAAGAGAAGCCATAACATCCCTTGATGATGTTGAAAGACTTATCGAAAACAGGAAAATTTGACAAACACATATGCGAGCCCTATGTGACGTTTAACGGCATGGGAAGGATGTAAGATGTAAGAAGATAATTGGGGAGCGTCGAGAAGCGGGTACGCCTCTGAAATGAAGTGGATATTTTGTGTTCCTGTATTCTGCAGCTTAGCGTGTGTAATGTTGAAGGATGGCTAGTTCAGTCAGTCAGTCAGTCAGACAGTCATTTGCATGTCCCTTACGGAACTCTGCCTTCCTAACAGCTCTCCTGTAGGCCTCTCGGTTGCAAGCAAGATGCCTTGCTGCTGATGCATCCATTCGCAAATCGTCAACAATGTCTTGCAGTCATCTTCGCCTTGGTCTTCCTCTCTTTTTCCCATTATGTATCCTTCTAAGACTGTCTTCTCTAAATTCTCATGGCTAGTTCTCGTTACCAAAATAGCAGTCATTCGCATCTTGTTTGTGTAGGCAGTTAAACTACTGCTTAATCTGCACAAGGCTCTGGAAAAGAATAGGAACACATTTCCTATAAATAGGAAACAACGAGGTTTTCTTGCCGTAAAGTAACAGAACATAGTTTTGTGGAATTAGGCCTCGGAAAAATCGTAGACAAGGCACTTTTAGACGTGAGAGAAAAAAAAAGTCACAAGAGAAATCACCTGGGATTCGAACCACGGACTCCAGTAGGACAAGCAGCCGTCTAGCCACGAGAGAACAGCGTACTAACGAACTACGCTATCTAGCACCCATAGGGACGCATAGGGGGTGCTAGATGGCGTAGACTACCATCATGCTCTAGTTTGCTGACAGGTTAAGGAAAATTTGGGAACTAGCATCATAGCCGTAAACATGTCTATGACAAGACATGTACACATAGAACTAGTACCATAGCCGTAAATATGTCTACGAAAGGACAGGTACATATAGAACTAGCACCATAGCCGTAAATATGTCTACGACAAGACGAGCACATAAAGAAATAGCACCATAGCTGTAAACGTGTCTACGACGAGACAGGTACTTATAGAACGGCACTTCTTGTCTTAGAAGACGGTTGTGCCAAAAGAAGTATGAGTTTGCTGCTTGTGGAACTCGCTGAACAACTTCTCCCGTGGCTGTCTGTACAACAGCAGAGGCCGCACAGTCAAGCACAACTGCTGAGGTCGCACAGTCAAGCACAACAGCTGAGGCCGCACAGTCAAGCACAACAGCTGAGGTCGCACAGTCAAGCACAACAGCTGAGGCCGCACAGTCAAGCACAACAGCTGAGGCCGCACAGTCAAGCACAACAGCTGAGGCCGTACAGTCAAGCACAACAGCTGAGGCCGCACAGTCAAGCACAACAGCTGAGGTCGCACAGTCAAGCACAACAGCTGAGGCCGCACAGTCAAGCACAACAGCTGAGGCCGCACAGTCAAGCACAACTGTTGAGGCCGCACAGTCAAGCACAACTGTTGAGGCTGCACATCACCTACAACAGCAGACAACAATGTTGGAAACTCCAGTTTCCCTGCTGCTCGGTCCAGTTTTCTTCAAGTTTGGCCATTGTTTCCTCTTTAAACGACTTTCTTTTGGGCACTGTCACTATGTGCCTGCCTCAACCGTTCGCCAGCTTCTCCCAGTCTTCTTGGTTGATGTAAAAAAAAATCTTATAATTATTATAGGTAACGTATTATCATTCTTATCACACGAGAGGAAACGTGATCGTCACATACAACAGTCATAAAAAAACATATCATCGTCGGTTATCGCTAACATCATCACCTTAACGGAAAAGACAGTGCTCAGCCCCCCCACAGCATTTCGGTAACACAGCAAATATTTTGTTATTTTCCAGCTCCTCTTGTGCGTTGCTGTCAAGATTACAAGCATTCTGTCAGTCTAAAACACGGCCACTTATACAAACGCCGAGTCCGCCATAATGCCAAGACACTATTTCGTTAATTCCCGAAACACAGCAAATAAAAGCAAAGAGCAAAATTTGTATGCGAAAAGTCCAAAGTCAATTTACCCGGTCTCCTTAATCGCCGCGGTCAAATTTGATACCGCCAACCGGAACTTGGAAGTTCTTGTCCTTTACCGGCTTGCCGCCATGTTTGTGTACATGAACACGCAGTGCACGCCGGGAAAGAAAAAAAAAATGGAAGGCAGCATGAGACAGGTAAAAATCCGATTTCCTGACCAAAAGCCGGGGAGACGACGCAGAAAATTTTCTTTGTGGACCAGAACAAATAGTTATTTGTGGAAACACGGAGAATATCTCGTGGACAAAAACTTTCACGTCCTGCCCACGTCACGGTCGCCATTGTTGACTGTTGTCCCCCTGGAAATATGTCCTGAGATGGTGTCAAATATCCGCCCCGCATTTGCAGTGTTCGTCGCTGAGTTTTGGAAATATCCCACTTTGTGGAGATTTTGAATTTCTTGAAACTTGAAATTTAAATACGGCCGCCCCCCCCCCCCCCAGCCCCGCCCGTTTTCGATCATCATGTGACACAAACAGTAACAAAGATGGCTGAGTGAATTTTGTGCAGAAGTTCTCGAGAATTATTTTCACTTTAACTCAAGCGGTTCTCCAAGTAGAAGTGATTTTTTTTTTTGGGGGGGGGGGGAGGTGAAAATAGCCTTTCACTTAATTCACTGACGCGTCAGGTAAAGTCTGGTGCAGTGTGGGGACAAGCTTCTAGCGCTGAGGACAAGTTCCTAGTTTCGAGGACAAGTTCCTAGCCTTGGAGACAAGTTCCTAGCATAGAGGACAAGCTCCTAGCCTAGAGGACAAGTTCTTAGCCTTGAGGACAAGCTCCTAGCCTTGAGGACAAGCTCCTATCTCGCAGGCGGTTTCCCTACTGTCTTCTTACATTTGTATATAAAGGAGGCACCACTGATGTATTCATCCGCAGGAAGTTAGAGGACTCTTTGTTTAACGTGATTTGGAATCAACGTCAGAGAAAAACTGTTAAAAAAGGGCCCAGCTCTGTTACTGGTCCTGGGGAGCAGCCTCGTTGCACTCTGGGCACGCCTGTACGTCCCTGCACGTGCTCGGCCTTTGACATCAGGATGTCCTTCTGTTAATCACGAAACAAATGAATCCCTCAATCAGGAAGTTGAC
This sequence comes from Achatina immaculata, assembly GCA_009760885.1. Lineage (NCBI taxonomy): Eukaryota > Metazoa > Mollusca > Gastropoda > Stylommatophora > Achatinidae > Lissachatina > Lissachatina immaculata. Next base: position 14,990,606 of record CM019707.1, read on the forward strand.
GCTGTAGCCCTGGTAGCTCACAGCGAGGCTGCTCCGAGGTCAGAATGGCCAGAAGCTGATCTGACAATAATTATCAACAAAACAGTGGTTCTTGACAAGAAGCTGCTATAATAATAGTAATAATAATAATGTGGATCTACAGTTCCATTCATCCATGTCCTTGGTCAACGATCAGCTAAGCTATCACCTCCAAGTACGCCCTGTGGCGTCGTGCAGGGACGCAACAAACTCTCTCCACCTCTCACGGTCCGCGGCCCGGCCTTTGAATTGTGCCCTAGCTGCGCTGCATGCTACTCATTTCCGCTTCTACAGTTCTTCGCCAGGTTGTCGTGGTTAGTTCTCTCTTTCTTTTTCCCCTCGGGTTCCATCTCATGGCTGTTTTAGCGATGTCGCTGGGATCTCTTCGGAGCACATGATAAATAGACCCACAGTTATGGCCACCTCATTTCTGAACAAAGAAGTTAATGCATGAATCGGAAAAGCGTCTTCAACATTTGATAAAATAAAATATTTATAGCACAATAACAGAAAACACGGAAGACAAAGTTCTGATTGATCAAACTTTTGTGATCAACGCACTTGTATAAAGATCTTCCCAGTGAGAACCAGCAAAGCTTTTGTATAGTCAAGTGATTTAGCACAGTGTTGTATGGTTAGATGCATCAGCAGCAGGCCATCTTGCTCACAACCGAGAGACCTACAGGAGTGCTGTTAGGGAGGCAAAGTTCCGCAAGGGACATGCAAATAAATGAATGAATGAATGTATTGTTAGCTCTCAAACAATAAAGTGTTTTATAAAGAACTGAAGCGTAAACTACATGCTAGAGGTTAGATAATAAACAGATTATCAGTTTCAGTCTTGGATGAACGAAATGATAACATCAGGGCAATGGGTGAAGTAACACTAGTATTACACTACATCCAGAAACAACAACTCACATCGTTTGGCCACGTTTACATGGCAACTACCAGACAGTGTACCGCGGAAAACATTCACAGATTTGTAAGTAGCAGAGGAAGAGGCCGCCCACGCAAGAGATAGGATATTATGGAAACCTGAAATATCCCATTACAAGAAACAAATTACCTAGCCCTGTCATGATCTCTGTTTATCCCAGCAACAATGAAGGGTATATGAGGAAGGAGACAAGACAAGACAAAACAAAACAAGACAAGTCTCAGATGACTTCACTAAATAATGGACATCAAGTGGCAGCCTTATGAAGGTTCCTCAAGCAAGGTAATCTTTTTTTTTTTTCAGTCCTATCAACCTTCAACAACAGAAGATCTACATGACTGTGGGTGTAACAAGACTGAACGGCAGGTGCAGCTTCAACCAAATACCACATGCCGAACTTCGGCGAAAATGAGGCCATAAGAACACGCAAGATTATTCATCAGTCATTCATTAGAACTTCCTTCAAGTTCCGTGAGGACTAGGAATAGCTGGCGAAAGAATATGCTAAATGAAGAACTCTCTGAGTAAAGGAACATCGTTATTCTAAGAATACATGAGACATTGCAATACTGCAAACTCAGTACATGGAAATCGAAACGGCTATGCAAGGGAACGAAAATAGGATATTTAGAAGTGGTGTCTTAAGTGAATGCTGAGAAAAAACCAGAACCATAGAAAAGAGGCTTCATTCCAGACTAAATGTTTACGTAGGATTAGACAAATATTGTGGTCAAATACCATGACGTCAGTCCGTAAGAACAGTGAAGAACAAATCCTCTATCTTAATGCAAAGAAAACTAAACCGATGACAACTGACAAAACAAACAAGGCAGCTGAAATACTTATCAATGAAGAAAAATTGGAAGATGTGGAGAGTTTTGAATATCTTGGATCATTACTAACTAATAATGAATATGCAATGAGGGAAATTAAAAGGAGGACATCTATCGCTCTTCAAAAAGTAAAATAACACTAAAGAAACTGTGGAGAGGAACAGAGAGAAGTAAAAAAAAAAGATTTTTAAAGGCATCCATCTTTCCCGTCGCAACATACGCCTGTGAGATCTGGACACTTAACAAAACAGTGGAAAACACTGAATGTAAATGCTATAGGAGAGTTCTTCAAATATCATGGGCACAAAAAAGAACCAATATATCCATTTTACAAAAACTTAATATTGAAAAATGTTGGCTAGTAAGGAGGAAAGAGGATTAAAGAGAGAAAACTAATAATTTGGACATATTAAACGTCATGAGAATTTAGAGAAGAGAGTCTTGGAAGGGCACATAATGGGAAAAAGAAAGAGAGGAAGACCAAGGCGAAGATGGCTGCAAATCCTCCGTCATTATATCTACACTAGCTGAGTACCCGACGTTGTCCGGGTATTTATTTATCCCAATCACGAAAGTTCTATTCATTTCCACAACCTTCTAGAAGGTTCTACAGAGTCTAGACTGTTCTACAGAATTCTATTAGTTCTACACGACTAAACGCAGGCTTAATTGTCATCAGGACTGTCACCAATCAGGGTAGCGACCCCGAACACAATGGATTCGACATTAATCTCGGTCAATTTGGGCATTTAATTTTTCACCACTTCTCACTCACCCCACCCCCCCCCCCCCATGCCGCTGGAGGCTGAAATTGGATTTAAACAACATCGGGAGTGTCACTTTTCATCTCAGCGACCCCGAAAACTATGGATTCGACACTAATATCGTTCATTTTCGATTATTTTTACATATCACATAGGGGTATCCTAGGGATGTCTTAATCCAACAGGATTTCTTTCCAGATTGTAAGTCATATGTGTACTAAGTTTGGTTGAAATTGTTCCAGGCGTTCCAGTGTGATGCTGGAACATACATATATACATACACATACACGTTCATGTATATATATATATACAGTTTGTAATGATCCAAAATATTCAAAACTCTCCACATCTTCCAATTTTTCCTTATAGATACATATATTTCAGCTGCCTTATTTATTTTGTCAGTTATCATCAATTTAGTTTTCTTCGCATTAAGATAGCGGTTTTGTTCTTCACTGTTCTTACGGGCTGACATAATTAGTTTTTCCATTCCTTTTTGTGTTGTGGACAGTAATACTGTGTCATCAGCATATCTGATCTCTGGTATTTCATAACCTCCAATTTGTATGTAGTCAGAGAGATTCAATTAGTTACTTCAGAGAAAAATGCGCATTCAAAATAGCGCGCACACATATACACTCACGTACAGATAGAGGAACGATCACATAATACAGAGACCTAGAAATTCTTTGGTGTTGTCGACCGCGTTTTCTTATTTTGAAAACTGCATTTTATCAGTCGTCGTAGAAGCTAGTCCGTGTGTTATAGCTTCATGCCATCAGACTTATCTTTCTGTTCTTACAGAGAGGAGCTGGCCATGAGAATAGATCTAACAGAAGCCAGAGTTCAGGTGAGACTCGTTACAGAATACTATTATCTATCTATCTATCTATCTATCTATCTATCTATCTATCTATCTATCTATCTATCTATCTATCTATCTATCTATCTGTCTGTCTATCTGTCTGTCTGTCTGTCTATCTATCTGCCCTGCCAATTCATGAAAAACGTATAAGTAATATCGTTCTTATAACTTTAAACTATGTCAACATCTGTTTGATATGGACTATATGCCTCCCTAAGCATAGTTTAAAGTAGTTTAAAGTATACTGCTTTTCTATAATGTTTTTAGTTTTGAATGAATGTAAGAATGCAAGTTTATTTCATGTTGTTGCATAAATCAGAGTGTAGAGTGTATGGACATGAGATAAGTTTATTATTTATTATGCAATCATTTAATGTGTCTTCATTATTATTATGCTCATTAACAAATGCTGAATGACTGTGACTGAGTGAAAGGTGTATGATGAAGGGCAGAATTTTAGACGGGCCTGCGTACCCAGTTCTTAACTTTGTGAAAATAAAGTATGTTCGTTCGTTCGTTCGTTCCTTCTATTATCACTTCCTAATCTCTGTTTTCTGTTATTTAGCCTTATGTTTGTTAATCTCTACTTTGATCTGTTATTTAATCGTAATCTTATGTTTGTTAATCTCCCGATTTCTTTCTTTTTTCCTTACATACTCTTGGCGCAAGAATGGCAGAGTCCACTAGTCTCTCATGGCAAAGGTCGGGAGTTCAATTCCCAGCAACTCGGCTGTAGAAATGTGTACCTGGGTTCTTCTGAAGTTGGAAAGAGATTGGCGTCCAGGCATGACGCTGACCACGTCACTCCCTAGAGCGTCGACTGATCAACCAAACTATGGACACTAACATGTTATTTCTAAATTGCCTCCGTGGCATAACAGGCCTACCTATACCTTTTTTTTTTTTTTTTACATTTTTCTAGAAAACAGTTCAACGACATCTGCCTGTCTGCCCTTTCCCCCGACCATCTCTGTATTTTTCTAAAGTGGTCTCCAATTTTGTTTGAAATATTTTAATACATGCGTGTAAAAGGTCACAGCCGCCATGTTTGCATTAAGAAACAAATCTGTATCTTGATTACAATGTGACATTTAGCGTTAGTTGCTCTGTTAACGAACAAGCGATGACTTGCTAACTTGCCCACACAGGTAATTAGACTAGGGCCACTCATCGCAAGGTGAGCTATGTAATTCACCTCATCATTACGTTCCCGTCATTTCTGAGCTATCTCAAACTGTGGTCCCGTTTTTTTTTTCCTCCTCTGCGAGCGCTCGTTGTTTGGAGATGCCGTCCAAGCAGGGCCAGTGGTACTTTTCAAGTCAGACAGGCAGTCCTCTGTGACGCAGACCTCAGGGGGGGGGGGGGCAGTAATGACCACTGATAGGCAGTTTTATGCTGGTTTAAAAAAAATGTTTTTAAAAAAGACAGATTAAAAGTTTTATAAAGGTTAAGAAAAAGGTAACGCAGGTCTTATTGTGGCATAGGGGCATCTAGGGCGGTATGATGTTAGTGCCCTTGTCTTATTTGCTCTGTTAGCACATACTCTAAGTGGGTATGATGTTAGTGCCCATATCTTCTTTGCTCTGTTAGCACACACTCTATGGAAGCATGATGTTAGTGTCCAGATCTTCTGTGCTCTGTTAGCACATACTCTAGGGGAGTTTGATGTTAGTGTCCAGATCTTCTGTGCTCTGTTAGCACATACTCTAAGGGGGTATGATGTTAGTGTCCAGATCTTCTGTGCTCTGTTAGCACATACTCTAGGGGAGTTTGATGTTAGTGTCCAGATCTTCTGTGCTCTGTTAGCACATACTCTATGGAAGTATGATGTTAGTGTCCAGATCTTCTGTGCTCTGTTAGCACATACTCTATGGAAGTATGATGTTAGTGTCCAGATCTTCTGTGCTCTGTTAGGATGTTGTGGTCAAGCATCACAGCTGGCAGCCTTTCCTCCCCCAGTTCCTGAAGAAATCGGGTATCTTCTTTTCTGCATCAGGATGTCTGAGATGGCTTCAGTCGGATTCGAACCACTGATCTGAACAGTGAAACTAATGTGCTAGCCGCTTGGCCACCCAGGCGACGATACACAGATTAGATTAGTCTCGTACTTAGCTTTATCTGGAGAAATCGACCTTTACTCTGTTATTTATTTAATGCATTCCTTGGTTCACCTGCTTATGACTAACCAAGCTGGTACACCTGACAGTTTTTTGGTGATTCATTTATTCGATGTTTAAATCTTACATCGTACATCATTCCCGTACCGTTAAACGTCACATAGGGCTTGCATGGTAGTTCACCTAGTTTTCCTGTTTTCTGCGAGCTTTTCAACTTCATCAAGGGATTTTATGCCTACTAATATAGCATCTCTTAACAGTGAGCTCTTTAGAGTTTCACTTGATTAACCTCTTTTTCCTCGGCCTGTGTTCCACTTGATACCTTGTTTTGGTATTCTCTGACTGTTTCTTCTCGTCACGTGACCGACATATATCCATCTTTTTTTTCTGATCACCCATGAGATGTTTAAATGAAAAATATTAAATTACAGATAAATTATGGAAATAATTTGTTTTGAATTACTTCTGGCAACAGGAATGGTTGCCAGTGGCAGACAGAACGAACGAACATACTTTATTTTCAAAGGGTTAAGAACTGGGCACGATAATTGTATATGTACCCAGGTATCGAGTAAAACAGGTCTGTCAGTTAGAAAACGAAGCAAAATCAGACATAAAACACACAGAGAGAGCGAGAGAGAGAGAGAGAGAGAGAGAGAGAGAGAGAGAGAGGTGGAGCAGAACATATATAAAATGTGTAAAAAAAACCAAAAACTGGGACAGATGTAAGTAACTTGTAAAATGTAACTTGTAACATCCATGTTTCTGTCATGTTTGCAGGTGTGGTTTCAAAATCGGCGAGCAAAGTGGAGAAAAAAAGAAAAAGTTGGAGGTCAGACACACCCATTTAGCCCATACCCGCCCAGTCTGGGAATCATGGCACGAGGTATTCTGGCCCCGCCCCCAGGTCCGCACCACGCCCATCATCTCCATTACCCACACGTCAACTCCTATTCAAACCTCCTCCTGAAGACTTACGAGAACACCCTCCTGTCGCGGTTTGGCGTGGCCTCACACATTGGGCCAAACAGTTTCTACTCTCATGCTGCGGCCTTCTCATCACTTGGGATATCTCCTCCTACCGGCCTGACAGCAATGCGGGGCGTGGCACCCATGTCCCTGCCTCTTGCCCCTCCAGGATCTTTCCAACATCTTCTAGCCAGCATGACTTCGTCCGCGCTGAAGGCTAGAGAAACAGCGGAAGTTACGTCACTTTCCCCGCCCACGACGCCGGTGACGTCATCCTCTATGACAACCACACCGTCGCCTAGCAACGAAATAGAAGGCATGCGCAGACCGTCAGCGGCGCAGCTCTCACCGGACCTATGCCAGGAAGAGGAGCTCAGGGGCTTGTTGACCTCAGCTTCCGGGGATGTAAGAAGTTCCAGCATAGCCTCTTTGAGACTCAAAGCTAAAGAACATCAGATTCGACTAGGGACAAGCCCTTGTACACGACTACTCTTCTGATCAATACATTATAAAAGAATATTAACAAACCTATGAAATTTCATGTCCGTCCATGTCTATAGTTATCATTCTGATTTTGTCTATGAATTATTTCTGTTGTCAACGTTCGACTGATTGTATATTTCTGTGCTGTAGCATTCTGGCAATCGGAGTGGATCCACGTAAATATTCTTTCAGTGTTTAGGCTTATGTCGTTTAATTTGTTACTCGCAATCATTCCCATGATGATGATGGGGGCAATGATGATGATGATGATGATGGATATTAAACGAGGAGTGTTGCACATCCCAAAATACGATGCACTCAGACACTGCTCAAAGTTCAAAGTTCAGAATTCAGACTCCGGCTTCACTGCGGACTTTCTCTATGATAGAGAGCGAGTGAGTGAGATATATATATATATTATATATATATATATATATATATATATATATATATATATATAACCCCATATATGCTCCGCCGCACGCCGCAACATCCAACCAAGAGTATGTCTGTTAAGAGTTCCTGTCAAATGTTGGTTGTTTACGATGCGTTTTCTGCCACACAGTTCGGATTCCCTGCCAGCACCTTTGCTTTGTCCTAGCTCCAGCAATCTCTTCAGATCTACATTATTCTCCCATTCCCGCTCTTCTTTTTCCCTGCAATCTGTCACATACAGCTTTAACAATGTCTCCCCATGTCTGTTGACAGTCTGCCATTTATTTTAGCCTGTCCAGCAAGTATATCTGCCATATCATTGCCAGGTACTCCCGCATGCCCTTGACAGTAAAATATTCTCGGCGGACTGAGGGGTTGAATATCTGCAGGGAGTGCAGTTCCTAACGTCGGGGGCGCTCTGATGCGAGTGGGGCGGCATCTGGAGGCTAGTTAAGCCTCTTCTCTGGTGTGAGGACTCTGCCAGAGTGACCGGTTAGTTCCCTTCCTGCAATACAATATTAGTCACTGCTTCCTCCTATGAAGGCATACTTCCTTCTCATGAAATGAGTTTCAGGATTTAGGTTTATCCCTGGCTTCCCTTTCATCTCCCTGTCTTTTCAGGATTTAAGTTTATCCATGGTTTCCCTTTCATCTCCCTGTCTTTTCAGGATTTAGGTTTATCCCTGGCTTCCCTTTCATCTCCCTGTCTTTTCAGGATTTAAGTTTATCCATGGTTTCCCTTTCATCTCCCGGTTTTTTCAAGATTTAAGTTTATCCATGGTTTCCCTTTCATCTCCCTGTCTTTTATTTTTCTTTCAGGTCTCTTCGTCCTGTCTGGGTAACCATCTACAACCACTGACCCCTTGAAAGTTTCATGGTTAAAGTCTTAAAAGAAAGTTTGGTTTTTTTTCTACATCCTTAATAGAAATCCCAAGAAGATAAAACAAGATACTCCCTGTCATATCTCCTAGGCCAGTGTTTCTCAACCTGTGTGTCCCTGTGGAACCCTTGGAATATTTGTTGTTTTTTTTAATCCCCGAGGTAAGTCCGAATTAAAATATTTATATTCCCTATTTTTCTCTGTATATATTAATTCCTTCTGCTTCCAGGTATCACAGCCGCTGCCCCAGTTCCAGTAAAGTCACTACCGCGAGCAGAACAGAAAACGTTTTCCTTTTAATTATTTCAGTAGAGGAAGACGCACCCGAAAATAGAGTAATAAATTTATATTATGAAAAATGTTAATCAGGCATGTCTTGTGGTATAAGGCGTGTGTACAAGAGTAGGTTACTTCCCCTTACGTAGAACTAAAGATGACTTTGACCAACTCTGTCTTGAACAAGAACAAAAGCAGGTAGCTAAAACCTAGGGCTCCTCGAGAAATGCCTGGGGAGAATTTTTCAGTCACGATCTCTGGCGCTACATCTACACATCCGTCACGGAACTCTAAGGCCCAAGAAGCCCAGGTTGAGAAACCCTGTCTTAAAAGTTCTTGGAGATGTGATGAGCCGTGTTTTATTTAACTTAATGGGGTACACTAGAAGGTCACGTGGTCAGCATCACCCCAGGACTCTTCTCCTTCATAGCTCTGCAACAAAACTGGATATCCACATCTGCAGCTGGGGGCGACTGGGGTCACCAGTCACTTGAATCATCGAACCCCCCCCCCCCCACAACGTGAAAGACAAGAACTCTAACCACTAGACCGCCTAAGCTCCCAAAGATGCTCCAGAAATTCCAACACAGTTACTAAAATGTTGTTGAATCTTTACTGATAGTTCTCTTATACTGATGGAGAATCAATGCTGGAACTAAAAGAAGAGAATTACGTGAAAGTGGAAAGTTCTGTCTCTCAGGAAGTACGAGGTAGTGGTCCTTGCGGCCGATACAGTGAAGGTGTTGTGGCACAGCATCAAGTCGGCCTGAGAGTTGGCACAGCATTAAGTCGGCCTGAGAGTTGGCACAGCATTAAGTCGGCCTGAGAGTTGGCACAGCATCAAGTCGGCCTGAGAGTTGGCACAGCATCAGGTCGGCCTGAGAGTTTGCACAGCATCAGGTCGGCCTGATAGTTTGCACAACATCAGGTCGGCCTGAGAGTTTGCACAGCATCAGGTCGGCCTGAGAGTTTGCACAGCATCAAGTCAGCCTGAGAGTTGGCACAGCATCAAGTCAGCCTGAAAGTTGGCACAACATCAAGTGGGCCTGACAGTTGGCACAACATCAAGTCAGGCTGAAAGTTGGCACAACATCAAGTCAGCCTGAAAGTTGGCACAACATCAAGTCAGCCTGAAAGTTGGCACAACATCAAGTCAGCCTGAAAGTTGGCACAACATCAAGTCAGCCTGAAAGTTGGCACAACATCAAGTGGGCCTGACAGTTGGCACAACATCAAGTGGGCCTGACAGTTGGCACAACATCAAGTGGGCCTGACAGTTGGCACAACATCAAGTGGGCCTGACAGTTGGCACAACATCAAGTGGGCCTGACAGTTGGCACAGCATCAAGTGGGCCTGACAGTTGGCACAGCATCAAGTCGGCCTGGGAGTTGGTTATGGTGGATATTTTTTATTCAGTCTCTGAGTGCAGCTAAAGAAGGAGGGGGTGCTCACTACGGAGAGGTGGAACAGGGTCTTGGCCAGCTATGGTTCCCGATCCATGACTCTAGCATATCAGTCATGAGTCGCAGATTGTCAGAATAGACTGAAAGAGGAAGATAAGATGACAAAAATACACGCTTCATTAATGAAATACGAATAAATCATTATTTTAAAAAAACATAATAAATTTATATATAAAAATGAACGAAAAAGAAGAAAAACTCTCAGAAGGAACTTGTTTAACAGTGATATAAGATGAAACAAAGTGACGAAAACGAGAATCTAAATGCTGATGAAAGTGAAATCATAACGGCTACATCACGTGCACGAACAACCAATCACAAGATTTGTTTCATGCAGGCCGGAAGTAAACCAACTTTTGTTTTCAAAAAGTGAAGAATTCAAACACGCAGGGCCCGTCTGTCATTCTGTCCTTCGTCTTTTCATTCTTTTGAGAGCATTCAGATTTGTACAGGTTTTACTAAATTCACAACGAGTATCGAGCAACATTTAAAATGACAAAATCTTTCACTTTAAACCTCTTATCATGGCTTTCAAAGAGAATACTAAATACACGCAATGTAATTATTATTACAACGACACACATACGATATATAGTTGTTATCTTTCTCTCCCTCTATCTCTCTCTGTCTATCTATCTATCTATCTATCTATCTATCTATCTATCTATCTATATCTATCTATCTATCTATCTATCTATCTATCTATCTGAACCTTAAGTGCTCAAGGCACATGGGGCTACCGCAAATGCCTGTCCTTTGCCTTTTTTTCTGCTCTTGCCCAGTTGAGCCCTCTATTGCTCAACATCATTTCTGTTGTTCTTCTCCGTGTTATAGTTTACATACATGTAATTGCCTGTGTGTATGTCTGTATGTGTGTTTGAGAGACAGACAGATAGATAGATAGATAGATAGATAGATAGATAGATAGATAGATAGATAGATAGATAGATAGATAGATCTTATCTGTGTAACCAAAAAGGGACAATAGAACGTTACAACACACTCCAGATATCCTAGCAAGTCTAGCCACGAGTGACCTGGAGGCTGTTGTCTCTGACACACGCTTAAGGGCCACGTGGTATCGCTAACATCATCTCTCTACTCCTCTCTTGGTATCAGTCGATGTATGCAGGCACCAAAGATCCGGCTAGCACGTGAGATATCAGTCATCTTTCAGATGTTCACAGATCAAACGCATTCTCTCCTCTCTGTCTCTGCCTTGCTGTCTGTCTGTCTGTCTGTCTGTCTCTCTCATGCCGATTATTAATTAAACATGTGGAACAGTGCTCACACCTCGATCGAACAAAATCTCAGCTGATGTGAAGGCAGATCGAAAAGATCTTGTTTCTTAATGCTCTTTTTGTTGAGTTTTTGACATAGCACCACAAAGTCTTTTCATTTTCAAAGAACTCCGACCTGCGTTTAGAGCAAGCAAGGCCTTACAACAACAGCAGCACAGCAAAAACAATTACAATAAAAACAGTGACACCAACGATAACAACAGCTATAGCAAATACAACAATAGCAGCGGCATCAATGACTGCAATATCAACAAGAAAGGCGGCGCCAGTATAATAACAGCAGCAGTTAAAAAAACAATCTAAGTGCCGTGCAGAGTGGCGTAGGCGATCATTTCTCTCCACAGTTCCGTCTTTTGCGTTGACTATGAGATTCGCCGGTGACTTTCTTCCTAGCCACACTGACAGCCCATCCAGTAACTTCTCTCTCTGTCTTCCTCTGTCTCATCTTCCCTCAATTTTTTTCCAGCTGCCACATTGTGTTCCAATTTTCCTATTCTCAGGAAATGTCTTATAAATTTCGCTTGTCTGGCTCTGATCTTTGCTGTAATTTGCTTTTTAACTCCAGCTAAAAAAAAACCCAACATAAAATGTAATAACAACACCAGTAACAACAATAATAGCAATAAAAGATGTAATAACAACAGTAACAATAATAGTAGCAATAACAAAAGCAAAAGCAAATATAATAACAACCTCAACACCAAAGTAAAAAAAAAGCACAACAAAAGCAAAAGCAAATATAATAACAAACTCAACACCAAAGTAACAGAAACAACAGCAAAAGCAAGACCATATATAATAACAAACTCAACAACAAAGTAACAGGAACAACAACAAAAGCAAGAACAAATATAATAATAAACTCAACACCAAAGTAACAGAAGCAACAAGAAAATCAAGAACAAATATAACAACAAACTCAACACCAAAGTAACAGTGGCCACAACAACAACAGTTACAGAGGTTGGAAACTGATTCACGTACAAAATAAAAAAATTACAGAAACGGCCACACAAAAGGTGAGATACGCAGAGGTTACTCAGACTTTCAGAACAGTGATTGAGTTTGTCTCTTCGCGACCAAGCGGCAGAAGAAATCTCTAGAATGCTGGTTCGACTCTTCTCAGTGTTTTCTATATTCTGTTACTTCTCTTCCTCCCACCACGTAACGTTATTTGTCTTAATTTTGTAAGTCTCGTATAAACGGTACTCACGTTTACCTAGTCCCTTTTTAGTTGGTTGATTTTCACAAGTTTTCTGTAAGCTTTTATGTTCCAAATCACCCACTTCTTCTCTGCATTTCAAATATCATATCTCTTCCGATCTTCTTTCAAAGATTTATTCTCCGTATTTCAAATATCTGTTTGAATCTTCTCTGGATTTCAAATTTCTTCTCTATCCATCTTCTACAGCTTCCAAAGATCTCTTCCAACCTTCTCCTGATGTGAAAGGCCCATTCTCCGCTTTATTTCCAGACTTCACAGGCCCGTCTCATCATTTATCTTACCTAAACCACGGACATCTTAATGCCTGTGATCGTGGAACTTAAAGTGAAGAGAGTGCTGGTCGAACGATTGATAAAACCTTCTCAAGCTCCGTCACGCATTGTCGTTCGGATTACATCGAAGCAGAGATTGCGAACACGAAAATTACAACAGAATATCTCACTCCATCATCATCATCATCATGAGAGAAAGTAGAAGACCACAACCTGCCATATAGTTTACTCTGTTCATTGTTTCAACTCTTCATTTACTCACACAAACATGTCAAATCTTCTTTCTTTTATTAACAGTTGCCATTTTCCGGGGGGAAAAACGTAATTTTCTGATCCTAGATTAAAAATACTTCTAGGTCTGTTCTTTATATACACTTAAGAGCCAAGCTCTGCCCCTACTCCACCCTAATCTAATCTAAGTGCCGTGCCGGGTGGCCTAGGCGATCATTTCTCTCCACAATTCCCTGTCTTTAGACTTGATTATGAGATCCGCCGGTGACTTTCTTCCTAGCCACACTGACAGCCCATCCAGTAACCTCTCTCTCTCTCTCTGTCTTCCTCTGTCTCTTCTTCCCTCAATTTTTCAACTTGCTACAGTGTGTTCCAATTTTCCTATTCTCGGGAAATGTCCTTTAAATCTCGCTTTTATTAATACCGCCCCACCCACCCAAGAACGAAGTCCATGCGTAGGAAACTTGGGTGGGTATGAGAAACTTCTGCTGATGGTGAGGTTCATAGTGGCGATCTGTTTCCTTGTGTAAAGGTTAAGTATATGAAACTAAAAGAAGAAGAGGAGGAAGAAGAAGAGAAAAAAAAGAGGAAGAAGAGGAGGAGAAGGAAGAAATTAATTACTGTTATTACATCAGTTCTTAGTGAAAAATTAAATTTTTCCACACTAAATTAGAAGATCAGCAACCACACCGCTTTGAACACAGAAGCCTCCATTTAATCGTTATCCTCTTTCTTCACTGTCATTTCAACACTCTTCCCTAATCATCCGGGACAAATAAGTGAAAATTCTGCTAAAGAAAAAACGGACAAAAAACTTCGCGTGGGAAATATCAGTTTTCCGAGATCGTTTATGCAATCAAAAATCTCGGGTGTTTTCCGAGTTTTTAGTAATTTCCAATGACCTGGAGACGGTCATTTTTGTGGTGGAGAATTATAAAGCTTTATAACCGTCTTTAAGAGACAGGCGTCTGTCTTGATGTAATCTTCTTCTGGTGATCTGATGCTCATTATAGAAATCTTTTGGCCGTGAAAATGAGAGGAGAGTGTTTGCAGAGTGTTGCCCCCCCTTCGCGAGAAGGACACGTGTAAATAAACACCATTTTTCCCACGTGGTCCAAGTTCAGCGCTTTCTTTCCTAAAGCTCATCTTCTGTCCATTGTTGAACAATTCCTACCCCCTCTCTCTCCACACTTAAACTTGTACCCCACTTTCAGCTGGGCTCGGGCGCTTCGCCGCGGCCACTTGAGTAACCACCAACAACTCTCCGCTGCTCAGACCATCTCAGCCGTGCCTCTCAAATCAGTTTTTTGCCCCTTTCTTTATAAATATTGTTTTCCTTTTGTCCTCTTAAGACGTGGCCTCCGGCTAACAAAAGGAAGTTTACCTAATTCACAAAACCCTGATATGGCCGCAGACTTGAATACAAAACTATCGACTGTTAACTCAGCGGGCTACTGTTTTTATAATGGATGTTTCCAATCGTCTTTTAATTAAGCAAACTTCCAGCTTCAAACGCCGTTCTTGGTATCGCCCCTGCATGTCATCATGGAATTGATTTGGTTAACCCTTTGTTTCTCGCGAACCAACAGCACAAACCTGAGATGGATTTTTCAAAAAGCTGCAGTCAAACAACGATATGATTAATTTATGCTTAATACACCCCCGCACAATTGTTCCTATTTTTATAACACAAAGCTTCCCAAAATTAATGCCAGTGATTTTAGAGGAATTTATTTTAAATTAAACGAAATTCTGGAGGCCAGCGGAGTGTTTAGTTGTATTCAATAGATGTTTTTGTCGTTAACACTTACAATTTAGTTCAATGTGAGCGTTAGAAAAAAAAGTGGCATATTAAGCCTTACTCTGGTCCCTGGGTTAAAGTTTCCCGCCCCCCCCCCCCCCATAATTCCTGACATAAAACTCATACAAAACAATAATTTATATTTACAGGCTTTTTTCCCCTTTTTCCATCTTCACGCCGGTTCCCTGCCCTTCCAACCCCTGCTCAACGTAACAGAAAATTCGCCATTGTCAAGCAATGAAAATAAAAATAAAATATACCCCTATTATTTTTAAGAAACCCCGTACTGCTCTGCAGAAAGGAAGGGAGACTGCACTGTCCTCTTCTTCTTCTTCTTCTTCTTCTTCTTCTTCTTCTGTCTCCCAGGAACTGTGAGCTGGTGGTCTTTGCAGCCGACGCGGTGAAGATGTTTGGGGGGGGGGGTTATGGGGGCCATTTTTTTCCAGTCTCTCAGTGGGGCTAACAAGCAGAGGACATGGAGTACTTCTTTAAAATGCTCCACCACCCGGGCGACTATGGCGATTCCATCCTGTTAGCCAGACTAGGCCTGTTACTGAAGGGGCACCAATGGATAAGTGGGAGAGGGTCTTGGTCAGCTATGGTTCGCCAACGTTACGCTAGCATTTCAACTGTGGTCGCTGAATGCCAGATCTGACAGCATCTTCATCCTCAGTGACACTGTCACCAGGGTCCAAGACTCCGTTTCTCTTAGAGCGCCACAACAGCCTGATGATGAAATGAGACGTGACCCTCTCTCGTGACTTTATTAGAAAACTTAGTATAGAACATCACTGGCGGGGAGGGGGGTGTATTGTCCCATCATTTTGCTAGATTTTGATGAACGAAAGAATAAAAGGGTTAAGAACTGGGCACGCTGGCCCGTCTAACATTCTGCCCTTCGTCATACAGCTTTCACTCGGTCACGGTCATTCAGCTTTTCTCAATGAGCATAATAAGCATAAAGAAACAACTAAATGAATACATAAATAAGTAATAAACTATCTCTTGTCCATACACTCCACACTCTAATTTATGTAACTACATGAAATAAACTTAATTATATTCTCACATTCATTCTAAACTAACAAATTTATAGAAAAGCAGCATAAAAAAATACGACAATCAAGCCATACTTTAAACTAATTTAGACTTTGACGCACTCACTCACTCACTCACTCACTCACTCACTCACACACACACACACACACAGATATATATACTTTTCATATTACTCAAACACATGGAGATTCATATATTCATAGACAAATGCAAGTACATACCACAAATATCAAACGCAAACACATGTACCTCCATACATACATACATAACTATACACATGCGCTGTCACATACATACATAAACACCTATATATATATATATATATGCATATTCACATATACATCCATATGTATATTTGTTATACACATACATACATACACTATACATACATACACATACATACATTCACACATAAACAAATACATACTTACACATATTCATAAATGTATACACACACACAGAAACACAAACACGTTTTAGGGAGGTGTATAGTCCACACCAAATAGATGTTAACAAAAGTTTGAAGTTATAAGAACGAAAATTGCTTATAAATTTTACATGACTTGATAGGGCATTCCAAAAGTGGGCAGCTGAGTAAGATAAACGTTTTTTTTAAACATGTCAAGCCTTGGTTTTGGGAGAATACAATTGCATAAGTGTTGACTGTGTTTTGGGATGGATTTGAACAACGAAAACAGATAGGGTGGAGTACTGTATGATAGAATTTTATGAATTAACTTGGTCTTGTTGAATAGAAATCTCTTCTTGAGGAGCAGAATGTCAAGGTGTCTGTTCTTATTTGTAATATGTGCTGGATGACTGTCATCTATAAGCTTTACTGCTCGTTTTTTAAGTGAGTAAAGTATTTTCATGTCTGACATGTAACAACCGTCCCAGATTGTGGAACAGTAGTCAAAGAGTATTTGTATTTGTGATATGTAGTATATTTTCCTAGTGTCTGTGTCAAGAAAGTGTTTAATTTTAGTAAATTGGTGAACTTTTTTATGCAATGAGCTTGGTTAGATTGTCTACATGATGATTCCAGCTGAGGTGGTGGTCAATCATAAGACCTAGAGTTACATGTTCACTAACATTCTCTGTCTGTGAAATTCCAGCGTGGAGCTGTAGTTGTGTTGTTAGTGAATCTGTTCATTTCTGTTTTGTTGTAATCTGCAAGGATTTTGTTCGCTGGTGTTTATGGGGATTCTGTGGTTATTGCTCCAGTTAATTAAACTGTTTATTTCAAATTGAAGAACTGACTCAAGGTTAATAGTCATTGTCACTAGTGTAAACTGTGCAACCATCAGCAAAAAGGTCACACGATGATTTTTTTAGATGAAGTGGAAGATCACTGATTTAGATGGTAAAAAGGAGCGGACCAAGAATAGACCCTTGTGGAGCACCATTATCAACCACATTATCAACCACATTGTCAACTACCTGCTGTCTGTTGGAAAGAAAAGTTGTAATAAATTTTGTCAAGTCAGGGTGTAATCTATGTCTCAAGCTTTCTAACTAGGATTTCATTTCTGCGTGTGTATGTGTGCGTGAGTGCTATTTTATTAGGTTAATTACTTCTTCTTTTTTTTACTTTGAATGTAGTAGTTAAATCTTACACTCTTTTGATACGTTTTTTTTTCTTAATTTAATTTGTATATTTGTACTAAATCAAGTGTGTGGGAAGAATGAAAGATGGAGTGATGAAGGGCAGAATGTAAGACGGGCCTGCGTGCCCAATTCTTTACCCTTTAAAAATAAAGATTATTCATTCATTATCAATCATATCAAATGCCTTTTTAAAGTCAACAAAAACAGCACCACATAATTTATCATCGTTTATATTAGATAACCAACTTCTGTCATTTGTGTGAGAGCTGTGTGGCAGGAATGTCTGGCCCTAAAACCTGACTGACAGTCAACAATCAAATCATTTTCTTGCATATCATCATCATTATCACCATCGCCTTTCATTTCCTTGAGAGCATAGGCCACGGATAAAGACTCTCCAGTCATCCCTGTTCTTGGAATTATTCTCTGCTTCATTCCATGTGTATCCCTTGTCTCTGAGCACTGTCATAATTTCTCTTCTACAAGTAAGTCTAGGTCTTCCTCGTTTTTCTATTTCCTTGAGAATTCCATGTCAGTGCCTGTCTTGTTATGCTGATGTCGGGTTACCTCAGAGTTTTGCATATGATGTAAGGTTTTTTGTTTTGTTTTTATTTATATGTTTTTCTAGAGATTTTGATAAAGTCTATAAAGTGGAAATTGGTCTATAGCTTGAGGGTTTTTCTCTGAAACAGATTTAAATAGGGGATATATGTTCTGGAGTCTCAAAAAGCCTGAGGAAAATGACAATGTGCAAATCACTGCTTGTGGATTGACAGTAATGACAGCCAGCAATCATCATCATCATCATCATCATCATCGTCATCGTCGTCGTCATCGTCGTCGTCATCATCATCATCATCATCATCATCATCATCATCATCATCATCATCATCGTCATCATCATCGTCATCGTCGTCATTATCATCATCATCGTCATCATCATCATCATCATCATAGTCATCGTCGCCGTCATCATCATTAGCACAATTCACAAGATAAAGAAGCCGAAACCACGACAAATGAAACGAAAATAGTGACAGAGGGTACTTCCGTCCATGAAGCTTATTTCAGCTGTTGCTGCGGTGAAGATCTTGAGAAAAAGGGGTTACACAAGGTAACTAGTAACTTGCAGTGGCTCTGACAATAGTAACTTGCGGTGGTTCTTCGTATAGTAACGTGGCTCTGTCTATGGTAACTTGCAGTGGCTCTGACAATAGTAACTTGCAGTGGCTCTGTCTATAGTAACTTTCAGTGGCTCTTCCTATCTTCCACAGTGAATGTGAGAACATTGTAAGTGTGAAGACGACTTCTGTGTGAGCTCCATCGCCAGAGAGAGAGAGAGAGAGAGAGAGAGAGAGAGAGAACATTGCTCACACTCGCCACAAAGTGTGTTGATTAGTGAGAAAGGGAAACAACGAGTGCATAGAGGAATAAATAGATATAGAGAGAAGGAACAGAGAAAAGACAGAGTGCGGCGGTGGCTCGCGCGCACCCACACACATACAGGGAGAGAGAGAGGGATGAAGAGAGAGATTTGTGGATGTGTGAGAGACAAGAGATTAGGAAGTGCTCTCAAATTACAAATTCAGGCGCAACAATCGCATCTTTTCCCATCCTATCGGAGACCGAAGCCTCTCTTTCCCTGCTGCAGGCAAAAAAGCGGACGTTTCGTTTCCGCAGAATTAAATGCGCGGGTCTTGGTATTTATAGGCTACAGTTGGAAAGTGAATGTAACAAAGTGTTTCCACGTTAAAAGTATACTTATTATGTATCAAAATAACTGTAAATGTATGAAGATTCCATAAATGCAGGTTTTTTTTTTTAGGAAAAAAGAACTGATGTGAAAATAGGAGAACATTTTTAGCACCTGGTGCAGTATATATCCAGTACGAAGTCATTGTGATGATATGTGGAATTTCTCAAGTAATGTCTGAAATAACCTTTCATCTACTTCTCCAATCCGTCTAATAGGTCTAGATCTACTTGGAGTACATTCAGTAACATTCGTCTGATCATAAAGCATGTCCAAATGCCTACCTAAATCACGAACAAAACACACAAAAAAATGAAAATACACAGAAACGTCGAAAAACACAGTGGTTGCTACCCACGCTTAAAAAGGACGAGGAAGAGTTTCTGGGCATGCGCACTAAAGGTTTACAATAAAAATTTGCGCTTTTTTAAAAAATGAAACGAAGCATCGAGCACAAAACTGCTCCTTAGCAGGGAACGGGTAAACCAGATGGGGCAGAGAACTGACGGCCACCGGCAGGGAAAGGGGCAATTAGCTTGGTGTACTCAAATCCCTGGGGGTGGCTGGGGAGGATGTGGGAAACAAATGATGGGGGGGGGGGGTATGGGGCCTTATCTCTGGACACCAGCTGGGGAAAAAACTGTTAAATTAGAATTATCTTTCACCTGTTTTGTTCCTAGCTTTCCACACGGAAAGGAAAACCAAGCTATTGACATGTTTTGTAATCATACAGGTACATAATAGGACTGATCATCATGATGATGACTTCGATAGTCCGGCGAAGGGGTTACAGGGATATACTGAGCGAAACACCTCGGGGGCTGTAGCTGTGGAAAAGGTTGAGAACCCTTGTATTAAACATACGTATCATGAAAAATGATCCGGCGGGGAAACACAGTGAGAGATAGGTCATTTATGCAGATCATGGAAATCGATTACGCGATTTACAGAAATCGTCACTGTTTAAACTGAGCGATTTGCCCATCTTTCCCCATTGAAATCGCTGTAATTGATTTGCTTACAACGAATTCTTCAAAGCCCTCGGTATCGTCTGTCTATGTTTGAACCGGTAGTTTCTTCGCTAACAGCCTCAGCTCAATTTTGTTGGGTAGTGCCGAAAAGCAAGGGCGGAGAGACCGTTTTAAGGGCTGTAGTCTGCTACATATGGTCTGGTGTGTATATTTCTTAAAAACGCTGGACTACAATGAGAAACATTTCAGTGTTGAAAGTTTAGTAGAGGGCTGGCAATTTCATCACATACGGTACACATTTATCAGATAAGAAACGATGAGGCTTGAGATAAGAAATGATGAGGCTTGAGATAAGAAAAGATGGGGCTTGAGATAAGAAGTGAAGAAGCTTGAGATAAGAAACGACGAGGCTTGAAATAAGAAACGATAAGGGTTGAGATAAGAAACGATGAAGGTTGAGATAAGAAACGATGAGGGTTGAGATAAGAAACGATGAGGCTTGAAACAAGAAACGATAAGGGTTGAGATAAGAAACGATGAGGGTTGAGATAAGAAACGACGAGGCTTGAAATAAGAAACGATAAGGGTTGAGATAAGAAACGATGAGGGTTGAGATAAGAAACGCAGAGGCTTGCAGAGCTGCACACAATAAAGCGACAGAGGACAGTGTTGTCAAGTTAGTCTTCGAAAAATACAGAACACTTTAGGAGATGTGAGAGAATGGAGAAAAAAAACAGAAAAAGTATGATTGTGATTTGAACCGTGGTCTCCTAGAGAACGGGTTGACGCCTTGCTACGAGAAGACAAAGAGTGAGTAGCGAACTTTAGTCATCATCATCATCATCATCATCATCATCTTCTTCTTCTTCTTCTTTGTTTACTTTTCCTTCTTTCGCCCTGTAGTACCACCACAGTCAATGTATCCCCACCGTTCACACAATGATGAGCACGGACAAGTTCTCTCCTGTCCATGTTTTGGCATCTGTTGCTGATCTGAACTCTTGACTTTCTATTGTTCTCTCTTGTCCATGTCTTGGCATGTTTTGGTGATCTGAACTCTTGACTTTCTATTGTTCTCTCTTGTCCATGTCTTGGCATGTGTTGGTGATCTGAACTCTTGACTTTCTATTGTTCTCTCTTGTCCATGTCTTGGCATGTCTTGGCATGTGTTGGTGATCTGAACTCTTAACTTTCTATTGTTCTCTCCTGTCCATGTTTTGGCATCTGTTGCTGATCTGAACTCTTGACTTTCTATTGTTCTCTCTTGTCCATGTCTTGGCATGTGTTGGTGATCTGAACTCTTGACTTTCTATTGTTCTCTCTTGTCCATGTCTTGGCATGTGTTGGTGAACTGAACTCTTGACTTTCTATTGTTCTCTCTTGTCCATGTCTTGGCATGTGTTGGTGATCTGAACTCTTGACTTTCTATTGTTCTCTCTTGTCCATGTCTTGGCATGTGTTGATGATCTGAACTCTTGACTTTCTATTGTTCTCTCTTGTCCATGTCTTAGCATGTGTTGGTGATCTGAACTCTTGACTTTCTATTGTTCTCTCTTGTCCATGTCTTGGCATGTGTTGGTGATCTGAACTCTTGACTTTCTATTGTTCTCTCTTGTCCATGTCTTGGCATGTGTTGGTGATCTGAACTCTTAACTTTCTATTGTTCTCTCTTGTCCATGTCTTGGCATGTGTTGGTGATCTGAACTATTGACTTTCTATTGTTCTCTCTTGTCCATGTCTTGGTATGTGTTGGTGATCTGAACTCTTGACTTTCTATTGTTCTCTCTTGTCCATGTCTTGGCATGTGTTGGTGATCTGAACTCTTAACTTTCTATTGTTCTCTCTTGTCCATGTCTTGGCATGTGTTGGTGAACTGAACTCTTAACTTTCTATCACTTCTCCCTTGTCTGTGCTCCTCCTTCTAGTTACTTTTTCTCACTGTAACATTATCTCGGTGCTTAACGAACGAAATGAGAGCAAAAGATAATTGTGTAAGAGCAAGGGCAGTTATCAGGGGCCACAGAATTCAAGCTGACCAAGACCCTATCTGTAACAGTAAGTCAGTCAAATCACGATACTGACTGCAACTCTACGAGAGACAGGTGAAACAAAATGGAATGATCTTTGGTTTTTTTTCCCTAGTTTACGTCGAAAGAGAGCAACAGAAATATGATAACAGTGTTACTGAAATGACCACACGAATTCATCTTCAAACAGATGAAAGATTTGCTTTATCTTAGTTACAAACACAATTATGTACAGACTATCTGTTGAAGTTGGGCACCTCTAGCTAGAAGGCGTCTTGGTTCTGGCTCTCAGATTGGTAAAACGAACTGGAGTCCTTAAAAGAATAATCCGTTTTTCTTTCGCCTGCAGCTCGTTTTTAAATGTAAGTTAGAGGACTTGGGCTTTTATACCTCGCCATCTTCAAAGATATGCAAGATAAAATAAACAAGCTAACTCAGAATGCAAACAGCATAGGACTAAAGATCAACGTAGGAAAGACAAAGTTAATGAAGCAAAATGTGAACAACAGAAATATACTCAGAGTAGATAGCAAGTTAGTGGAGGAGGTCAACGAATTTGTATACCTTGGCAGCAGAGTAGTAGAAAATGGAAACAGCACAGAGGACATCAACAGCAGACTTACTAGAGCAAACCAGGCTTTTGCAATGCTGCAGAATATATGGAAATCTAAAAAACTAAGCATAAATATGAAAATCAGGATATTTAAGAGTAATGTTCTAAGTGTACTACTCTATGGAAGTGAATGCTGGAAAATCACCAAAACCATAGAAAACAAGTTGAATTCTTTCCAAACTAAATGTTTACGAAGAATTAGAAAAATATTTTGGCCAAACACCATAAGAAATAACATCTTGTTGGTAGAGATGCAGATGAAACCACTGACAACAATTATTGAGGAAAGACGCTGGCGACGGTTGGGACATGTGCTCCGAATGACTGACAACTCACTACCAAAAATAGCACTTAGATGGACACCACAGGGGAACAGAAGTAAAGGTAGGCCAAAAGAGACATGGAGAAGAACAACAGAAAGGATGTTGAGCAATAGAGGGCTCACCTGGGCAAGAGCAGAAAAAAAGGCGAAGGACAGGCATTTGTGGAAAACCCTTGCAGAAGCCCCATGTGCTCCGGGCACTTAAGGTGTCTCGGTCAGGTTTCTCTTCCATAGCCTTATAGTAGTAGCTCATAGTGTTATATATCCCTTGGAGCTCCCAGTAAACAGACTCAGCCTGGCTAACTGGGCAGGGGTCGGTATGGCCCCTAAGAAAGTGAAGTCTGCCGAAAAGCTTGGCTTTGTGGGTCCTCTTGGGTTCTTCAGAATAGCCACGGTAACCCATCACCAGTTCGATACAAAGCTCCGGGGAGACAGAATAGTAACAACAACAAAATATCATGAACACTTTCACTGTCTGATTATTATATTCACTATTGCTTTTCTCTCGCATTTAGTTGTTCTACATCTCTGTCAGTGACTGAAAGAAGGAAATGAGAGCAAAAGATAATTGTGTAAGAGCAAGGGCAGTTATCAGGGGCCACAGAATTCAAGCTGACCAAGACCCTATCTGTAACAGTAAGTCAGTCAAATCACGATACTGACTGCAACTCTACGAGAGACAGGTGAAACAAAATGGAATGATCTTTGGTTTTTTTTCCCTAGTTTACGTCGAAAGAGAGCAACAGAAATATGATAACAGTGTTACTGAAATGACCAGACGAATTCATCTTCAAACAGATGAAAGATTTGCTTTATCTTAGTTACAAACACAATTATGTACAGACTATCTGTTGAAGTTGGGCACCTCTAGCTAGAAGGCGTCTTGGTTCTGGCTCTCAGATTGGTAAAACGAACTGGAGTCCTTAAAAGAATAATCCGTTTTTCTTTCGCCTGCAGCTCGTTTTTAAATGTAAGTTAGAGAACTTGGGCTTTTATACCTCGCCATCTTCAAAGATATGCAAGATAAAATAAACAAGCTAACTCAGAATGCAAACAGCATAGGACTAAAGATCAACGTAGGAAAGACAAAGTTAATGAAGCAAAATGTGAACAACAGAAATATACTCAGAGTAGATAGCAAGTTAGTGGAGGAGGTCAACGAATTTGTATACCTTGGCAGCAGAGTAGTAGAAAATGGAGACAGCACAGAGGACATCAACAGCAGACTTACTAGAGCAAACCAGGCTTTTGCAATGCTGCAGAATATATGGAAATCTAAAAAACTAAGCATAAATATGAAAATCAGGATATTTAAGAGTAATGTTCTAAGTGTACTACTCTATGGAAGTGAATGCTGGAAAATCACCAAAACCATAGAAAACAAGTTGAATTCTTTCCAAACTAAATGTTTATGAAGAATTAGAAAAATATTTTGGCCAAACACCATAAGAAATAACATCTTATTGGCAGAAATGCAGATGAAACCACTGACAACAATTATTGAGGAAAGACGCTGGCAATGGTTGGGACATGTGCTCCGAATGACTGACAACTCACTACCAAAAATAGCACTTAGATGGACACCACAGGGGAACAGAAATAAGGGTAGGCCAAAAGAGACATGGAGAAGAACAACAGAAAGGATGTTGAGCAATAGAGGCCTCACCTAGGCAAGAGCAGAAAAAAAGGCGAAAGACAGGCATTTGTGGAAAACCCTTGCGGAAGCCCCATGTGCCCTGGGCACTTAAGGTGTCTCGGTCAGCTTTCTCTTCCATAGTCTTATAGCAGTAGCTCATAGTGTTATATATCCCTTGGAGCTCCCAGTAAACAGACTCAGCCTGGCTAACTGGGCAGGGGTCGGTATGGCTCCTAAGAAAGTGAAGTCTGCCGAAAAGCTTGGCTTTGTGGGTCCTCTTGGGTTCTTCAGAATAGCCACGGTAACCACGGTAACCAGTTCGATACGAAGCTCCAGGGAGACAGAATAATAATAACAACAACAAAATATCATGAACACTTTCACTGTCTGATTATTATATTCACTATTGCTTTTCTCTCTCATTTAGTTGTTCTACATCTCTGTCAGTGATTGAAAGAAGGAAGTTGCGACGGATTGACCGTATGATGAAAATGACAGACAAATCCTTACCACGATCAGCTCTTTTTAACATAGACTAAAATGAGCATTGGACAACCCAAAGAGACATGAAGACGTGCAGCAAAGAAAGGCCTCATATGGGAATCAGGCAATAGGACATCAGAAGAGGAACAAAAGAGGTAATCTCCTGTTACAAACAACAATGCATCTTGAGTACCGAAAGGACAAAAGAGAGGAAGATTGCCTGTTTTTGCTTTCGTTTTTTCGTGTTCATAAAACGCAGCTCACTCTTCTGTTTTATCTACAAGTCTTGGCCGTTACTGTTTCTCCATTTATTTAGTTACGTTGTTCCCTCAGTGTAGCATATACTTCCTGTTATCAGAGTCGCCCTTTCCTCGTATCCAACCGTTGCATGTAAAAGTTTACATTCGTCTAAATCCTGACATTATCGGTTTAATAATGAGAGTCGTAGATGGATATAACCGTAAACAAAGAGAAAATAGAGCAAGTGGTAAAGTTACAGCAACCTAGGGCATATGCTAACCGAGGATAGGAGATGTGAAAAGAAAAGAACTGGAATGGCAAAACAAACATTCAACGCCATGCGTGCAATGTTGTTATTCAAGAACCTGCCCACAAAAACAAAAATGAGATCTGTAAAATGCTAAGTCTATTCTGTTTTACTGTATGCTATTCTGTGTTACTGTAAGCTATTTTGTTTTACTATTCTGTTTTATTGTATGCTATTCTGTTTTACTGTACGCTATTCTGTTTTACTGTTCTGTTTTACTGTACGCTATTCTATTTTACTGTACGTTATTTTGTTTTACTATTCTGTTTTATTGTATGCTATTCTGTTTTACTGTTCTGTTTACTGTACGCTATTCTGTTTTACTATTCTGTTTTACTGTACGCTATTCTGTTTTACTGTTCTGTTTTACTGTACGTTATTTTGTTTTACTATTCTGTTTTATTGTATGCTATTCTGTTTTACTGTTCTGTTTACTGTACACTATTCTGTTTTACTATTCTGTTTTACTGTACGCTATTCTGTTTTACTATTCTGTTTTACTGTACGCTATTCTGTTTTACTATTCTGTTTTACTGTACGCTATTCTGTTTTACTATTCTGTTTTACTGTACGCTATTCTGTTTTACTATTCTGTTTTACTGTACGGAGTAGAAGCCCAGACTCAAGCAAAAAGTCCGAGAGAATAATACGTGCAGCAGAAGCCTGGATCTACAGGAAAGTAGATCAGGGAGAAAGACAAGAACAAACGCACAGCTCCATGTGCAATGTGGACTTCTCAAAGAAATAAGAATGAGTCAGTCAGTCAGTCATTTGCATGTCCATTGCGGAACTTTGCATCACTAACAGCTCTCCTGCAGGCCTCTCGAATAAGGATGAAGAAAGCAAAAATACGTTGGCCACATCAAAGGGAACAACAATATACTGAAGACTATACTATGCAGAAAGGTAGAAGGAAAAAGAAAGAGCGTGAGATAGACAGAGATGTAGATGGAAATATAACATGCTAGAGTGTACAGGACACAGCTTGGCTGAGTGCACCATCAATGCGAGGTAGTAAGCCCCGCGATACTCTAAATCTCATGTGGTCCTCTCCGAGATCTCTTATGGTCCTCTTGGGAACCACAGGAGGACCACATCACCTCTTGTGGTCCTTGATAGGACCATAGGAGTAAATTCAGTAGGATCACGGGACGGTCTTGGTGGTAGAAGTGAAATGAAGAAGAAGAAGAAGAAGAAGACGAAGAAGAAGAAGAAGGCGAGAGAGTGAAGAAACTGGAAGTTCACTACCGCCAACCTTCGCTCTGGAGACGGCACATGATGATGATAAATAATAAGAGTAATAGCCTTGCCCATGTCGTGATGAAACTGTACACAAGCCATCAAGTCTGAAGGGAAGTGAACTATGATGGTTTACTTGGAGACTTGGAGTGCAGCCACGACACAAACCCCATGGAGACAACCTGCCATCCATGTTTAAGGAATACACCAGCTTCTTACTACAGAACGAGAAGAGTGTGTAACAGTATAGAACTAATGTAATATTTTGGAAGAGAAAGCAGCGCGACACTGGAGAGTCTGTGGTGGCTATAGGAAGAAGAAGAAGAAGAAGAAGAAGAAGGAGGAGGAGGAGGAGAAGGAGGAGAACGAACGAACGAACATACTTTGTTTTCAAAAGGTTAAGAATTGGGCACGCAGGCCCGTCTGACGTTCTGCCCTTCATCATACAGCTTTCACTCAGTCACAGTAATTCAACATTTGTTAATAAGCATAATAATAATGAAGACGCATTAAGTGATTACATAAATAAATAATAAACTTATATCTTGTCCATACTCTCGACACTCTGATTTATGCAACAATATGAAATAAACTTGCATTCTTACATTCATTAAAAAAAAACACATTTATAGAAAAGCAGTATTTAAAAAAAAGTACAACACTCAAGTCATACTTTAAACTACTTTAAACTATGTTTAGGGAGGCATATGGTCCATATCAAACAAATGGTGACAAAGTTTAAAGTTATAAGAAGGAATATTACTTATAAGTTTTACGTGAATTGGTAGGGCATTCCAAAGGTGGGCAGCTGAGTAAGAGAAGCTTTTTTTAAACATGTCAGGCCTTGGTTTTGGGAGAATACAATTGCTTAAGCGTTGACTGTGTTTTGGGTTGGATTTGAACAACGACCACAGGTAGGGTGGAGCATTGTGCGATAGAATTTTAAGAAATAACTTGGCCTTGTTGAAAATAAATCTCTTCCATCAAGTTGTTTGTCCTTATTTGTAATACTTGCTGCATGTTTGTCATCTATAAGCTTTACTACTCTTTTCTGAAGTGAGTAAAGTCTTTTTATGCTTGACATAGAACAATCATCCTAGACTGTGGAGCAGTAGTCCAAGTGTGTTTGTATCTGTGATATGTAGTATATTTTTCTGGTGTCTATGTCAAGAAAATGTTTAATTTTAGTGAACTGGTAAACTTTTGTGCAATGAGTTTGGTTAGATTGTCTACATGCTGATTCGAGCTGAGGTGGTGGTCAATCATGAGACCTAGAGTTTTAAGTTCACTAACATTCTCTATCTGTGAAGTTCTAGCGTGGAGCTGTAGTGTTGTTGTTGGTGAATTTGTTAATTTCTGTCTTGTTGTAATGATCACGAATTTTGTTTCGCTGGTGTTTATGAGGATTCTGTGGTTATTGCTCCAGTTAATTAGACTGTTTATTTCAATCTGAAGAGTTGACTCAAGGTTAATACAGTCATTGTCACTTGTGTAAACTAGTGAGAGGAAGAAGAAGAAGAAGAAGAAGGAAGAGAAAGAGGAGGAGGAGGAAGAGAATAGGATCTGTTCCGCAGCTCATGACTCCAGTGAGTTTCCACGCCTCTAAGGCATATTAGAGATGTAGTGCTAGGCCCATATTTCCACGATCTTCGGCACGTGAAAGTGTGATGTTGTCAGTATCACGCCTGGTCGCACTTACCTTCCTAGATTTCCCTGGTACCCAATTTTAGATGCTGGGTGGACCTTGGGTCTTTTTAATGTGCACCAGAAAAAAAAATCCCACTGCTGGGATTTGAACCCTCTACCACCGGATTAGTAAACCGAGCGCCTAACCACTCAGCCAACCAAAAGGCTTAAAAAACGTTGCCTGGTAACGGGATTTTTTTTTTTTTACCGAGATGGACATGAAGATTTAAATCTAGAAAGATGCCCAGTCCAACAGGTCAGGGGTCACAGAAATTGGGATTTTCCCTGTGAATCACTTGAAATGATATTCTATGCCTTCTGGATCGAGTTAAAGACGTTGAAGATCCCGCATAACTCGCGTAAAATAGCTATCGTAAAAATAAGTTCCGGATTTATTTTTAACACAGGACTATCATTACTCTACATGAGGAGACAGACAGAGGGTCCACATGCCCTTTCAAGAGCTTTAACCTTGACATATGTTCTGTATCCACATACTCTTACAAGAAATTTAACCTTGACATATGTTCTGTATCCACATACTCTTACAAGAAATTTAACCTTGACATATGTTCTGTATCCACATACTCTTACAAGAACTTTAACCTTGACATATGTTCTGCAGCCACATACTCTTACAAGAACTTTAACCTTGACATATGTTCTGTATCCACATACTCTTACAAGAGCTTTGACCTTGATATATGTGCTGGATGTTCCTCGAGTAGCAGAAGGACTAGAAAACCCTCCGCATACGATCAGACTCGCGCAGGATAGATAATGAGGGATATATCTAGACAACCCTACGCCAGTGTGGGCC
Source organism: Achatina immaculata (assembly GCA_009760885.1). NCBI lineage: Eukaryota > Metazoa > Mollusca > Gastropoda > Stylommatophora > Achatinidae > Lissachatina > Lissachatina immaculata. The sequence continues at coordinate 15,020,244 of CM019707.1, forward strand.
AAGATAACAGAGAACGACGATCAATTCACAGCCCAGCTTGTCTCATCTTCATACATTCACATCATTTAGCAGGTTCTACAGCTCGGTAGCCCACCGCCCAACAATCCACATCAAACCAGGGAAGAAGTGGAAGGGGAGGGAAGCCAGTACTAATCATCACATTACTCGGCCATAAATAATTTATCGGCGAATCCTGACAAATCCGAATGATCTCCCCCCTCGATCCCCCAACGCGCTGTGCATTTCGCACTGTTTGTATCTAATAATCTGTGAATAGCCCACAGCGCTGTTGGGGTGGAGGCCGGTGTGGGCACGTTCTCACGGCTTGAGCGAGGGCTCCAGGCCATTTAACAGAAAGCTCCACTTCCCGTATGGGCGTGGCAGAGATGATTGCGCCCCAGAAGTTGCAGGGCATATTACACAAATGGAAGAGGAAGTCAACTGCCATTAAAAAGAAAACAAAAATTATATCAGCTCTGGATATTGAAGCACGTCGTTGTTTGAAGTTCGGTTTTCTTTTACAATAAAATGTATTATTTAACACGTTTTACATAGATATAATTGTTTTAAAATCTGAACAAATTGTTCATTCATGTTACAGGTTGTCCTTTTCTAGAACGTTGTTCATCTCACAGCCTCCCTGAATGTAACATGGTCTTGCACAAGTTGACCGGCGTCTTGCAGTGACACACACAGACTTTCCGCGATGTTCTGAGTCCACCTGCGATGAGGTCGTCCCTTTTCTCTTTAGCTGGGCACTTATGCCTTCTACTATCAACCTCTGCAAGCTGTTGTGTCTGTTGATATGGACGAGGTATCTCGGCTTTCTAATTGTTATGGTGTTAACGAGCCAGTTTTCTGTGACATCTAATCCTCATCAGTATCTCATTGATTTTCGTTCTATCCATGATATTCTAAGAGCCCTTCTGTAACATTTCATTTCAAACGCTGTTATTCTCTTTTCTAGTGATTTGTTAAGTGTCCATGGCTCATACCCGTATGTTGCCACCGGGAATATGTAAGCTCTTAGTAAACATAATTTTGTTTTCTTGTTGGTACCTTGCCGCATACTCTTCATTTCTACTAATTTCTGTGATACAACTGCCAATCTTCTTTTGTTTTCCACTGCGCAGTCGCCATTGCTGGTGATTACTAAACCTAGATATTCAGATGTATTTACATTTTCAAGTTCTTGATGGTCCAATGTAATTTTGACAGTCAAAATTAATTAACATTATGACAAGATGCGCGGTCTAGGGGCTAGATGTTCGTCTCGGATGATGGAGCTCTCTCTCTCTCTCTGTGCTCATGCTAGTCAGACGTTGGTCGTCACTGCTTTCTACAACCTTTCATCCTTTGATCTTTCGTTTGATGTGTGGTGGACCGTGCTCCATGCCACTCTTTTAATCCGCCAAGTATCTTGTTTCATTGTCTTCCTCTGTCCCTTTTCCCCTCCAGTTTTTCTGCTGTCACTAGGTGTTCCAGTCTACTTCTTCTCAAAATGTCCTACAAATCTGAATTGTCGTGTTCTGAATTCTGCATTATTTGTGGAGGTAGCGAGTTCTGCATTATTTATGGAGGTAGCGAGTTCTGCATTATTTATGGAGGTAGCGAGTTCTGCATTATTTATGGAGGTAGCGAGTTCTGAGTTCTGCATTATTTATGGAGGTAGCGAGTTCTGATTTCTGTATTATTTATGGAGGTAGTGAGTTCTGATTTCTGCATTATTTATGGAGGTAGCGAGTTCTGATTTCTGCATTATTTATGGAGGTAGCGAGTTCTGATTTCTACATTATTTATGGAGGTAGCGAGTTCTGATTTCTACATTATTTATGGAGGTAGCGAGTTCTGATTTCTACATTATTTATGGAGGTAGCGAGTTCTGATTTCTGTATTATTTATGGAGGTAGCGAGTTCTGATTTCTGTATTATTTATGGAGGTAGCGAGTTCTGATTTCTGTATTATTTATGGAGGTAGCGAGTTCTGATTTCTACATTATTTATGGAGGTAGCGAGTTCTGATTTCTGTATTATTTATGGAGGTAGCGAGTTCTGATTTCTACATTATTTATGGAGGTAGCGAGTTCTGATTTCTACATTATTTATGGAGGTAGCGAGTTCTGATTTCTACATTATTTATGGAGGTAGCGAGTTCTGATTTCTGTATTATTTATGGAGGTAGCGAGTTCTGATTACTGTATTATTTATGGAGGTAGCGAGTTCTGAATTCTGTATTATCTGTGGAGGTAGCGAGTTCTGAATTCTGTATTATTTATGGAGGTAGTGAGTTCTGATTTCTGCATTATTTGTGGAGTTAGTGAGTTCTGATTTCTGCATTATTTATGGAGGTCGTGAGTTCAGATTTCTGCATTATTTGTGGAGTTAGTGAGTTCTGATTTCTGCATTATTTGTGGAGTTAGTGAGTTCTGATTTCTGCATTATTTGTGGAGTTAGTGAGTTCAGATTTCTGCATTATTTGTGGAGGTCGTGAGTTCAGATTTCTGCATTATTTGTGGAGGTCGTGAGTTCAGATTTCTGCATTATTTATGGAGGTAGCGAGTTCTGATTTCTGCATTATTTGTGGAGGTCGTGAGTTCAGAATTCCACCAAAAGTGGCAGGGATTTTTTTAAAATCGTGACTCCCCCAGTAATAACTTCCCCTGGTCTCTAAGAAGCGATACTGAATGTCAGTGGACACTGTCGCCCACTTTAAAAATTCCTCTGGCAGTTGGAAACAACAAGAAAGAGAAGTCAGGCGGCCGCTTCCCCGGGCAAAAGTCTAGGAAATCTATCACGGACAGCGCTTGGAGTGTCTATGCTGACTGCGACACCAAATATGAGACTAAGTGTAATGGCGGGGGGAACTCAAGCAGATAAGGGAATGTCCTGACTAGGGTGGCGGGGGGACTCAAGCAGATAAGGGAATGTCCTGACTAGGGTGGAGGGGGGGGGACTCAAGCAGATAAGGGAATTTCCTGACTAGGATGGCGGGAGGAAGTCATGCAGATAAGGGAATGTCCTGAATAATATGGCGGGAGGAAGTCAAGCAGATAAGGGAATGTCCTGACTAGGGTGGCAGGGGAAAGTCAAGCAGATAAGGGAATGTCCTGACTAGGGTGGCAGGGGAAAGTCAAGTAGATAAGGGAATGTCCTGACTAGGATGGTGGGGGAAGTCATGCAGATAAGGGAATGTTCTGACTAGGATGGTGGGGGAAGTCATGCAGATAAGGGAATGTCCTGACTAGGATGGCAGGAGGGAGTCATACAGATAAAGGAATGTTCTGACTAGGATGGCAGGAGGAAGTCATACAGATAAGGGAATGTTCTGACTAGGATGGCAGAAGGAAGTCATACAGATAAGGGAATGTTCTGACTAGGATGGTGGGGGAAGTCATGCAGATAAGGGAATGTTCTGACTAGGATGGCAGGAGGAAGTCATACAGATAAGGGAATGTTCTGACTAGGATGGTGGGGGAAGTCATACAGATAAGGGAATGTTCTGACTAGGATGGTGGGGGAAGTCATGCAGATAAGGGAATGTTCTGACTAGGATGGTGGGGGAAGTCATACAGATAAGGGAATGTCCTGACTAGGATGGCAGGGGAAGTCATGCAGATCAGGGAATGTCCTGCCTAGGATGGTGGAGGAAGTCATGCAGATAAGGGAATGTCCTGACTAGGATGGTGGGGGAAGTCATACAGATAAGGGAATTTCCTGACTAGGATGGTGGGAGGAAGTCATGCAGATAAGAGAATTTCCTGATTAAGATGGTGGGAGGAAGTCATGCAGATAAGGGAATGTCCTGACTAGGATGGCAGGAGGAAGTCATGCAGATCAGGGAATGTCCTGACTAGGATGGTGGGGAAGTCATACAGATAAGGGAATGTTGTGACTAGGATGGTGGGGGGAGTCATACAGATAAGGGAATGTTGTGACTAGGATGGTGGGGGAAGTCATACAGATAAGGGAATGTCCTGACTAGGATGGTAGGAGGAAGTCATGCAGATCAGGGAATGTCCTGACTAGGATGAAGCCATTTCCGAACAAGGAAACTAAAGGCCATCAGCTGAGGGTCTCCAAAACACTCTGATTCTGGTCTTTGTCAGGCATCAGAACAAGCTGTGTTTGCACGATGCAGATGTTGTCGATATCTACAACCCAAAGAGGGATACCAACTACAAGTAAACATCTACATCCCAATAAAGGGCATCAACTATGAGTCAATATATATATATATATATAAACACCAAGGAAGGATATCAACTGCAAGTCAACATCTACAACCTAAACTACTGAAGCCTCATACTTATGAATGAATGAACTTTATTCTCACAGACTCGACACAAAGCTCTGCATGATAAACACTGTGCAGCTTATCTCTCTGCTTTCATTCTGTTGGAAATGTTCAACATCAAACAGATACGCATACACCATTCACGTGACGAGTAAATGAAAAAAAAATATTCAGAAAACTTCTACTTTTATCCTCTGAACACCTTCATTATCACTTGTAAGTACAGACAGTACACACACAAAGTTTTGCTGTTCCCGCACACTGAGAAAAGTGCACGGAACTGTTCTGTACAGAATTCTGATGCATTTATTTCAGCCTCACTAAAACGTGAAGTGAATGTGACAATTACAAGAAAAAAAAATCTAACAGAAGCAACTGTCTCGCGGGGAATACAATCGACATCTGTTTAAAAAAAACAAACATCCCAAAAAACTATGAATTTATAGAGATACGTAGATGCTGTTTTGCTAGGTCAAATGGCTTGGAAGGGTATTCCAAAGGTGAGTATCTGAGTAAGAACAGATGATAAATACAGGCAAGTAAAAAATGTGGGCATTATTACAATGAAACTGCTCTGATGATTGGATTTGGAAGGTGGGATGGGAGAAGGGCAGGGAACCAAAGATGCTCAAGTCCACATTCTACTTCGTTCTGATAATATGCTTTTGTACTCCAATTGGTGGCGGGGGCAGTTGAGAAGGCTGCTTCACGGGTCATTCTGTGAAACAAGGAGTGCCATAACAGCGCACTTTCTATCCAACACCATTTATTTAAAAATTGTTATTCACAGTACTAGATGCCAACACATCCAGTTCACATAGATACAGTTAAATCTTCTTGCATCGTCATTTGACTCTCCTGCATCAATTAATCTTGACATCAACTACCTTGGTTACAATTGACAAAACAAGAACAAAAGCTCTCAAAAACAGCGATTTTCAACCTTTCTATAATTTCAGATCCCCGATGGATTGCTCAATGTGCCCGCATGCTCCCTTCACCAGACTATTCAAATCACCATCATCATATATCCTAATACTATGACTTCTAAAGATGTCAATAGCTTGATTTCATTTAGGTCAGAAGAAAGAAAACCTTAATTTAACAACAATTTTTTTTTCAGCTGTCGTTCAGAGATCGAGTCTCAAACCCATATCATCCAGTTCCTCTACTGGAAGAACTGCACTGATGCCTCTGTCCACAAAACTTTTAAACTTAGTTTCTTCTAAAGTATTTCTGCTGCGTGGCAGGAAGCGGTCAATATTTCTGAATCTATGTATATGGGAAGTTGGAAATAGTCTATATTTCTGAAACTACAAATATGGAAAGTTAGAAATAGTCTATATTTCTGAACCTACAAACATGGAAAGTTGGAAATAGTCTATATTTCTGAACCTGTGTATCTGAACCTATGTATATGGAAAGTTAGGGCAAATATTTAACCTATAAACATGGAAGCCTTGAAATGTCTGTGTGAACATGGATAATTACAAAGAGTTAAAATTTAACCTTTAAACACATGTATGTTGAAAATAAATCTGACATATAAACACATTTATATTGAAATGGTTATGAAAGCTAATATTCAACCTGAAAACATATACCTTATGTTTATTATTTAACCTAAGATTGAAAAATAATGTTAATTTTTAACATCAGAATACAGATATTAAGAAAAGGATTAATATTTAACCTGAATAAACACATTTACAAGGTTAATATTTAACCTGCAAAATATTGAAAGTTAGGGTAAAAAATGTAACCCATGAACATGTATACTAAGAGAGGGTTAATAATTAACCTGCTGACGTGGGAAACTAGAAAAACATAATATTTAATCTATGAACATTAGGATTTAGAAGGAGTTAATATTCGTTTGTACAAACAAACACTAAAACCAGATCTTGAACAAATTACTCTTCACGTGTAAATTGAAACAAAGTCAAGCTTGTAAATTTTCCAAACTTGCCAGTATACTGTCCACATAATTATAGAAATGTGTAAGTGGTGTAACAAACAACAAAAAAAATTGACCAAACACTGACATTTACAATTTTTTCCACATCTGGAAAATGACAGAATGATGATACTCAGATGACATTTTTTTTTTAAATATTAGAAAATGAATGAGCAATATTAAATTCTAATCATAAGTAAAGAATAATATGAAATGATATTACATTACACAGAATCAGGTGGCCATGTCTGTAACAGGTGGTCATATAACTCACCCCCTTATGCAATCTCTTGTGGATTTCTCTTTTGTTCACTGCTCCCTTTTAACAACCTGTTATTCATTGTAAAACTCAAAGGGGAAAACAAAATAGGAAACCAAGACAAAGCTGTCTGGATGACCTGGTTAAGTTGCACTGGAAAGGCAACCATACTGATTGGAAACACCAAGGTCTGCACAAAATGAAGAGGGGTGACTATAAACTTCACCATCAGGGCACAATCAATGACCTACTGACCTAATCTTGAACGGATAATCTTCCACAGGGTGTCTCTGCATTTTGCTGACTGTGTCTTCTGTTGATCTGATGCACAGAGAACATCAACAGCAGACTTACTAGAGCAAATCAGGCTTTTGCAATGCTGCAGGCTAAATGGAAATCTAAAAAACTTAGCAAGAATACGAAAACCAGGATATTTAAGAGTAATGTTCTAGGCGTGCTACTCTATGGAAGTGAATGCTGGAAAATCACCAAAACCCACAGAAAACAAGATGAATTCTTTCCAGATGAAATGTTTATGAAGAATTAGGAAAATATTTTGACCAAACACCATAAGAAATAACATCTTGTTGGCAGAAATGCAGATGAAGCCACTGACAGCAATTACTGAGGAAAGATGCTGGTGATGGTTGGGACATGTGCTCTGAATGACTGACAACTCACTACCAAAAATAGCACTTAGATGGACACCGCAGGGGAACAGAAGTAAGGGTAGACCAAAAGAGACATGGAGAAGAACAACAGAGATGATGTTGAGCAATAGAGGGCTCACCTGGACAAGAGCAGAAAAAAAGGCAAAGGACAGGCATTTGTGGAAACCCTTGTGGAAGCCCCATGTGCCCTGGGCACTTAAGGTTCAGAGAGAGAGAGAGAGAGAGAGAGAGAGTGCATGACCTCCACAAAAAAAAAAAAAAAGTGAGACCCCTTTTTACAGATAATTATTTTCCTTTGTGTGTTTATTTCTTGTTTTTGGTCTTTCCTGCTGTTCCTGAAAAAGATATTTTGCCAAAATATTGGCTGTGTTTGCTGTCTTCGACACATTGTACATAATGACAAACAGATGTTTCGACAACAGCAATGTGTATCATTTGAAAACATTATATAACGACACACTGAATACCTGATGCAAGATGGTATTACTTAACACTTTCATTCCTGAGTTAACTCCTGCCTGAATAAATTATGATGAGAAATGCTGGCAGAAAGAAACTTAAATGAAGTTACTCTATAATTTAAAAATATAAGTAGGGTCAGAAAAGTGCTACTTTTTGTTTTATTTACATTCTGCCTCAATATTATCCTCAGCACTGATTTCTACACATGTGCAAGATCTATCAACACTGGCAATGTTCCACTGATTTCCACACATTTGCAAGATCTACCAACTCTGGCAATGTTCCACTGATTTCCATACATGTGCAAGATCTACCAACTCTGGCAATGTTCCACTGATTTCCACACATGTGCAAGATCTACCAACACTGACAATGTTCCACTGATTTCTACAGATATGCAAGATCTACCAACTCTGGCAATGTTCCACTGATTTCTACAGATATGCAAGATCTACCAACACTGGCAATGTTCCACTGATTTCTACAGATATGCAAGATCTACCAACACTGGCAATGTTCCACTGATTTCTACAGATATGCAAGATCTACCAACTCTGGCAATGTTCCACTGATTTCCCCACATGTGCAAGATCTATCAACACTGGCAATGTTCCACTGATTTTCCCACATGTGCAAGATCTATCAACACTGGCAATGTTCCACTGATTTTCACACATGTGCAAGATCTACCAACACTGGTAATGTTCCACTGATTTCCACACATGTGCAAGATCTACCAACACTGGCAATGTTCCACTGATTTCCACACATTTGCAAGATCTACCAACTCTGGCAATGTTCCACTGATTTCCACACATGTGCAAGATCTACCAACTCTGGCAATGTTCCACTGATTTCCACACATGTGCAAGATCTACCAACACTAGCAATGTTGTTTTGGAGTGAGAATTAAAGAGATGCCTATAAACTTGTATCATGGACACATGCAATAATCATGGCAAAAAGAGTGTGATGTTTCTTATAACAAAATGATGCTCAGCTGGCTCAGATTTACAGCACAGTAGAAAGATAACTATAACCAATATGACATTAATAACTAGCCAGTGGTACTACAGAAATCAATTTCTTTTTTAATCATTTCAACTATAGCTTTGTTCTGTGATTTCTCATCATAACAATAAACAAAGGTAATCCGTAAGTTTTATCTCAAAACTACCATATCAAACTTGCAAAGTTTTATCTCTAAACATGTTTCTTCTCTACACTGTTCACTAACTTTAGTTTCTTAACTCTTTCACTCTTGAATTAATTTTCATGCTCTGCCAGAAAAAATTTTGATGATAAATTTTGGTATAAAGAAGCTGGAAAGATTTACTCTATAAATTAAAAATATGGTTTGGATTATAAACGTGCTACTTTTCATTTTATTTTGACTTTGGCTAAGTATTCTGAGCTTTGATTCACGTAGGCACGCAAGATCTACCAACTCTGGCAGTGTTTTTCTGGAGCAAAAGAGTTAAACTGTGATACTAAATTATTTTTTAAAATCACTAATATCTTAAATCCTATCTTCACGCTATCAAGGGTTCGAATCTACACCCAGCTGTAGAAATGGGTACCTAACTTCTTCTAGAGTCAGGGAAGGAAAGGTATCCAAGCATGAAGTTAACCACATCATCCTCTAGTGTGTCGACAGGTCACGGAAAATACAGACACTAACACCATATCCCTATGTGCCTCTAAAGCATGACGAGGTTGCCTTCACATGATTTTTTTTCAGTCTTTCTAGCATATTTCAAAACATGAGCTGATTTCAAAGACATATTAGTTTTGCATAAGACATGAAACCGTATAATGAAATCTACAAACATGTGCCGACAGCATATAGCAGTTTCAGACAGGCATACATAATTATACAGTCTTAGACTTTATACATTCTGGCACATGCAGGCGATCACTTAAAAAATGAAACAACACTTTACTGTTTGTTCATAATAACAATATTCAGAGATATAACTCACTGGAAAAATGTCTCGACCACATTTAAAGAGTGATATATGGCAAGCTATTACAATGGTAAATGAACAAATGAATTCATAAACAATAATCCATAACAAAACTCAAATATGAAAATGAGAAGAGACAACAAAAAAAAAAAAACAGACCACTGTGCTGAAACAAACATCGTACACATATAGCGGAACTGACAGAGCTGAGTTGAATCTGATATACGTGAAATATTTTCATGTTAAAGACTTATTTCACTGTTCAAACCAATCACATATAATCCACATACAAATACATTGATGTACAAGGAGTAAATTAGACTTTTGTCAGTTACTATTTTCAAATGACAGATGTTCAATAAAAACACAATCCCCATATGTACTGTGAACTTCATTTAACCATAAATGTATTCACATACCTATTACCGTAACACTTGGCTTGGATATTTGTGTTTTATAATGGAATATTTCAACTTTTAAAAATACGAAATTTTAACAATTTTATCTACGAAAGCTGGCTAGACAACCATTAAAATCTACATATGCTTCTACACAGCCACCTACTTGCAACTAGCTCTACAAATGAAAAATGTTAATGCAGAGAAGATCTGTTATGTGAAAGAAACAAAACATTAGCCAGCTTTTTATGATGTTTTACTTAAACACACAAAACACACACAATGCATTTTACATGTCATAAATTTAGTGAAATCAAATCATCTTCTATATCAGCTTTATCTCTGTTAAACATTAACAAACACTGACAAAATGCTGATCTTCTGTCACACAATTCACTGTCCTCTAATCAGCTTTCTGAAGGCCCTTAACATGTGTTGCACCAAGGGTTCTCAACCAGTTAGGAACCCTCCCCAAACTGTGGAGGAGTTTTAGGGTTTCAAGGAGAGAATCTGGACAGACTTGACTGGTTAAGAACCTCTGTGCTACACAGATGATGATAGACCCCCAGATGAAATTATTCATTTCGTTAATTAAAAACCTCAAAAACAAATTACACTGAAACAACTGGCCACATTTCATGGCTGAATAACCACAATACTGAAAAGATCACAGACATCTGGAAGATGCTGGGCGACAGTACAATGAATGAAGACACTGCTAAAACAAAAAAATTGTAAAAAATCCCTGGAACAGCAGGTGGCTCTTTGTAGCCAATGAGGTGAAGACATTCTGGTGCAGGCACCATGTCCAAAGGGAGGAGTGTGTTACAGCCGCTATTTTTTTCTGACACTGGGTGGAGCTAAAGAGCAGAAGAAGCTGTTCCTCCTCTTTAGTAAATGGTTGATAGAACAAGAAGTGTGGTTTTGAGGGCAATGCAAAAAATAGAACAGTATGGGGATACTTGTGAAGATAATATAGGAAATAACTTGTGAAAACAGTATGGGGAATAACTTGTGAAGATAATATAGGGAATAACCTGTGAAGACAGTATGGGGAATAACATGAGAAGATAATATAGGGAATAACTTGTGAAGACAGTATGGGGATACTTGTGAAGATAATATAGGAAATAACTTGTGAAAATGGCATGGGGAATAACTTGTGAAGATAATATAGGGAATAATCTGTGAAGACAGTATGGGGAATAACTTGTGAAGACAGTATGGGGAATAACATGTGAAGATAATATAGGGAATAACTTGTGAAGACAGTAAGGGGAATAACATATGAAGATAATATAGGGAATAACTTGTGAAGACAGTAAGGGGAATAATATATGAAGATAATATAGGGAATAACTTCTGAAGACAGTATGGGGAATAACTTCTGAAGACAGTATGGGGAATAACTTGTGAAGATAATATAGGGAATAACTTGTGAAGACAGTATGGAGAATAACTTGTGAAGACAGGAGGGGGAATAACTTGAGAAGACAGAACTTGGAAATTCAGAAATGACATGTCAGGCTGAGAATGCCTTATTTATGAACAGCACGTGACAAAAGTAACAACAACAAAAAAATGGATTGGACTTTACGGGGAGAATGTGGACAAACCTTGGAGATGCACAAAGACAAAAAACTGGAATGGATTTTATGAGGAGGAAAATAACAGACCCTGGAGATGCACAGAGACAAAAAAATGGATTGGACTTTATGGGGAGAAAGATGACAGAACATACCCTGGAGATGCACAGAGACAAAAAAGTGGATTGGACTTTATGGCGAGAATAAGGACACAACAGTGAGGTGTAGAGAGACACACACACACAAAATCTTTCAGATAAATTCAAAGTTCAAGAAAGACAAAGTGGGTAAATCAGAGACCCATGGCCAGCTTGGAAAGAGAGTTTCTGTTTGAGCCCTAATGTACTTCTGGTGTAAAGAAGGTTAAGATGATGCTGTAGTCAAGTAACAGCACATACTGAGCTTATGTTGTGTCACTAGGATAACATAATCCTGAAGCCCTCATATCACTTGCATAAATCATACACAAATATATGATACCAGGGGATATAAAAAAAACATTTAAAACTTTACGACCACATCCAGAGCTGAACATATGTGCAACAAAAAAAACAGATCTAAACAAGAACAGACACATACAGACATCAAAGCAAACAGAAAAAAGAAGCAGGTCATTCATGCAAAACAAGACATAGATATGGCTAGGGAAACAGTCTTTGAGAACAAACAAAGACACAGTAAGAAGACTTCACATATAAAATCTACCACAAGTACAAGTTCACATCCTTGTTATATCATCAATTTTATTTCAAAAGATAAGATCACCATAACTGGAATATGAACTGCGTACATACTATCAAACAAACATAACAGCACAATACAGTCACAGCATTCCCTCATCACTTCACTGTAACCCCTCTGACCTGCAACCGCCTCCATGAAGCCACCAATCAACCCCGCCTGACCACCCATTTATTAATAATATAACATATTTTCATGCACAATCAGAGAAACACAACACATTATATGGAATCAATTTAACTGCTTAAAACTCTTTCAAACACATCTAAGTATTCTCTACAGGACAAAAACTCATGAGATCATCATGTTAATCCAAAAAAAAGACCAGTATACCTTATTAAGTATTTTTTTTTATTATCACAGTAATATAAATAAATAAAACTGTTTTCATGCAATCATTAAAGAGAAAACGCAAATAAAAGAATGGCTAATAACTGATCTTGCCAGATAAATACTGATGTTCTGGCTACTGGGGTAATAACAAAGACCATTTCATCAGATAAACAGGAAGATCTCACATATTGGATATATATGTCTATGTGTTCATGGAAACAGAAAGAGAATCTATTAACAAGGACAGGACATGAGATGAACTATTGCTTCATGTACACATAACAGACATGTAGTTAATGTCTATTATCTGTTAACATGATAGAAGATATCTGTGACCAGTATCAAGACTACCAACACCAACTGCAGGAGCTGGCAGGTACATCTTTTTACTGTTGGGCTCACTGAGGTGCCTAAAGCTGCATCTGAGTGCACTAACCACTTTGCTACTCATTCATGTGAACATGAGAACAATAACATGTCATTTCAAATACCTGAACAAGATAAATGAAGACACAGACCTATCAAAGAAACAAAGAATACCTGAACAAGATAAATGAAGACAAAGACCTTTAAAAAAACAAAGAATAACTGAACAAGATAAATGAAGATACAGACCTTTCAAAGAAACAAAAAAACCTTAGAACTAAACAAGATAAACAAAGACACAAACCTTTCAAAGATACAAAAAAAAACTTTAGAATAACTGATGAACAACAATTTACAATCCAAGAAGCCTCACATCTAACTTCCGCTCTCACAAACAATTCAGTGTCCAAATTTGTTACCATTCATTCAATCCCTAATCCATAAAGTTTATAACATACATTTAATATTCTTAATAATACTCAGGATCTGACCAATCAGAAACACAGATTCCTCATATTAAAAAATTATACATATATAAACTCACAACACAGAAGAGTTCCATGCCCGAAATACATGTTTCAAAATGTAGATCACATTATCAACAGTCTGGAATGGATCAGTTTCTTCTGTAAAGTCAGCTCTGCCATGAACACACTGTACACGGATACGGGTACAGAACAAATGAAAAATACAAGCTGTGCATTTCACACACACTGACATGAAGGAAAGAGAATAAAAAATTTGAAAAACTAAACAAGTTATCTATAAGATAACATGAAGAACATCAGCTGTGCTGTCATAAAATGTTATCATAACATCCTGGTAGGAAAACACAAACAGGCAGCATTATAAAAACGTGGTATATATGAGGAGCTGACTGCAATAATGACCACAACCCACTATGTGGAAAAATTAGAATAAAGCTAAAGAAAGCATGAAGAAAAGTGAGAAACATCAAACTGAATACAGAACTCCTTAAAAATGACCAAGAACTGCGAGAACAATACAGTTATTATAACAAATAGATACAATGCAATAGCAAAGATAAATAGTATAGATGAACAATGGTTCATGCAGTTGGTGTTGGTAGTTCATGCAGTTGGTGTTGGTAGTTCATGCAGTTGGTGTTGGTAGTTCATGAAGTTGGTGTTGGTAGTTCATGCAGTTGGTGTTGGTAGTTCATGCAGTTGGTGTTGGTAGTTCATGCAGTTGCTGTTGCTAGTCTTGATACTGGTCACAAAAATGAAGAGAATCTATCCACCAAACTGTTAAAGAGATAATACCACCGAAAAAAGAAGCCCCTAAAAATAAATGGATGGCAGATGACATCATAGGACTGATGGACAAGAGGAGGAGGAGTAAAATTAACCAAGAAAAATATAGCAAGATAAATAAAGAAATAAGATGCAAATGCAGAGAAGCAAAGGAAGTGTGGTTAAATGAACAGTGCAGACAAATAGAGGACTCCCATAATAAAGACAGCAAAACATGCACAAATGAATTAGTGAACTCACAGGCAGGAAGACAAAATATACCACAGGATGCCTGAAATCAAAAGAAGGTAAAATGTTAATGGGAAAAGAAGACATTGTGGACAGGTGGACAGAGTACATTGGTGAGCTATATGGAGGATAAAGACCAGAATTAACACCAGATACTGAAAACTGTGATAGACCACCAATACTTGAAGGTGAAATTATAAATGCCATCAAACATATGAAGAAAGGAAAAGTGACTGGGCCTGATAATATAACAATAGAAGAAATAGAGGTGCTAGAGGAGATATGAATAAAAATAATAACCAAGTTACTGAATGACATTTACAACAGTGGTTATATGCCCAGTGACCTGCTTAAATCCACGTTTATAGCACTACCAAAGAAACCAGGTGCAAAGGAATGTGATAACCACAGGATTATCAGCCTCTCATGTCACATAACAAAGCTACTTCTGAAGAACTATATTATATTATATATTATATATTATAAGAAGAACAAGGAAAAGGATAAAAATGGAAATAACAGATGAACAGTTCAGATTTGTTGAAGGAAAGGGAACACACAATGCCATTTATGCTTTACGAACACTAACAGAAAGAGCTTTAGAAGTACAGAAAGATCTCTACTTATGCTTCATTGATTACACCAAGGCATTCGACAAGGTGAAACATGATGAGTTTATTAAAATGCTTGAAGACATGAACATAGATGGCAAAGACCTGAGGATTGTAAAACATTTATACTGGCAGCAGGAAACAGCGATTCGAGTTGAAAATAAAATTGGAAAATATCAACCACTAAAACATGGAGTGCGACAGGGATGTGTACTATCTCCAGACCTTTTTTCTCTGTACAGTGAGAATATTCTAAGAATGATCACTGGAGAACCAGGTATAAAAGTAGGAGGATACAATATTAACAACCTTCGGCATGCTGACGACACAGTACTGATAGCTAAGAACCAACAAGACCTGCAAAATCTCTTGGATAAAGTGGCCAAAGAAAGTGAACAGAAAGGCCTTACTTTGAACATCAAAAAGACAGAGACTATGGTTATATCTAAGAAACAGAATCCACCAAAATGCAGTATAAAATTAAATGGAACTATTCTAAACCAGGTGCAGAAATTCAAATACCTTAGAGCAGTAATAACTTCAGATGGGGAATGCAAAACAGAAATTAAGAACAGAACAGGCCAAGCAAAGACTGCATTTTAGAGAATGAGAAACTAGTCCTAAAATGCTATATTGAACCTATCTTATTATATGGAAGTGAATCATGGACAATGGTCAGATCTGCATAAAAGTCATTGGAAGCAGCAGAAATGTGGTTTATTAGAAGAATGTTGTGAATTTCCTGGATAGCAAAAATAACTAATGAAGAATGTATGAGAAAAGCTGGAGAGTCAAAAAAAAATCTTGTCAAAAAATAAGAGAGAGACAATGTACTTTCATAGGACATGCAATGAGAAGAGGAGGCATTGAAAATATTATAACAACAGGAAAAATAGAGGGAAGAAGAGCAAGGGGAAGACCAAGAGAAAAGATAGTGGACAGTCTGACAGGATGGTGTGAGAGGAGATCACCAACTGAGCTGATGACCTGCATGAAGAATCATGTACTCTGGAGAAGCATAACAGCCAATGCCAGTTGGCATGGCACCTGATGATGATGATGATATATGAGGAGAATTATGCCTGAAATCGTCTACCTGTATCTGTTTTCCTCAAATGTTCTGTCTATATCTGTTTACCTCAGATGTTCTATGTGTATCTGCTTGCCTCAAATGTTCTCCCCTGTTGTGTTTTGTATGTATCTGCTCACCTGTTGTGTTCTGTATGTATCTGCTCACTTGTTGTGTTCTGTATGTCTTCTTGTCAACAATGTTCTTAAAATGTTCTGTCTGTATCAGCTAGATCTACAAGAGCCAAAATCTAAAAATAGTTACTTCACAAACATAAATTTATATAAACAACCATGTGATTTTAAACAAAGACCAACTATAACGATAAAAATGTTCAGTCTTTGACCTATATGTGAAAACAACCCTGAATTGTCTGGAAAATCAAAGCTTAACCATTATATGTCTTTTGAACCAAACTATTACAATTCTGTTAAACTGTGAAACAAAAGAATCAAACCATGGCAATTCTGTTTAGCTATGAAACAAAAGAACCAAACCATGACAATTCTGTTAAGCTATGAAACAAAAGAATCAAACCATGACAATTCCTTTAACTGTTTCCACTCCAGAGATCCCTAAATGGGTCTTTGCAGCATGTGTTCTCCCATCAACAGAGCCCTATTTTTTCTTTCGTTGAAAACACGATATAACTTTTCATTTAACCAGTTAGAGGTCTTCTGAATCCAAAGTTAAACTAGTGTTTTAAGCATGGGGGATAAAGAAGCCATATTGAATATAAATATAGGGAGGTAAAATTCAAGTTTCTTTTGAGATCGAGTGGTAGAATGGTCACACCGACCGACTAGACCTATCTTATTATATGTGTTTCTCATAGCTATGGATCTGTTAGATTTATTGGATGTCACAAACATCCATAAATATTGATTTTTCTGTGTTGAAATTTGAATGACCAATTCTATACTGGATTATGACACAGTTAAGGTAAGTATAAAGTAGATTTTATTGCTCAGCCCTAAAATTTTTTTAGCGCCAAAAAATCGTTCCATCGTTTCATACCAGTTGTTTTTTTTCCTTTGTTTTTTTTTAATGACAAATAACTTCATTTATGGAATCTTCATTCATTTCCACTTATTTTAATGTGTGAAAAACACGTGGTGATCATGGAATTAATTCAGTACAATAACTTTTACACAGGGACCCCCTTCATCGAAATGTCTGTGTTGTGAGAAACTAAGGAACAGTTTGGAAGTAACCGGATTGGAAAGAGTTAAACTGTGAAACAAAAGAACCAAACCATGACAATTCTGTTAAACTATGAAACACCTGATTTACCAACAACTCTACTTGTTTATCTTGCAAAAGCCAAAAAAAAATCTTTATTAAATAAAATCCTATCAAGTCTGTTTAACCAACCTCAAAATATCTTATTATATCTATTTGGATAAAATTTAATATGTGTGCTAAACCATATCTTGGCATGTCTAGTAAATAAAAAATTGGCACATCTGTTCAACATATTTCAGAAACATCTAATAAACCAAAACTTTTTCTGTCAGTAAAACTAAACTCAAGATACATGTGCTCTAACAAACCCTGATACATGTGTTCAAACAAACCCTGATACACATTTTCTAACAAACCCTGATACATGTGCTCTAACAAACCCTGTTACACATGTTACAACAAACGCTGTCCTGTCTTTTGCCACAGAATAATTAGTTAAGCTACGAGGGTCATACCAAAAGTTGTGAGCAAAAATTTTTAAAAATCAGAATTTATAGATAGAGAAGAAATAAATGTATCACTTTACTCTGCATCCTGTGCATTTCATGTAGAGGTCACATGATGTCACCATCATGTGTCACGTGACCATGTGGTGCAGAAATAAAATGGTAGGTGCTGAAGTTTCGTTTCATCAACGTGCTGTTATTGAGTTCCTCGTTAAAAAGGAAATCCCGCTGCTGAAATTCACCAAAGACTTCAACTTGCTTATGGAGATGTGTGTATGGGTGCTAGCAGTGTTAGGAGGTGGGTAAAACATTTCAAAGATGGAAACACGAGCATCCAAGATATGCCTCGCAGTGGTCGCCCTCGAACTGCCTCCACTGAACGCAACATAGAAAGGGTTGACAACATCATTAAAGAAGACAGACAGTTTCTGAAACTGCTGTAAATCTTGGAATAGGACACAATGCTGTACAGGAAATTATCGAAATTCTATTCTATAGAAAAGTTTGTGCTAGCTGCGTCCCACAGTGCATCTGTGCTATCGGTCAGCTGGAACGGAATTATATCGGGAAGGTATTTTCAAACTTGCAGAGCAATAGGAAAAACGTATGTGGAGAAAGTGAGATTATGTTGAAAAATGAAGAAAAGGATGTAGATTAAGGAGATACATTTATATTTTCTCTATCTATAAATTCTGATTTAAAAAAAATTTTTCCTCACGACTTTCGGTATGACCCTTGTAAATCCAAAACATCCCCACAGACCAAATCAGCTAAATATACATGCATACCAAATATCTGCTTGTGAATAACTCAACCACACTAAAATTTGAATATTTGTACTTGACCAAATACTTTAAACTTGACCATTCGATATATATACAGACACACAACAAAACCTCCATATTTAATGCATACATTGTTTTCATCTTAAAATTCTCTAGAAAGGAGAGTCTAAAACGGACACTGTTTCACTTTCAGTTGGAGAAGCAGGGAAAAAACAAAACAAAACAACAACAAAAAAATACTAGGACAACAATCACACAATACAAGTCGTTTGCTCAGATGCTCAAAAACTCACCAGAGATTCTCTTTATTTCATACTTTATCAAATGCCCAAACTGTATGAACATAATTAGATTGCTTTCCCTTATCATTAAGATGCAAGCACATCAATAAACTGCCAGCAGTTGTATAGATTTTGTTTAAACATTTAAAAAAATAAACATAAAAGACATCAGGGGAATAAATTCAAATATCAAAACATTTTTTTTTGTCCAAGTAAACATAAGATTTCAAAGATAACTGATAAAGATGTAATCATCTGTAGAATGCTGTAATCATTTACTAGAGATGTGGTCTACAAAAATATTAAAATTCTTTAACAAAAGTGTCAGGACAAAACAAAAGATTCTTACACATATAAGTATTTTGTCAAAAAAGAAATTAACTCTTTTGCACTGATGCTAATAAAATGAGAAATGTTATGGTATGCTATTAACCCCTTAAAAACAAATAGAAAAGTGGAATGAACAAATCTATCCTACTACTCAAATCAAACTACAGGTATTATAGATCTACCATGTGAGCCACCTGGATTTGTACAGTTATATCAGAGGTAATCATCTCAAGTTTTCAGTCTTTAGTTAATGAGCCCTGTCACCAAGTCAGAGTCTCCATATTTTTTTTTTCAGTGAAAAGCTTGTACCTCATGTCCAAGTCTCTTCAGCCAGGCTTAGCAAAATGGATCTGTGTCAAAACTGATAAATCATGTTTAAATAATGCAATCTTTCAAGGGGATTTCAGGCCTACATAGTTAATGTTTGATCTCTTCTGCACCACTGCACTTTCCTCCACTGATTTCCCAGACAGCTCAGCATTTACAGCTTGACTAAAATAAAACCTTCAGCATCAAAAGGTTAACACTGCCACTCTATCAGGTAAGTGTAACAAGAGATGCAAAAGTTTATCACCACACACCCTTTTGATAATGACGTAACTTCCATATATAAATAGTCAGGTCACTTAACACTCAGTACAATTTACAAAATTTTAAAATGCTAATTTCAAGGTTGGCAGTTCATGCTTTGTGGCTGGCAGTGAAAGCAGGTGAATAGCCAGTCAATCACAAAACTCTGATTTTAACAAACATAATTATCATATGTGTGCAGTTATCACTTTCAGATTCTTTGATGTTAATTTTACAAACTGTGAATTTACAATTACATAATATGAACAAATGAAACAATGAAGATAATATTCAGATAAAGTGAAATGTCTCATACCACCTTCTGCATTTTTAAAAAAAATTGGTGTGTACAGATTAAGAAAAAAAAAAAAATCTGGTCATCTGCTTAAACTAACTTACTGGTGCAACAAAGGACTTCCACTGCTTGCAAGCCATACCAGCTGAGCACAGCTTAAGCTTCACAGCTGCTCATAGCAAAAAAAAAAAAACAAAAACACTGGCAAAAAAAAAGCTAAATGAACAACAGAGACACCAGATCCCGTTTTCCTCTAGCTGGCATACTTCTAATGGTTACAAAATTATGTATAAGAAAGACTTCCACTATTTTTATGCTATCGCTGTTGAATGGTAGCAGATAAGCATGCCGGTTCCTTAATCAGCTTCAAAGTCTTTTTTTGCCATGGGAGATGCATAAATGCTGAGGTCTATGCCCAATCTGTGTCACATCCATTCCAATGAACAATATTCAAGATTTGTTCCGATGAACACTATCCAAGAGATTTGCTGGTTGAGCTTTAACTTTGGTAATCTATTTGTTTGTGAAATATCTCTCCATCATTTTACATCCACAGCAGAAATATGAACAATATCCAGCCCAATCCATCCCTCAGTTTCCTGGTGTCTCGTCATACTTCTACACTCTGTCCCCCTTCAGGCCAGGCAAGTTCACTCTGGTGGGGAAGACAGTCATCTGGCTGTGGTCTGCCATCCCAAGGCCAAGGTCACCGACTTGATTATCTTCTACAATCTGCAGGACAGAAATAAATAACAAGAATTAAATAGAGAAAACTTTCGTGGAAAAAAAAAGACAAAAAAAAAAAAAAAAGAATTCATGAAGTCAAAACAAACACCCTGTGATTTTTTCAACATAAAACAAACTGCAAACAAAATGCCAGAACGTTGAAATTCCTTGGAAAATGATACATTATTTCTAATAATCACTAATATTAATGATTTCTTGTCTATTTTTTCAAAAGTACTGACCTGCTAAAGAATCATATTTATTTATAGGTTCATGTGCCAGTTTTGGTTCAGACATTCTCCCCCCCCCCCCCCAGGTTTTTTTTGTTCTTACTGTTATGTCCAATTTGTAACAGTTAATTTCTAAAAGAACTTAGAACTAACTAGACTGAACATTTCTTTCTTGAATATAATGAACAATAAAATCTGATTTTGAAAATGAACCCAAAGTCTGAGACAAATCTGAATAAGGATCTGAAGTACCAAAACGAGTTCATCATGAAACTTGTGGGAAAAAAAAAAAAACAGATGGAAAGAAAAGGGTCAAAGGTAAATTTTAAAAATCAGGATTAAATGTACCAGTTTCATGGTTTTATCAAATGATTAAGACTGATTTAGCTTTAAAATACGGTCGGCTTTCTCATTCAAAACTGATTTAGGCCATACAGAGGACAATATGGATAGGTCATAAAGACTTATACAATGGCAGGAAATGCTCTTACTTCAGGTCATAATTATAAATTATATCTTGATAAAGGTCTATTCAAAGCAAACATAATACAAATATTACACACTGAAAAAGCTATAAATGTCTGCTATTCAAAATACACATTTTTCTTTTATTCAAAACCTACACATTTCTCTTTTATTCAAAACCTACACATTTCTACTTTATTAAAAACCTACACACTTCTCCTTTATTCAAAACCTACACATTTCTCTTTTATTTAAAACATACATAATTCTCCTTATTCAAAACCTACACATTTCTCTCTTCTTCAAAACCTACAAAGTTCTCTCAAATAAATATAAATACATAACCTATAAATTTCTTTCCTGTCCAAAACCCATGCACTACATATTTCTATTTTATTCAAAAAACTATAAATTTCTCTCAAATTCAAAACCTATATACTATATATTTCTCTTTTTCACTTAAAACCTACATGTTTCTCTAAACATATACATTTTTTTTCATTCAAAACCTACATATATCTCTTTTATTTAAAACCTACCTTGTATTTTAATTACAAAATCTTACTTTACTTCTTCAATTTTCCTACCATTCACTACGAAGTTTCCCTGCTAATATGCAGACAATCAGTAACAATAACAAAACAAAAACAGGTTCAAAATCTATCACTGTGAACTCTCTATACTACTAGTGTTGCCCAGTGCATATCTAAAATGCTGACTGCCATCTGAGATTAGTCTGGTGTAAACACTTAATGGCATGGGAAGGATGTAAGACACAGTTAAGCTCTACATGGAATCTATTTCTTGATATCATATGAAACAAACACTAGTGTCTCATATAAACTTAGCAAACAAGACTAACACATACTTGATTAGTTTATGATGTACTAATGCTAATTCTATTCTGGGAGGTAGTGATGGAATGGGGATAAGAAGGGGAAAAAAAAAAAAGGTAGGAGAAGATCCTGAAGTAGGATAGTGAGTGGATTATTATTATTATTAATATTATTGTATTTATGTGCTTTGGACTTGAAGGAATTCCTTCATGCAAAAAAAAAAAAAAGCTTCTGTGTGGCCATGCATGCACTAAAATCCAGTGTGCCTCATGATGCATGCAGATATCCTCCCATTTTCAGGAACTGTTTTCCTCGGTACTGGCATGCCAGGTACACAGTTTAACAGCTGGATCCACTGGAGGCCGCCAGTTGTAGGTCACTAGTCCATGCCATTCCCGGTGAGGGACCAACCACTCATTACTGACCATTCCCAGGTTTCTTGAGTCGTGAGATGATCTCCTCCCAGGTTTCTTGAGTCATGAGATGATCTCCTCCCAGGTTTCTTGAGTCATGAGAAGATCTCCTCCCAGGTTTCTTGAGTCATGAGATGATCTCCTCCCAGGTTTCTTGAGTCGTGAGATGATCTCCTCCCAGGTTTCTTGAGTCATGAGAAGATCTCCTCCCAGGTTTCTTGAGTCATGAGAAGATCTCCTCCCAGGTTTCTTGAGTCATGAGAAGATCTCCTCCCAGGTTTCTTGAGTCATGAGAAGATCTCCTCCCAGGTTTCTTGAGTCATGAGAAGATCTCCTCCCAGGTTTCTTGAGTCGTGAGATGATCTCCTCCCAGGTTTCTTGAGTCATGAGAAGATCTCCTCCCAGGTTTCTTGAGTCGTGAGATGATCTCCTCCCAGGTTTCTTGAGTCATGAGAAGATCTCCTCCCAGGTTTCTTGAGTCATGAGAAGATCTCCTCCCAGGTTTCTCTGAGTCATGAGAAGATCCCCAAGGAGAGGGGAAGAAAGGAAAAAGGGTTAAGGAAATGGGAGCTGTAGAGGTCATCAGAACCAAATTAGGGGGGGAAAAAAGTTTCTGGGGGGACAAAACAGATGCAGCCTCATAACCAAGGGAGCAGTGGCTTGAAGAAAGCTTGGGAACCACTGCTTTAATTCCTGATTGCACCCACGAAACAGACATCCTTGCAGGGAGCACATTCATCCCATTGGCTGATGTAGCACAACATCCTGGTTCTATGGCTATCTCTAGGAATGTTAACAGGATCCTGGAAACTCTGGCTGTCTGGTCTTGACTGAATGCACCATCATCTTCACTTCTGCCATGTGCTAATGCAAATGTAATTTTACAACACTTGCCACACTAGAACTAGCCACAAAACTGGTATTTTTATGAAGATCACTACACAAGTGCTATTTATTTTATTACAAAGTAAAACTAGATTTAAAAAAAAAACTATCTTCATTTCTAAGTTTATGGAATCCCATACAGCCTAAAATTTTCCAAAACACAAAATGTGCATGAGCTGGTGAGGCAAATGTAACTATACATTTATTAAAAACTGATGGTTTGCGAGTGCATACACAAACTATGAAGGTCATACTGAAAGTCGTGAGCAAAAATTGTTTAAAAATCAGAATTTATAGATAGAGAGAATATAAATGTATCACCTTTATCTGCATCTTTTTCTTCACTTTTCAACATAATCTCTATTTCTCTGTACACATTTTTCCCATCGCTCTGCACGTTTTAAAATACCCTCCCAGTAGAATTCCGTTCCAACTGACCAATGGCACAGATGCACTGATTTCTGGACATTCTCTTCTGTGGAACCCAGCAAGCACAAACTTTTCTATAGCCTAGGGTTTCAATCATTTCCTGTACTGCATTGTGTCCTATTCCAAGATTTACAGCGATTTAAGATACTGTGACATGTCTGTCTTTTTTAATGATGTTGTCAACCCTTTCCACATTGTGTTCAGCTGAGGTAGTTCAAAGGCGAATGCTGTAAGGCATATCTTGGATGCTCGTGTTTCCATCTTTGAAATGTTTCACCCACCTCCTAACACTGCTAGCACCCATACACACATCTCCATAAGCAAGATGAAGTCTTTGGTGAATTTCAGCAGCGGGGATTTCCTCTTTAATGAGGAACTCAATAACAGTACGTTGGCGAAATGAAACTTCAGCATCCGCCATTTTGTTTCTGCACCGAATGGTCACGTGACACACAATGGTGACATCATGCGACCTCTACATGAAGTGCACAGGATGCAAGTTAAGGTGATACATTTATATTTTCTCTATCTATAAATTCTGATTTAAAAAAAAATTTTTGCTCACAACTTTTGGTATAACCCTCGTAAAACCATCAAAAACATGTGCAACATTTGATTTTTTTGACAAAAATAAAAGTGATTATATTAAAAAAAAAGGAAAGAAATTACTTATGCTGTTTGAAGAATATAAACGTCACAAGATACCTTGGACATAGTACAAAAAAGAGTAACATGTAACATAGGAAAACAAAGTTATACATCAGCACAATGATGTATCACTGATGGGCTGGTTAATGCACTTGTCTGCCAATCAGGTTTGTCTTCATACTCAGGTGACATTTTTTTTCCAGATCAACCAGCACCGATGTCAACCCAGCCTAAAAAAAAATAGGTACCTGGCTTTTTCCTAGGAAAACAAGGCAACAAGGACAGGTGCTGGCATGCCCACCCCAAGTGCTGTAGCAGCCTAGAAATATGAAGGCACTAACTCTTCATAGCCCTATGGCATGCACATGCCATGGGACTTATGTCACATCAGTACAGCAGGAGAGGAGGGATGGATATCACACACAACAGTTTGAGCACCAGCTCCTCATGACAAAAGGCATTTAGATCCATTCCCACTTTCTGACCTACTTCAGTCACGCTCAAGATGAAAAATCAGGTACCTGACACTGAAGTTTTGAGGAAAATGTGGCAAAACTAACACATACTTTATTAGTATAGAAATGTACTGTGATTATTAGACTGGGAATCTGGCCTCACAAAAAAAAAAAAAAAACCAAAAATGTAAAAACTGAGGACAAGTACTATGAGGTCTCTGTCACTTCCTCAACCCCTACAGAATTTTTCTACCACATTATCTTTTTTTTTTATTTCTCAATATGTGACTGGGTTTAAGAACAAAAAAAAGAGTTATGCGTTGAGCACATTCCGTGACTACTGCCTTCCAAAATAATCCACAAAGACCATGCCAGCTGGGGCAAATGAGAAATGTAAGGACAGTTTGGCTATGAAATATTTTTTTGGCAAAAGAGACTTCTAACAAAGCGAATAAAACTAAGTAGTAAAGGACCACTTGCTGTGTATGGACATTATGAACCCTCTTATATTATGCAACATCTGTGCACAGACTAATGCAATACTACAAATATCACAGAGACAATACTGGAAGCTGCCGCAGTCAGCAGATAAATAATATGAATGACAGCAATAAGACTGACAGTGAAACAGGCAGGGCATGCCCCCTAGTTTTGATGTGCAATTACTACTTTTAACCTAGATCAATATCAGCTTGGCACTAAACAAAAACAATATATATTCCATGAATGAAATTACATCTGACACTAAAAAGATAATAAAAAACATTATGCAAAAACAAAAATCTGTTAAAATTTGACCTTAGAAATAAAATAATTTTTTTCAAAAAAAAAAAACACACACACAAAAAACAAGGAAAGAAGCATGGAATCTTTGGGAATATAACTGAAAAAAAAAAACAAACAAACCAAAACCAATCAAAGGATGAATTCTGGCAAAGTTATACATAGTAGAAGAGCATGCTGGGAGAAAGCACCTATAAATATCTACAAACATCAAGCATGACTGACAAACCAGCGTGCAAATGAGGGATAGAAAAGTTACAATACATTAACTACCTCATGCATTTGCGTCAATCCATCTAGAACAAAATTTAGAACAGTTCATTAGCCACATGGATGTTTTGATTAGCCACACAGATGTTTTGTGAAAGCCATCCTAGATAAGGTTTCATGGACATTAAACTTTTCTTTTACCATGTTAATTTAATAAAAAAAAACAGCAGTAATTTCATTCAATAAACTTTAATGTTTTGGCATCTCCTAGCATAATTATAATTTTATTCATTTTACTTTGTATCAAACAACCAAACTTTGGTCAAGTATGCCAGAGAACAAGTGTATTCTGCCTCAACAAAATCTGCCACAAATCAAAACTACAGGGTCTGGCATAAAGCATAGCTGGATTTTAAAAATGGAAAATAAATAAGTGCTATATGTTTTTGGAAAAAGAAGTGAAATGAAACTCTGAAAAGTGGGTATTTTTATTATTACTGACAATCATATTTAGGTTTTGAAAATTACGCCAGTTAGATGATCGCCATTACATTTGATACATTCAGCCAGACGTCTGGAAAATTCCTGCATAACACCATCTAACATGTTCAAAGGGATATTTTGAATGCAGTTTCGGATTCAATCTTTTAGATCTGCAATTGACTGTGGTCGACTAGCATACACCATGTTCTTGAGATACCCCCACAAAAAGAAGTCTGCGGCTGATAAATTCAGTGACCTTGCTGGCCAACAAATATCCCCAAATCTAGAAATAAGACAACTGGGAAATGCTTGTCGCAGCATGGCCAAGGACTGATGGGCTGTGTGGGCAGTTGCTCCATCTTGTTGAAACCATATTAGTCTCTTATTTCTATTGGCCAAGTCTGGAATGAAGTATTCAGTTAGCATCTGCACATAAAGATCACTATTAACAGTAAGAGGATGCCAAGTGCCAAAGCGTTCCTAACAGCTGATCACTGAGGGCTACTCAGCAATGTGTTGCGGACTTCTTGAATTCGTTCAGGTGTCTGTTGAGTT
Source organism: Achatina immaculata (assembly GCA_009760885.1). NCBI lineage: Eukaryota > Metazoa > Mollusca > Gastropoda > Stylommatophora > Achatinidae > Lissachatina > Lissachatina immaculata. The sequence goes on from CM019707.1 coordinate 15,047,530, forward strand.
CTTGGATGACCAATAGACTTGTTATTAAGGCAATTAGTGGTTTCCTTAAATTTTTTGACCCATCTCAAAATTGTTTTGTCCTCCGATCAGGAACATTATTATGGGGATGCAACTCAAAATGGCGACGAAACTTTCGTTGTACAGTAATAGACGATTCTCCACTTTTAAAATAAGTTTCAATGGTGAATGTGCGATGTTGTGTTTGCCAAAAAACCATTGTTAAAAAGGACTGTTCGTCTGCTTCATCTCTGATGTCATGTTTTTTTTTCATTACAGTTTCTATGCACTATGTCAGTTAAATCCAGCTATGCTTTATGCTGGACCCTGTATTTTATATCTTAGATAGGCTCAAGCCCTGCGATACTCTGAACCTATTGTGGTCCTCTTGGGGACCTCGTGTGGTCCTTTCGACACACACGGGGGAACCACATGACCTATTGAGGACCACAGGCATAAATTCAGTAGGATAACAGGATGGTCTTGGTGGTAGATGCAAATGAAGAAGAAGAAGATATCTTAGATATTTTTAAGTCACCTTATCTTATATCTTATATCCTTCCCGTGCCGTTAGACGTCACATAGGGCTCGCAAAGTAGTTCGCCAATTTTTCACCTTATGGTGCATTTTAATTGCCTTGCAAGTAAGGAATCGCAAGAGAACTTAAAAGTGTATTTTTAGACACCATATCATCATCATCATCATCAGGTGCCGTGCCGACTGGCTTTGGCTATTATGCTTCTCCAGAGTACACGATCCTTCATGATGGCCATTAGCTCAGTTGGTGATCTCCTCTCACACCATCTCGTCAGACTGCCTAGTATCATTTCTCTTGGTCTTCCCCTGACTCTTCTTCCCTTTATTTTGCCTGTTGTTATAATATTTTCAGTGCCCCCTCTTCTCATTGCTTTGTCTCTCTCTTATCGTTTTGACAAGATTTTGTTTTCTATCTCCAGCTCTTCTCAATCATCCTCCATTTGTTATTTTTGCTGTCCAGGGAATTCGCAACACTCTTCTAATAAACCACATTTCTGCTGCTTTCAATGACTTTTATGCAGACCTGCCTATTGTCCATGATTCACTTCCATATAATAAGATAAATATAGCATTTTAGGACATCATATACACATTAAACATTTGAAAATTCAGTCTAATTTAACTGCTTTATCTGAATACCTAAAACACGCAAAAAAAATTTTTTTAAATCATATTGTAATTACTTGCTATATTTAAACTATTAGAAAAAGTGAGAAAAATGACCAGTTAAATCACACTACACTACACCATCTACACTCTCCATGACATTTGACCAAAATTAAGGATTTAAATATACACCTGACCCAAACATCTTTGACAAACTTTATATATGATACACTGCTATACTTTATGTATGATACACTGCTATACTTTATGTATGATACACTGCTATACTTTATGTATGATACACTGCTATACTTTATGTATGATACACTGCTATACATAAAGGATGCATCACATTTATAAAGCATTTATTTCCTCTATTTTTTTCTCCTCATGTCTTTGGATAATAACATTTTGTTACACATAGGTGGCTTGGTATAACAGTAACATTTTGTTATACAGAGGTGGCTTGGTATAACAGTAACATTTTGTTATACATAGGAGGCTTGGTATAACAGTAACATTTTATTACACATAGGTGGCTCGATATAAAAACCTTTCTGGGGTACAGAAATGTCAACCACCTTGTACATGAAAGCAAGTTTTAAGGAGGCACCAGCAAGATCTTAACAGAAGGAGCAATAAACTGGGGCCCACAGACTGCCTACATTCTATGGAGGTCTGCACGATATCCGAACGTTGTATCCAGGAGCAATTTAAGAAATTTTGCTTGTCTCTATCCTTCCCCAGATGCTTTCATGGCCCTACCAAGTTCATCTTGACATCAATAGTTTACATTCATTAAACCACAGATCATGGGTTTTACAGAAAATTTAATCTGATTATGCCAAAGATGTACCCCCTAGCTTAGGCCCCCCACCCACACATACATTTTACTTGTCCGTATGTATAGTAGTTAAAATCACAACAAGAAAAGGTTTGCAGTCATAATTAACAGCACTAACAAACAACAAAAGGAAAAACAAAAAAAAAAAAAAAAACTACAACCTCAGCTTGACTTCATTTTTACTGCAGTAGAAAACTATAGCAACATGACATCCCATGTTTTTCTCTCTCTCTCTCTTTTTTTTTTTTTTTTTGCTAACATCTCATATTAAAAAAACATCTATGTTAAGGAGAGGAACTTATGAAAGTGAGCAGAGATGAGTGATAGTTTAAAGAAAAGAAAAAGATGAGTGATGGTTCGAAAGAAAAGAAAATGATGAGTGATAGTTTAAAAGAAAAGAAAAAGATGAGTGATGGTTTAAAGAAAAGAAAAGGATGAGTGACGGTTTAAAGAAAAGAAAAAGATGAGTGACAGTTTAAAAGAAAAGAAAAAGATGAGTGATAGTTTAAAAGAAAAGAAAAAGATGAGTGATAGTTTAAAAGAAAAGAAAAAGATGAGTGATAGTTTAAAAGAAAAGAAACATAATGTGAAGCTTGAAAACTTCACGCTAAAAAAAAAAAAATCTACAAGGGCAATGTGAAATAATGTATTCCTGTATTTTAGCAAAATATAGCAGATAAGAAAAAAAACGTGCTATTTTAGAAAACTATACCAGATAAGAAAAAAAATGTGCTATTTTAGGAAACTATACCAGCTAAGAAAAGAAGTGCTATTTTACCAAAATATAGCAAATAAGATTTTTTAAAAATGGCATTTTAGAACACACACACAAAATGAACAGAAATAATGCATTAAAATTTGGCAAAAATAAAAAAAAAGACAAAATGATGCCCCATATTAACATAATAAAGCTTCCTTCACCATTCAAGAAGTACATCATGATAAACCTGAAATTTAGTCACCAGAATAAAGTTCACATGTTCTGAGGTTAAACTGTTGCTCCTGTAGGGATATGCATCCACAAATGCTATTTTACATAATAAAGTCAAGACAGAAAAAAAGTTATTATTAAAAGAACAATGGAAAACAGGAAAAACTTCAAGATAAGAAAAAAAAAGTTATTATAAAAAGAACAACGGAAAACAGGAAAATCTTCAGGAAAAAAAAAGTTACTATAAAAAGAACAATGGAAAACAGGAAAAACTTCAAGAAAAGAAAAAAAAAGTTATTATAAAAAGAACAATGGAAAACAGGAAAAACTTCAAGATAAGAAAAAAAAAGTTATTATAAAAAGAACAATGGAAAACAGGAAAAACTTCAAGAAAAAAGTTATTATAAAAAGAACAATGGAAAACAGGAAAAACTTCAAGATAAGAAAAAAAAAGTTATTATAAAAAGAACAATGGAAAACAGGAAAAACTTCAAGATAAGAAAAAAAAAAAATTAATTCACTAAACCACTCAGAAATATAATCTACAAATTAAAAGTAAGTGTTCAATTTCCTTTAACTTTATTCTTATCAGAATCATGAAAGTTAAATTTCTGAAATGAGCAGATACACAGAGCATATCCCTCAAGGAACCCAGGTTTGTTAATTATCACAAAGATAAACAAACATCAAATAAAGGCAAGTACACTTGAAAAAATGATAATTTAAAAAAAAACATGCAATTACAAAATACTGAAATAAAGAAATGAAAAAAATAAAGACTGTGAAATAAATAAAATATTAGAAAAAAAATCATCACAAAAGCTTTAGAAGTACAAAATATTATCAAAAGTATTATATTAGCCTTCAAAAGGATCATAAAAAGCATTAAAAATATAACACATGGCAGTTAAAAAAAAAAGGATAGTAAATGCTCTTTACACATCATAACAAAAACTTTATAAAAAGTTATGGAGAGGAAAAAAAAAGGGAGATAACAAAATAATTGCTAACAATAATAAAAAGAAAAGTAATATAAAAAGAAAACAAGACCAGTATAAAACACAAAAATGGTTTTTAGTTCATATGCTGGCATGATCCACTTAAATGGTTTCTAAAAGGGATTTGTTTCATAACTGGGACTTCATAATTTTAAACTGCCGTAAACACCAACAAATAGGCATTAAATCATTTCCAGACTGGCTGATCATAAAAAAAAAATGTACTTCATGGCTTTTGTTTGACAATCTAAGAGTTAAAAAGATAAAAAAGAAAACAGCATTACAAAACTTAATAAAATGAAGCATACAATCTCACATCTATGTTCTTACAAACTGGCACTGTTTCTTTGCATTCTGACCACAAGAAAGTATGGATGCTCAAATGCTCATGCACACCCAAGCCATATAAAAGCCAATGATTATTCACATGCAACATTTGTGAAGGCATCCATTGCTTACTGTATGAATCAAATCAACAGACATTGTCCGCTACTTATTGTCGACTGCTAAATTTAATTAAAATCTATCATTTCAATATTTTGGTATAATGGATGCCATCTCAGAATAAAGATACATGATGAAAGTAAACTAAAATCAGTTAACGTCTGCTTAAACATCACAGTGAAACGCAATATATACTGTTAAAAAAAAAAAGAAACGCAATACTACTGTAGTCGTAATGGACACCAAATTTCAAACTTGTATCAAAATTTTATTACTTTAAAAAAATTAATGTTTCAATACTGGCATGAAGAAACTTTAAGACTTTAACACTGAAATGATGTTCATTAAATTTGGTTTGAACTTTTATTCTTTGCGACTGAGGCGTCCGTTTCAGTAAGATGTATGACTTCCTCCGGCCTGTATCAGAGAACTACATCTCCTTGACATGGATCCAATTCACCGTTGGATCTGTTGTTGTGGGATGGCTGCCCACTCTTCCCGCAGTGCAAGAGACAACTGTTGGAGATTGGTTGGCGCCACGTCTCGTTGGCAGACTTGTCTGCTGAGTTCATCCCATAAGTGTTCTATTGGATTCATGTCTGATGACACAGATGGCCACGGAATGGTCTGGATGTTGTTGTCAGTGAGGAAATGGGTGGTGAGTTGTGCCACATGAGGTCAAGTGTTATCCTGCTGAAAAATCAACCCTGGTGCAGCCAGAAGTGGAAGGACGTGAGGATGAAGAATTTCAGCAACGTATCATTGGGCATTCAGGCGTCCTTCAATTTGCACCAGGTCACCTCTTCTCACAAAGTTGATCATCCCCCACACCAGTACACATCCACCACCATGTGGAAGAGCCTCATCCACACAGTTCTGGGTGTACCTGTCACAGACTCTGCAGTAAAATCTTCTCCGTCTATCATGTTGCTGGAGCAGAAAGAATGATTCATCACTAAACTAAACCCTTCTCCAATCATTCACAACAAACCACTGATGATGCTGGTTCACCCACTGCAGTCGGTTCTGGTGATGTCAGCCTGTAAGAACAGGACCTCTGTAGAGTCTTCTAGCCTAAAGACCAGTGTCATGCAGCAAGTTCCTGATCATTTGATCTGAAATTCAATGAGCTGCTGTCATTGACTGGACTGTTGAGGACGCAGAGGCAAATTGATTCCTGAGGTGACGCAGCCGTATGAAGCGGTCTTTGGCAGGAGTTCTGACTATGGGTCTTCCACTGCGTGGCTGGTCTGCAACTGAGCCAGTTTCTTGAATCATCTCCAACGGTGAAAAATAGCACTTCTAATCACATTAAATTGTCTGGCCACTACACTTTGTGATGAGTCGTTGATCTGTAGTGAGATGAGCCATACTTGTGCACTGAATTTTCAAATGAATTGATTCAAGGAGTGTCAATCTTTTATAGGCATTCAATAACATGGTCTGTGAGTTTTGTGTTTAGTAAGTTTCTGAGTTATTATCAAAAATGCTGTTTTGACTAGTGTCGTTTTTCTGTGCTCATGATTCATCTGCTGAGTACAACTCAGGTCAGCACGTGATGTTGATGTCCAAGTGAATGTTTCAGGCATTTTGCCCTTGTCTGATCAGCAAACTTCAGTTTAAATCACAAAATCGTATTTGTTGCGTTTCTTTTTTTTTTAACAGTATATATTTTAAAACAGGCCCACAATGCTTAAAGTAAAATATGATTAATCTCAAACTTGAGGTTATACTGTTCAGTGTAATGTAAGATTATTGTTAAAATCTAGTTAAAAGTCTAGATGCAAAATATGATTACAGCTAAAATCAGATGAACTCTTAACCATGATTAAAACTTTTTTTCTTTTTAAATTAAAAATAAAATAACTACAGCCATATGGTTTTATTCTGTAGTTGGGAGTTCATAATTTTAAACCGTCATAAAAAGTAAAAATAGGCATTATATAATTTCTCTGAAAAATATGGCCGCTGAGAAGTCTGATTACAAAAAAATGTTTGTGGATTATGGATTTTGTCTGGAAGGAATACATTTTAAACTGCTTGACAGAAAGTAAGATTTTACCCAGAAATTATTGAACAATCCTTACATCAAACTCCTGCTTCTCACCTTCAATGTACAGGGAGGTTGAAAAGCCCTATTACACCTGTTGTTATGTGTAGTGTGATTTTTTTTAAAATGCTGTATTTATGAATGTACCTATTATGACACCATATTCATCTCTGCAGAGATCAAGGCAGAACTCCCACTAACATCCTAGATCCATGATAGATACGTTCATAAATATAGCATTATAAAAAAATCACACTACACATGACGACAGGCGTAGCTGGATTTTCCCCCTCCCCGATTTGTGACATTTTTTCTTCATTCTTATTAACTACACTAAATTTCAACATTTTTACTATTAAATTCTATTTATTTTACATGGAATGAGTGAATGCAAGCAATTAACATTTTAGAGTATTAAATATGATCTTTGGTGAATGACATTAAGACACTCGTACTCGTACAAACTCAGTGTAACTGCGAGCTGTTGTTCTTTGCAGCCGATGCTGTAGAGATGTTGAGGCACAGCATCGTATCAGCATGGGAGCGGGTTATGGCGGCTACTTTTTCAGTCCCTGAGTACAGCTAAAAAAGCAGGGGGTGTGCAATGCTTCTTTAGCAGACTCCACCACCATGGGGACTTGGCAATCCCTGCCCCATTAGCCTGGCTATGCTTGTTACTAGGGGTACCACGGAGAGGTGGGACAGGGTCTTGGTCAGCTATGGGTCACTAACCCAGATGCTGGCATATCAGCTATGAGTGGCTGATCACCTTATCGGGCGTAATCACCCCCGGCATTAAGGCAGCGGTTCTCATGTTTTTTCATGCTGCTGCCCCCTTGTCTCCCAGACAACATCCCTAGTTCCTGCACAGCTGCTTCCTCTTTTCCTCATCAATCCCAAGGACCTTTCCAACTTAGGGAAACATCATTTTAAGAGGAAGGATTTTTACATTACCAGGTACATACACACATGAATGTTTTTTTCTTCTCTCTGTACATTATCATCATCTGGTGCCACATCAGGAGGAGTGAGAGATAATTATTCCCCCCCCACCCCCATTTCTTTCAATCTTCTGTGTCATACATAAGGCTCTTGTTGGGTGTTTTTTTCCCCTATAGAACTCAATCAGCTTGTCTAGCTTCTTTCCTCTTGTTATCCTTGCCATATTGTTTGCCTTAAATTTTCCTGTGATGGTCAAAGTTCCATAACTGCCCCACTCTCATGATATAACCCTCATTTGCCTCCCCCCCCCCAAAAAAAAAATATGTAAAAATACAAAATTTGAATTATTCTTTAGTCATGACTTACTTTACATCAAGCAGATTAATCTGATTTTCTTTATAATCTCAGATTACAGTAGTTAACCTGACTTTAAAAAAAACAACTCTAATCTTACTTTTCATGAAACAGTATAATTATAATCTAATTTAACTTCAACAGCTTATCTACATTTGTAACTACAATCTTTCTTTCTTTACATCAGTGAAACCATTATTTTAAAAAATAATAATCATCTTATTTTCTCCAAGCTGTTTAATCCTACTGAACAACTCACCCACAACCAAGGAATTTAAAAAAAAATTGTTCTGCGACTTATCTGAGAAATCTTTCAGTTGTTCTCTTCAACAGTTCAATGTAATGTATCCTTTGCACGTTTACGTAAAAATTTATTTCTGTTATTTGTAATACTTGTTCTGTGTGCTTATTTCAAGTCTCACACAGTGTGAACAACAGATGGCTACTGAATACAGATGACCATTCATATTTTACTGATTAGTAGTACAAAACTAATTAGTAGCACAAAACTGATTATAAAGGACAATAATATATTTATCAGCTCTATGCAAGAGAAAAAAAAAAAAGAAGCAATTTCAAAGCAGCGCTGCAGCAAAAGCAATATGCCAAAAATGATGCATGGTTGCTTAAAAGTTTCATCTAGAAGATGTAACACCAGAGCATGTATGAGAAAAGTGGTCGGAAGATTATAACTGTGTACATAATTGCTTACACTGCAGGCATCAACATAGGGCAAGCCACAGCTGTGAACCACAGAGGTCAAGGAGTAATGGGGACATCATCGCTGTCTATGACCAGTATCTCCTCCATCTAACAAACCCGCGGGATTTTTCAAACAGATGGGAGAAAGATTAAAGTGAATGAACAAAAATTAACAAACGCAAGGAAATGATAAAAAAAAAAAAAATGTGCTTAAATAAATAAAACAAAACATGCAACAGAACTCAAATACTAAAAGTAAACAATTTATCAGATAACAGGAAGATGAAATAATGAATCTGCTTCCTTCTTGTTATTTCAATATTTGTGTAAAGGAGAAGATGGTCCCATATTTGTATTCATTTTGTGAAAGCCATCCTAGATAAGATATCACTGGTATTAAACCTTTCAGCTAACTAATTAATAATTTGGAAAAAAAAAAAAAGATAGCAATAATTCCATTTCATAAACAAAAATAAAAGCTTGAATGTTTTGACATCTCCTAGCATAATAATTATAATTTCCACTGCCTGAAAAAAAAAAAAAGCACAAGTTTAAATGTTTTTAAGCATGAGCTCCAACTCTTATGGCTCACAGTTTTCTCACAGCGTTACAGCAGCTGCCAGAAGTTTACCGCTGTGCTTTCAGCCATAACTTTTAGATGCAACACACTACTGGATCTTTGAAAAATGTGCTGATGAAGGTGCAGAAATCTTGCAATTTTTGGCTCTGGCGATTTCCCTATGATGAAACTCAACTGGTCCCAATTGCTCTCTAGCTCAAACAAATGTAAGTCTGGCTACCACACTGATTAGGAATGCACCACCTTCACATGCAGCTGCTGTCAATCACTAGCCAGTAACAAGCAGAAGGCCCATAGCATTTGGGCCATGTGCGCATGTCTGCTTCACTCCCCAGTGAAGAAGCATCAAAGAGTAACTCAGTTAACTGTCCCCTGGAAATTATATTTTCAATTTAATGTATGGAGGGAGGACTGGCTGGTCAGGTTTCATGCTGTGCTTCTTTAAAGGTCTTCCCCCCTCCACCCCACTCAATCTGCTGATTAACAGAATGTTCTCTTCTTCTCCTCCAAACAATCCTGCTGTTACCTGAACATGATGATGATTGTTTGGGTCTTGTTATGTACAGAACCCCAAAATCCTGGGTTTTTTTTTTCCTAAATGTGCATATTCAGATATGCTGTAATTAAAATCTCTTCATGTCCTACATCAGCTACACATCTGTTCTGCTTCTCTAGTCATCACCAACAAAGCCAGACATGCAGCAGAAAATCTCACAGAAGCTGCCACAGAGATTGTTATTTTTCTAAACTGGACAAAGAAACAGCTAGTAACCAGTGCTTTTCAACATCATCGTTATCATCATCAAAAGTCCCTGGGCATAACAGGTGTTGCTGATGACAAGGGCGATATCTTACTTACATCTTACATCCTTCCCGTGCCGTTAAATGTCACACAGGGCTCGCATAGTTGTTTGCCAAGTTTTCCTGTTCTCGGCGAGTCTTTCAACTTCATCAAGAGATGTTATGCCCACTAAACTGGCTTCTCTTAACAATGTCCTCTTTAGAGTTTCACGTGGTCAACCTCTTTTTCTTCAGCCTGTTGTGCTCCACTTGATAGTTTGTTTTGGTATTCTTTGATTGTTTCTTCTTATCACATGGCCTACATATGTCCATCTTCTCTTTCTGATCACCCATGACAGGTTGTTGCTTGCTCATCTGTCTTATCTCTGCATTGTTCTTGAATTCGTTCCATTTTATACTAAGTATTTTCCTTAGGCATTTGTTTTCAAAAGAGTCCAACCAATTTCTTGTCTATTAAGGGTGATATGAATACATATAAAACTTCAGTCTTATTATTATTTACAATACAAATGCAGAGGGTGCAAAAAAAAAACAAAAAAACAAACAAAAAAAAACAAAACAGAAACTGAGAATAAATAAAATGTGGGGGTAAAGCAATATGTGAATAAATACAGCAACCAGTTTGACCATAAAACTCTCTCTCTCTCTGTGTCTATCTGTGCATGAGTGCGTGTGTGTGAGAGAGAGAGTGAGACACATATGCTGCTGGTGCTGACATCAGTGCTGCATCAAGACACTTCTGGAAGCTTCTCTCTCATGCTTGTCAAGACACAGCTTCAAACTAGCTCACACAAGCCTGAGTGTACGAAGAAGCAGACACACGAGGCAACTCTTCGTGTGTCTTTGTGAGACAAGCAAAGGTGTGAAAGAAGAAACAGGAACAGAAGGAAATAGTTAATGATATTATTGAGGTGGGAACAAGGAAGACTGAGGATAAGATTATATCTTGGAGGGTTAAGGAAAAGCGAGAACGAAAGACTGACGGCTGACATGACTTTTGCTGTAAAAAAAATTTGTATGTAGAGCAGATTTTAATTATTTCTTCCCCTGGTTGGATGGGTGGGTGGGGGAGGAGGGAAATGAAGATGCCATGAAAAGAAAGAAATCAGAGAAATGATTAATGCATCAGAGAAATGATTAATGTAATAGAGAAATGATTAGTGTATCAGAGAAATGATTAGTGTATCAGAGAAATGATTAGTGTATCAGAGAAATGATTAGTGTATCAGAGAAATGATTAATGTATCAGAGAAGTGATTAGCGTACCAAAGAAATGTTCTTAGTTAAATAAAAACAAAAAAAAGGGGATACTGTGGGATCTCTAACTTTCCTCTCTTCTGTGTGCAAGTGTGTGAGAGAGATCCTCCTCTTTTCATGAATTTTAACACCCTAATGAAACTCAAAACCACTCACAGATCTTACACCTGACAGGGCTACTCTGTGCCAGAAAGCGGTTACTCACAATCTGTGCCTAACCGACTTAGCCAAGGATTCCACAGCTACTCTTCCCAATCCAGGGCAACTCAAGTGGACTGAACTCCCAACGCTGACTATTTTGACTGCTAAAGTAGTTAACAAGAGTGCACTGACAACTGTGCCTGAATTACAATACAACTGTCATCACCAGAAAACCATGGCTGGCCAAGACCCTGTCCAACTTCTCTGATGATGCTCTCAGCAGCAGGGCCAGGACTGAGTAAAACTGGCAGAAACTGCTACAGTCGCCACGGAGATGGACTCTGTCAAAAAGCAGTGCTTTGCTCCAGATCTGCAAGCTGCCGTAGTCCACTTCCCATTCCACACCTTCACGGCATTGTCTACTGAGAGCATCCTTCTTATAGCTCCAAGGAGACAGAACAAAAAAAAAGCAAGAAGAACAAGAACAAGCAGCCATTAAAGTCTGTACGATCTAATGCAACTTCTAATTCTCAAATGGATATTTCAGCCACATATGCGGTTGATTTCAACATTGATCTAGAATATTGTCAGTTATACATGACAAATAACAAATTTGATATAGCCATTATGATACTATTATTTTCCTCATGATATTCTGCTTCAGTACAGTATACCAGCACATCACGATAAGCAAGCAGCTAATATTCACCTCAAACAGTTGAGACTCCTTCAGTCGCAGATCTCACAGCCAAATATGACACCAACAAGCAAGACATTAAATTCTATCACTACCAAACAAAAACTTCAAGATCACACAAAACATGTATAATAAACACATCAGCCACATTGTTTTTAACAGTTAATTACCACTGGTTCATATTTGGCTCATATATTAGATCTAAAATTGGAATTCTTAAAAGCAAGGAACAAAAGCAGATAAATGTTGTAAATTTTGTTTTTCAGCAATTTTTGTTACGAAAGCCACCTAAATGGTTCATGGTAGTGAAATAGTTATGCAAACATAACACAACTCTACGTGACAAGACATAACAAAAAGAGGATTTCCCCAAAAGACTTTGTGCATTTATAAGCCAAAGTAAAAGGTCCACAGAAATCTTCAGTTTCCTCCTTGGAAGGAGGCACATCCATGTACTTCACAGCACTGTTGAGAATCCTTATCATCTGCAGGATGACAGCAGTGAGAACAGAACCCAGAGTCTTCAGACTGAGAAGTTGCACCCTACTAATCCAGCCACTCTTATTCTCCTTAAAAACTACTTGGTAGTGTACTAGAGCTCTATTCAGTACCTTACATCTAACTACATTACAGGTCTGGAGGGGTTGTTTTTTTTCTATTACATTAGAGACCCATGACCTAAGTAGAAAAAAAAAAAACGGAAGAGAGCAAACAAAAATGATTTATGGACAAAAGATGAAGGAAACAAGGCCAAGATCAAGACAGAGATGGAGAGACAACACAGAAGAGGATATACAGGAAATTCGTGTCACCAACCAGAGAGCTGGAACAGGGAGCAGTGGCGGCAAACTTTATCTGCCGCAGTGAGCCCTGGCGGCTCAGAAACCTGAGAAGATGACGAAGATATCAGAAACACGAGGCAGAACTTCAACACAAAGATCTTCAAAGTCAAAACTGTACAAAGACTTTTTGGGACTTCTTAGACCGTGCTGTAAACACTGCATCACAAATAACTAGGCTGACAAACTGTCAGAGATCAATGAAACAATCACACACCATTTAAAAACTGGTGAACAGTTCACAAAACAGAAGAAACGTAACAGTTAAATGGGCCTCTATCAAGAATCATTTAAGCTGAAATATAAAAGTCAATGAAAAAGAATCACAATAAAATTTAACAGTTACAACACCCATTATATAGAATCAGTTAAAAATTAACTGTTAAAAGATTAATTAGAATGAATCTGTAAAAATGTAAAACTGTAACTGACAAGAAAGGAACAGTTAAGAATGCAACCAAAGAAACAGTTAAAAATACAACCATTAAAACAACACAGAAACCAGTTCAAGTGTAATAATTGAAACAACCACACCAGGAGATATCTCACAGACACTGCCTGTATCTATGCAAGACAGATCAGGCCAGGCACAGATGATGATGATACTGTGACAGATCTCTCATTTCAAATAAGCAAAGCAAACAACTCTGTGAATACATGCAGAAGCAGTGCTTCCCTTGTAAAAAAAAAAAAAACTGCCATCTGACTTGCTTCCAGCAGTCCATCTTAAAACAATGCACCTACAAGGAGTTTCCACAGGCTGGTTGACTCATCCTAACTTGAAGGATCTTGGCTAAGAGGCATTGAGATAAGGATGGTAACAGTGACTTTCTTTAAATCTGAAAGCAGACCTAGGCAGGAAGCTTCTTAACAAGCTCCACTAGTTAGGGAACACATAAACACTTATTATTCAGACCTGGCTAAAGTAATGACAGAACATTACTATAATCATCATCATCAGGTGCTCAGGTGCCGTGCCGACTGGTGTTGGCTATTATGCTTCTCCAGAGTACACGATCCTTCATGCAGGCCATCAGCTCAGTTGGTGATCTCCTCTCACACCATCCCGTCAGACTGTCCAGTATCATTTCTCTGGTCTTCCTCTTGATCTTCTTCCCTCTATTTTTCCTGTTATAATATTTTCAATGCCCCCTTTTCTCATTGCATGTCCTATGAAAGTACATTGTCTCTCTCTTATTTTTTTGACAAGATTTTTTTGTCTCTCCAGCTCTTCTCATACATTCTTCATTAGTTATTTTTGCTGTCCAGGGGATTCACAACATTCTTCTAATAAACCACATTTCTGCTGCCTCCAACGATTTTTGTGCAGATCTGCCTATTGTCCATGATTCACTTCCATAAAACAAGATAGGTTCAATATAGCATTTTAGGATTCATTTTCTAACATTCATTGATAAGGATGTGCTGGATAATATGTTTCACATTCTCTGAAATGCAGTCTTTGCTTGGCCTATTCTGTTCCTAATTTCTGTTCTGCATTTCCCATCTGAACTTATTACTGCTCCAAGGTATTTGAATTTCTGCACTTGCTTCAGAATAGTTCCATTTCATTTTATACTGCATGTTGGTGGATTATGTTTCTTAGATATAACCATAGTCTCTGTCTTTTTGATGTTCAAAGTAAGGCCTTTCTGTTCACTTTCTTTGGTGACTTTATCCAAGAGATTTTGCAGGTCTTGTTGGTTCTCAGCTATCAGTACTGTGTCGTCAGCATAACGAAGGTTGTTAATATTGTATCCTCCAATTTTTATGCCTGGTTCTGTGATGATTGTTCTTAGAATATTCTTGCTGTACAGAGAAAAAAGGTCTAGAGATAGTACACATCCTTGTTGCACCCCTTGTTTTATAGGTTGATACTTTCCAGTTCTATTTTCAACTCGAATTGCTGCTTCTTGCTGCCAGTATAGATGTTTTACAATCCTCAGGTCTTTGCCATCTATACTGATGTCTTCAAGCATTTTAATAATTTCATTATGTTTCACCATGTCGAATGCCTTGGTGTAATCAATGACGCATAAGTAGAGATCTTTCTGTACTTCTAAAGCTCTTTCTGTTAGTGTTCGTAAAGCATAAATGGCATTGTGTGTTCCCTTTCCTTCAACAAATCCAAACTGTTCACCTGCTATTTCCATTTTTATCTTTTTCTTTGTTCTTTTTATAATGATTCTCAGAAGTAGCTTTGTTATGTGACATGAGAGGCTGATAGTCTTGTGGTCATCACATTCCTTTGCCCCGTGGTTTCTTTGGTAGTGCTATAAACGTGGATTTAAGCAGGTCACTGGGCATATAACCATTGTTGTAAATGTCATTCAGTACCTTGGTTATTATTTTTATTCCTATCTCCTCTAGCACTTCTATTTCTTCTACTGTTATATTATCAGGCCCTGTCACTTTTCCTTTCTTCATGAGTTTGATGGCATCTATGATTTCATCTTCAAGTATTGGTGGTCCATCATAGTTTTCAGTATCTGGTGTTAATTCTGGTCTTTATCCTCCACATAGCTCACTGATGTACTCTGTCCACCTGTCCACAATGTCTTCTTTTCCCATTAACATTTTACCTTCTTTTGATTTCAGGCATCCTGTGGTATATTTTGTTTTCCTGCCTGTGAGTTCACTAATTCACCTGTGCATGTTTTTGCTGTCTTTATTATGAGAGTCTGTCTGCACTGTTCATTTAACCACACTTCCTTTGCTTCTCTGCATTTGCGTCTTATTTCTTTATTTATCTTGCTATATTTTTCTTGGTTATTTTTACTCCTCCTCCTCTTGTCCATCAGTCCTAAGATGTCGTCTGTCATCCATTTATATTTAGGGGATTCTTTTTTTGGTAGCATTATCTCCTTAACAGTTTGGTGGATAGAATCTCTTAACATTTCCCATTGTTCATCTATACTATTTATCTTTGCTATTGCATTGTATCTATTTGTTATAATAACTTTGTATTGTTCTCGCAGTTCTTGGTCATTTTTAAGGAGTTCTGTATTCAGTTTGATGTTTCTCACTTTTCTTCATGCCTTCTTTAGCTTTAATCTATTTTTTCCACAGAGTGGGTCATGGTCACTATTGCAGTTGGCTCCTGGCATGGTTTTTGTTGTCATTAATGCATTCCGGAATCGTTTGTTGATTAATACGTAGTCTATCTTAAAAGTCTTTTTGTCTGGGCTGCACCACGTTGCCAGTCTTCAAGGATGATGTTTAAACCAGGTGTTTCCTACAATCATGCTATGTATTCTTGCCCATTCAATTAATTTACTAACCCTGTCATTCCTCTTCCCCAGTCCATAGTCACCAACGATGTCTGAAGTTCTTCCTTTACCAACTCTGACATTAAAATCTCCCATGACTATAATAACTTCATGTGACTTTGTGTGTTTTAGGGCTGTCTCAGTATAAAATAGCTGAACATCTTCTTCAGAACTTTCAGATGTTGGAGCGTACACTTTTATAATATTTATGTTTATTGGTCGTCCTTTCAGGACTGTAAGCACCAGGTAAATAAAGAAAGTCATGGCCATCTGTGAGGCAACAGCTCCTTAGTGACAACAGCATCTATATGTCTGGGGTCAAACCAAACTCCTTCGAGCAGGATCATAGGACCTTCTGTCTCATCTATTTCTTTATTTATCCAAACACGTACAAAGCCTGAGACTGAATGTGACAGTGTCTGAAGGATAAGATTCTACAAGATTCTACAAAAATGCTTGTTTCTGGTTTTAAAACAAAAGTGACTTTTTTTTTTGTTGTTGCAAATAAGTAACAGATACCAAAAACTTGCGAAGAATAGTGCACGATGTATGTGAAATGTAAGTTATATTAGGTTTATTTTAATTAAAGGATTTTTAAAACAATTTTTATTTTGCACTTTGGTTTTTTTCAACATAACACTGACATATAGTTTGAATTTTTTTTTTCCTTATGAAGAACAATTTTTTATGTTATATGTACTTAAAGTGTCTACCAACTCATGGAGTTTGTTACAACTACCATTTGGTTCTATGTTACACATACTTAAAGTCTCTACCAACTCATGGAGTTTGTTACAACTACCATTTGGTTCTATGTTACACATACTTAAAGTCTCTACCAACTCATGGAGTTTGTTACAACTATCATCAGGTTCTATGTTACACATACTTAAAGTCTCTACCAACTCACGGAGTTTGTTACAACTATCATCAGGTTCTATGTTACACATACTTAAAGTCTCTACCAACTCATGGAGTTTGTTACAACTATCATCAGGTTCTATGTTACACATACTTAAAGTCTCTACCAACTCACGGAGTTTGTTACAACTATCATCAGGTTCTATGTTACACATACTTAAAGTCTCTACCAACTCATGGAGTTTGTTACAACTATCATCAGGTTCTATGTTACACATACTTAAAGCCTCTACCAACTCATGGAGTTTGTTACAACTATCATCAGGTTCTATGTTACACATACTTAAAGTCTCTACCAACTCATGGAGTTTGTTACAACTATCATCAGGTTCTATGTTACACATACTTAAAGTCTCTACCAACTCATGGAGTTTGTTACAACTATCATCAGGTTCTATGTTACACATACTTAAAGTCTCTACCAACTCATGGAGTTTGTTACAACTATCATCAGGTTCTATGTTACACATACTTAAAGTCTCTACCAACTCATGGAGTTTGTTACAACTATCATCAGGTTCTATGTTACACATACTTAAAGTCTCTACCAACTCACAGAGTTTGTTACAACTATCATCAGGTTCTATGTTACACATACTTAAAGTCTCTACCAACTCACAGAGTTTGTTACAACTATCATCAGGTTCTATGTTACACATACTTGAAGTCTCTACCAACTCACGGAGCTTGTTACAACTATCACTCCACAGAACCCACTTGTTCTAAACTTTCCTCACAAGGGAAGCAACTACAAGACGGGAACATAAACATGCTGAACACACAACATAAATAAACTGAAACCAAAGAAACTCAGAAATGGGGGGGCAGCGCTTAAAATTAATATGTTCACAGATTACTGCACGATGGAAAATATGCACTACCTGTAGAGGTTCCTTGGGCGTCCTCTGAGTGGGAAACCCTGTGGAGGTCTGGCGCCCAGCTTCTCCTCCACTAACACTTTCTCTGCTGGCAGACATGCTTCCCTGCTCCAGGATCATGTCTGTGTCAGAGTCCTCATCAAAATGGATTTCTCCCTACAAACAGATAAATCAAACATAGCTTTAAGAAGCAAGGTCACGGGGGGGGGGGGGTGTTGGGGCACTGAGGAGAACATATCAAATATAGTACAACTGCCATTCAGATCTGTGTACCACTGCTGGTTAAACCTTCTTCCTTGAACATCTTCAGATGTCTGGCTGGATATCTTTGAAGAAGGCAGCAGTCTGTCTTAGGCTGTTCTTGGCTGGATATCTCTGAAGAACGCAGCAGTCTGCCTTAGGCTGTTGTTGGTTGTCTGGCTGGATATCTTTGAAGAAGGCAGCAGTCTGTCTTAGGCTGTTCTTGGCTGGATATCTTTGAAGAAGGCAGCAGTCTGTCTTAGGCTGTTCTTGGCTGGATATCTTTGAAGAAGGCAGCAGTCTGTCTTAGGCTGTTCTTGGCTGGATATCTTTGAAGAACGCAGCAGTCTGTCTTAGGCTGTTCTTGGCTGGATATCTTTGAAGAAGGCAGCAGTCTGTCTTAGGCTGTTCTTGGCTGGATATCTTTGAAGAACGCAGCAGTCTGTCTTAGGGTGTTCTTGTCTGGATATCTTTGAAGAATGCAACAGTCTGTCTTAGGCTGTTGTTGGTTGTCTGGCTGGATATCTTTGAAGAAGCCAGCAGTCTGCTTTAGGCTGTTCTTGGTTGTCTGGCTGGATATCTTTGAAGAAGCCAGCAGTCTGCTTTAGGCTGTTCTTGGTTATCTGGCTGGATATCTTTGAAGAAGCCAGCAGTCTGCTTTAGGCTGTTCTTTGTTGTCTGGCTGGATATCTTTGAAGAAGGCAGCAGTCTGTCTTAGGCTGTTCTTTGTTGTCTGGCTGGATATCTTTGAAGAAGGCAGCAGTCTGCTTTAGGCTGTTCTTTGTTGTCTGGCTTGATATCTTTGAAGAAGGCAGCAGTCTGTCTTAGGCTGTTCTTGGCTGGATATCTTTGAAGAACACAACAGTCTGCCTTAGGCTGTTCTTGTCTGGATATCTTTGAAGAACGCAACAGTCTGTCTTAGGCTGTTGTTGGTATCACAATACAACCCGGTCTGGGCTGGTACTGGTGATGGAAAATCATATTCTATTCCCATTCCTCCCCCTAAGGACTGATGTGTTTCCCATGACAATGCAACCTGCTGAGAAATCTGTATCTTAGGTCTACTCTAACAAGTACAGATACCACCATGGTCCACTTCTTATGGAACTACAAGTATAGATACCACCATGGTCCAATTCTTATGGAACTACAGGTATAGATATCACCATGGTCCAATTCTTATAGAACTACAAGTATAGATACCATCATGGTCCACTTCTTATGGAAAGATACCACCATGGTCCAATTCTTATGGAACTACAAGCATAGATACCACCATGGCCCACTTCTTATGGAAATACAAGCATAGATACCACCATGGTCCACTTCTTATTGAACTACAAGTATAGATACCACAATGGTCCAATTCTTATGGAACTACAAGTAAAGATACCACCATGGTCCACTTCTTATGGAACTAACAGAACTCTGCCACTCCCATATTAATCTCCATGCTTCGCCAGGAATAAATTCTGATGAGAAATTCTGGTAAAAATAAACTTGAATGATGTTACTTTATAACTTAAAAATGTGAGCTGCATCAGAAATGTGGTACTCCTCAACTGCTTAGAGTTTGTCCAAATATCACTCTAAGTAGCTGTGCAAGATCTGCCAACACTACCAGTGCTGTTTTGCATTGAAAGAATTCAATTATTTATTTTCCTGTATATCTCTTATTCTTCTGTAAGATGTTTGTAGAATTTTGTAATAAAAAAAAATTTTTTTTTAATCATCATCACTCACATAATTTGTTCCATTATTGAGAATTTGTAATTTTTGATAATGTAAAAGCTAACAGACAGACCTGATACAGTAACAAAAATACAATACTTTAAAAAAAATTAAATAAAAATTGTACAGCAGTAAAGCATTACACTTTTTTAAATTTTATAACTGCCATCTTTCTTATATCCCTCCCATGCTGCTAAACATCACATAGGGCTTGCATTGTAGTTTGCAAATTTTTCCTGTTTTCAGTGAGCTTTTCAACCTCATCAACTAATTTATCCTCTCTCAACAATGCTCTCTCTAGAGTTTGACGTGGTCGACCTCTTTTTTTTTGTCCTGTTGTGTCCCATTTGATAGCATGTTCTGGGATTCTCTGACTGTTTCTTCTCATCACACAGCTGATATATGTCTATCTCCTTTATTTATCACTGATGAGGCAAGTTGCTGTGTGCTCATCTTCTGTATATCTGTACTGGTCTTGAATTTGTTCCATTCTATCCAGAGTGTTTTCCTTAGAAATTTGTTTTCAGATGACTTTGTTTTGTGCTTCTTTAGTTGCTTTCCAGCTTTCACATGCATAAATAAGAGTGGATATTACATTTGTGTTTAATAATGTTAGTGTCATTAGTTGGTCTGAAATCTTTACAAATATCATCAGTAATAAGTCTGAAGCCTTATCAACTGTCATCAGAAGTAATTTTTAAACCATTACAGCTGGCATCAGTAGTCATTCTGTAACCCTATTAATTTAGCATCAGTAGTCATTGCAAAACCATTAAAATAGCCATCAGTAGCAAATATAAAACCCTTACAACTGTCACAGCCTACCAAAAGACTGACACTAACTATACCTGAGATAGCTGCTCCTCTGTTGTAAACACTTTGGCAAAGGGGAGACAACATTTTGGCATAGTCTCCATCAAAGTTGGCCTACAGTTTGTTAACAAGGGCTTCATGAACCTATTATGACAAAAAAAAACAAAAAACAAAGAAACAATTATGATCAAGAACAAACCACGAACCAGTTATAAAGGTAAAGAAACAGCACATGATTAGACACAAAACATGAACTTCGTTACAATGACAGAAACAACATATGATCAAGTACAAAACATAAGCCTCATTCATATCACTGGCTACAGAGACATCGAGAGACTAACTAATGTTAGTTAAAATCTGTGAGTGGCACAAACCAAGACATTCCCGCATTTACCTCATATCGAAGTTGTACCACTTGGCCACAAGCCATGCCTTCTCACTGAGTCTTGAAGAAGATGGCAGACCTTCCTGTGCCAAGGTTGGAGTCTGGAAATTGTGTGGAATATGATAATCAACACAATGATAACATAACAATTATTATAAGCTCATAACAATTATTATAAGCTCATCATGGAAACACAACATCACAAGAGTTATGAAGTAGGTGTAAATAACAGTCAGTGTTTAGATAAAACCAACAAAACAAATAGTCAATACACAGACAAAATCAGCAGTCGCTACATAGCCAAAATCCTCAGTCGGGACTTGAGCAAAATTAGTGATCAGTACAAGGTCAAAAATGAATAGGCAATATGA
Source organism: Achatina immaculata (assembly GCA_009760885.1). Lineage (NCBI taxonomy): Eukaryota > Metazoa > Mollusca > Gastropoda > Stylommatophora > Achatinidae > Lissachatina > Lissachatina immaculata. Next base: position 15,068,861 of record CM019707.1, read on the forward strand.
GGTCTGTTGAATAAGTACTCAACTTTTGGCTAGGAAAAATAGAACAACACACCCTGAGGTCTGAAACCCTAAAGTACATTGTTGTTGGAAGCATTTCATGAAGGCCTCTTTGGGAATAGAATACAGCTCAGTCATCATATTTCACATGTTTTTTTTTTTCAAGATTCAAATCGGGTCCATTTCAGCAGAATTTTCAGTTTTTTGGGAACAGCCACAAAAATCACAAGGAGCCATGCTGGGAGAGTATGGACTCTGACGAACCAGAGGAAAGTTGTGTTTAGCCAGGAAAGTCTGAGTCAGAATGTGCTGGTGGCTGGTAATGATGGAGCTGCCAAGTTCTCTTTGCCCACACTATCAGTCTTTTATGTTACACTGCATCAAAAAGGTGATGAATGACCTCCGGGTAGTACTCTTTGATAATATTCTGGCCTTGTGGTGCGTACTTGTGATGCACCACCACACAGGAGTCAAAGAAAACAGTCAACATGACTCTGAAATTGCTTCGCACCTGCCTTGCTTTTCTCTAGTCTCAGTTAATGCTTCCACTGTGACAATTACATCTTGATTTCCGGGTCATACCCATAAATCCATGACTCATCACCTGTGATCATGGTGTTCAGGAGGTCAGTGTTGCTGTTTGCGCAGTCCAGCATGTCTTGTGCAACTTCCAGAGTTGCTTCTGCTCCATCGTTAACAGCTTCAGCATGAATTCTGTGGACATTCTCCACATGGCCAAATCCTTCATAAAAATAGAGGGTACTGAACCAATGCTTATCCCCACCTTGTCCGTAGTTCTCATAATGGTAACATGATTGGTCTGAATGACCCAAGTCCACACTAAGTCAAAGACATTGTCATTTTGGCTTGCTGAGGGCCTACCAGAACATAGTCTGCTTTCCAATGATGTGCAGCCATCTCTGAACTGATTGTACCACTCCTTAATTTGCGTGATATTCATGGAATCATCAGCAAATGCCTGTTCAATCTTCCAAATGGTTTCCGTTTGGGTACTGCCAAGCTTTTGACAAAATTTGATTCAATATCATTGCCAAAGTCATTCCCTCACTTCGTGGCAAATGAAAATCCAACAGATGTTCAATACACTCATTCACTCACTCACTCACTCGCAGGCTGACTGCAAGCAGTTGACATACTCTACAGGTGGAAAAAAACTCATGCATGTGCATGAAGATTCCCCACACTCTTCCCACTGGAGGACATCTACTGTGACTGATTTATTTCCATGGGAAAAACTAAGGTTGGATAGTTTTTGAACAGACCTCATATAATGGGAATGTGGATGGTCAGTGTAACCATTGGTCAATGAGGAAAAAACCTAGGATCACTACATAGAAAAAAACTGTGGTCAATATGAGAACAAGACTCTGGATCAGTACACAGAAAAAACCCACAGTCAATGAGGACAAGACTTTGGATCAGTACACAGAAAAAAACCTACAGTCAATGAGGACAAGACTTTGGGTCAGTACACAGAAAAAAACCTACAGTCAATGAGGACAAGACTTTGGATCAGTACACAGAAAAAAAACCACAGTCAATGAGGACAAGACTTTGGGTCAGTACACAGATAAAACCTGCTGTCAAAACTGGTACAAATAATAAAAACAGTCAAATACACAATTAAACATTCTCATTGAAAATTATAAGTAATTTCATCGCACAGATTTAATACAGTATGGACACTGCCATCTATTCCTTTGATAGAAAAGTCCCTTATGTACAGTCAAAAAATACACAGAACTCCACACATTTCTCATCAAGTTTGCTCTGTAATTGGTCACTATCTTTTTACACTGCTCTGCCATCAAATGAACAGCTAAATGCAAAATCTGACAGCTTTGTCAGTTAAAAAAAAAAAAAAATTCATTAAATTTAACAATTATTTTTCACAACAATGAATCAACATAAAGCACAATAATAAATGAAGTTCTGGTCTATCACAACTGACAGAAAACCAACAAGACGCTGACTTCACCAACATGCTTTGTCAAAACTTGTCATGCCTTTTAGAAGAAATTAAATATGAAGATCACACTGCATGTTCAACAAGCGTAGTATGAAATTCTGTGATTATACTTTGAAGTATTAAATATACACATCTAGATATATATATATATATATATATATATTTCTGATTTCAATGTTATTTTTTTTTCTGTTAGCATAAAATAAACTGACAGTCCTCAGTTTGGTGCACCTAAGTATAAATGATTTTAGATTTCTGTGAGAGAATCATGGGTAACTGAAAATGCACTAAAAATAGTTTCTGGATGTGGAGGGGAAAATTCATGGTATGTCCATCTCTCGGTATGCATTATTTATTTACTCTAGTATATTATTTTAACAAACTGTACTTCTTTATTTGCTTATATATATAATGTATGTGCAACGTGCATAATGTTCACCATGGGCACTGCATAGCTTAAAGTTTCATTAAACACATATTGGAAAATTTGGCCTCTTTAATTTTTCAGACAACTTTTCCCCCTCCCATTAGCTCACCAAATTAAGGGTCTTCAGAAAACCTTTCTCCTTATTAGTCCACCAAACTGAGGGCATTCAGGCAACTTTTCTCAATTATTAGTCCACCAAACTGAGGGCATTCAGGCAACTTTTCTCAATTATTAGTCCACCAAACTGAGGGCATTCTGGCAACTTTTCTCAATTATTAGTCCACCAAACTGAGGGCATTCAGGCAACTTTTCTCAATTATTAGTCCACCAAACTGAGGGCATTCTGGCAACTTTTCTCAATTATTAGTCCACCAATCTGAGCATCTTTGGAAAACCTTTCCCACTACTAGTGCACCAAATAGAAGGTCTTCGAACAGCCTTTCTCTCTGTTAGCCCACTAAACTGAAGGTCATCAAATAGATGCTATTAACTGTTAGCTAGACACTGTTAGATGCTTATATTTCCTTTCATAATTTGCCGTTATAAAAACTTCCTTACTTACAAAACCCTCATTAATTTCTCTTTACGTATTTAAGTGCTTTTCTTTTCACTTAATTATTTCTTTCTTTCTTTTTAAAAAAAAAATATTATTCCCTCTTAGTGCTTTTTTTCATATTTTAGTTATTTGGAATTTCAATGTGTTTTCATGAATCCCTTTAAATATTCATATACTTCCAAGCTTACAGCTGAAAGCACAAAGCACAAATTGCTTTATATAGTAGCAGTAGAACATAACACTGGTGATACTTCAACTTTGGTCTTCTTTAGGCACAACAATCAACAAAAAAATGCAGAGAACAGAAAAGAATGACTCTTGGCTACGTGTCTCTGAAAGGGAAAAAAAACACCACCAAGAAATATGCACAAGATGATGAAGCTGTTAGCAAAGCGCACAATTCCATGCTGAAGTAAACAATAAAAGATCACAAAAATATCAAAACATATTTCCTGTTAAAAAATCGAAATAATGAATGTAAAAAAAAAAAAACACAAAGAAGAAAGGATGTGACATGAAAAACATGGTTAATTCTCTATTAGGATATGCTAATGAAACACAACAGAAGCTTTAAAACATGAAATCAAGATTACTAATAATCAACACTAATATAGTATTTGTTATTTTTGTAATATTTTGACAATTATAGATTAATGTGATATAATCTTCAAAACAATAATGGGACAAAATTTCTTTCATTACAACACTGTTTTTGTCTGACAAGGATATGGTCACATTATGTGTTTCTGACATGACAACATACTGTCATGCATGAGCAATGCAGAGGATATGGCAGGCAGGCCTGTGCACAGCCAAGACTGTGTTTATATTATGCTTATTTATTAACATGCTTTGCTAAATAATCCCACAGCTCTACAAGAAACCTTCTGTGAAATGTCTGAGATTTCCACATTTTTTACTAACTTGGTCATCTACAGCTGATATTCTCTAAAAACATCCTACAATGTTAAAGGGGGCAGTCATCATTTCTGTTTGCTGTTCAAGTCCATAAGCACTCTCTTCTCCTCCAAAAAAAAAAAAAAAAGAGAGAAGGATCCCAGAACAGTGCATGCACTCTACAGCACAAGTACAAACCCTGACAAAATCAAGGCGATGTTCTCTGCCATGTTTTATGACTAAATCACACAGTTAACAAAAACAAAGACGACTCTTTCCTTGAAACATACAGTATATAAACTGAATCTGAGAAATGTTAACTCCACGGTCCTCTATGCTATAGAAGCATTTAATTTAAATAAGCAGATGGAAAAACAAAAACTGAAGCCCCATTTCCTGATACATGGAAAAAATAGGGGGCATATTTTATGGGTAGAGAATAAAACAAATGAACATGAAAATGAAACAATGATTGACAGACCATGCCAGAGACTCACTTAAACAAACCTTTTTTTGAGAAGACAGCACAAAATTGTGATGAAATCATACAGTCAGTTGGATGTATTTAAAAAAAAAAAAAAAGATAAAAACGCCTCCACAAAAAAATAAAGAGAAATCTGAGAAGATAAATGTGGCCAGGTGTGATACCTAGACCATATTGCACTTTCATGTGTCAATGGTCTTGGAAATACGGGCCAAACATCATAACCCAAATATGCCTTAATGGCATGGAAATGGGGATTTTACCTTTATTCCTATAAAAAATAATCTCACTGGTAATATATATTCTCTACAGTTATTGTTTGAAAAAAAACAATAGGCAAATGAAGAAGCATCACAATACTCATCCTGTTACTACGAAACAAGCATTTCCCTATCATTTTCCAAATTTAAATTAATTTCTGTAGCTTAACAATGGTGACCGCTTATAAACTTTCTCAAGTTTGTGGACATACATACACTACAATACAGTTGTTGAAAAGAAAGAAAAAAAGCCATTGAATGCAAATTTAATTTTCAAAATACAGCTTGTAAAGAATCCTGCTGCTAAAAGTTGCAATGTTTTGTTTGTGTAAATATCTATAATTTTCTGCCCGTCAGAACAAAGGGACTCCAGTATTTCAGCCATTTCTGCCCCAACAACACTACATGATGATGCCCCAGAGAAGATCTCCCCAACAACACTACACACTGATGCCCCGGAGAAGATCTTCCCAACAACACTATATACTGATCTTCTTCTTCTTCTTCTTTGTTCACTTCTACCACCAAAAACCGCACTGTGATCCTACTGAATTCACGCCTGTGGTCCTCGTTAGGTCCCGTGGTCCCCTGTGTGGTCCAAAATAGACCACACGAGATCCACGAAAGGACCACAAGGGGTTCAGAGTATCATAGTGCTTTAGCCTGTATTCTTGGTGGGTCTCGGAAGCGGGATTGCGTGACACCGTGGTTTTCATTGCACCAGTTTAGTCTAGGGTTGGATTTTCTCACCGGATGACCTCGACGTGTTTAGGATATCAGTGCATCCCCACTGGGTGAGAGGCGGTAGCCTACCCAGGCCAGAGTTGGACTTTCTCACCGGAAGACCTCGACATGTTTTGAGATACCCGTGTATCACCGCCGGGTGAGAGGTGGTTGCCCATCCAGTCCAGGGAACTATGGGCACAAACATATCCCCCCAGGTGCCTTTGCATTGTGATACATCTACCTTTAGCTTTTTACCTAATGACAAAATATTTCTGTCACAAAAAAAACATATATTCGGTGAAGCACACATTCACAAAATCCTTCCACCATCTTCCATAATGAATTCAGTGCACAGCTGTCAACTATTCCTAACCAAAATCTTACTTTCCACATGATGCCCTTGTGCAACTCTTCACTGTATACAGTTACTTTCTCATGCACATTTCACTGAGTGCCAGTGCTGGTAACACAAAAATCTTACTTGTTACTTATCAAGACACCAATCGCAGGCAACAACAACAACAACAACCTATCCTCGTCAGGATCAGTTAACTGACACCATGAAAACAATGGAAGTTGCTGTGTGATGCTATCACAGTTGAAAAAAAAAAAAAAAGATAATGTGATAACACATAAAGCCACTGCTACTCTCTGCCATACTGATCACAGGAAGACAGGGACAGCTACACGAACTTGGAGAGAAACTGACCAAACAAACTATAAGAGTTGGGAGACAATGACGCAGACTGGCAAAAACTGGCCCAGAACATATCGGAACGAATGACATCTGTCTATTCTTTAAGCCCCACATAATGAGCTGAGAACAATTGCAGAAATATACTGTAAAATATGAGTTTCTCTCCACCTTATCTTCACTATTACACCACACCAGTTCTACATTCTGCATTACATCAGATCAGCTTTACAACTTGTGTGACACTGGAACATCTTTACCCTGTGGATTAAGTCAGATCAGCATTACACCATGTATCAAGTCAGACTCAGTGGTTGATGGTAGTGATGACCAGTCACAATTATCAAAGATTTTTCACGGCTTTCTTCACATCACTTGAATGTATATAAGAAACTGGCTTGATATCTTCCAAAAGAAGATTCCTCAGTAAGCTCCACCAGAATGGGGATATCATTCTCTAGAATTGTGAGATACTGTCTGTTTCCAAAAGGCACTATAAGGAAGCAGAGGATAGTCTTGGCCTGCTTTGATCAATCTGCCCTGATATCAAAATGAACATTTCCATACCCCAGATTACAGTTTCTCGATCATGGATTCCATGTAACTTTGGGGCTCCATGAAATGTGGACAGGGGTTCCATATAACTCTAAGGCTCCATGACATGTGGCTAGGGGTTCCATGTAACTCTAAGGCTCCATGATATGTGGCTGGGGGGGGTTTCATGTAATTCTAAGGCTCCATGATATATGGCTGGGGGTTCCATGTAACTCTAAGGTTCCATGATATGTGGCTGGGGGTTTCATGTAACGCTAAGGCTCCATGATATGTGGCTGGGGGTTCCATGTAACTCTAAGGTTCCATGATATGTGGCTGGGGGTTTCATATAACTCTAAGGCTCCATGACATGTGGCTGGGGGTTCCATGTAACTCTAAGGCTCCATGACATATGGCTGGGGGTTCCATGTAACTCTAAGGCTCCATGACATGTGGCTGGGGGTTCCATGTAACTCAATGGCTCCACGAGATCTTTCTTGGGGGGGTTTCCATGTAACTACATGGCTCCACAAGATCTGGCTGGGTGTTCCATGAAATACTGCATTTCAAAAAATAAATAAACATCATTTACAGACAGATCAGCAGAAAAAGGGCATCAACAATTACTCTTGGATCATAACATACTCAGGGCTATGTTCCTTGACAACCTCCTGATCACATGAACACGTAGCATGAACTGCAGATACAATGTTTATTATATGCAAGAATATGTGAGAACAGGGGGTTCTCTGACAAATGAAAATCATTTTAGGGGGTTCCTCCATGGTAAAAACCCAGAAAAGTTGAGAAATGCTGCTGCAGGCAAAACCAATGAGACTGATAAGAAAACCCTGGACAGTTCCCAAAGGACATTTTTTCTTCTCCGAAAGACTAAAACACTACATACAGAAACATCAATCTGACAATACAGGTCTCAAAGGAAAAAAAAAAAAATCGTCCATGCCATGTGCTGTACTTCTTCCTCAGCTGCAGGTGAACATAAACTTCACTGCACTACATCTGAAATTAGTGAACTTAAAAAAGTGGTATTCAGAGTGCAAACATGCATGTCAAAGATTTCAGAAAAGTGATTAAAAAAAAAAAAAAACACTACAGCTTCAAACTGAAGTCTCGTAAGTATTTATACTAAATGCACACTGAGTAATCACAAGCAAAGTGAAAATTTACTTCAAAAAACAAAATAATATGGCAAAAGCTCTGGGGTGTTATGAAAGTAGCTACTGCTCCTTTTATCTACCTGGTCAAGCAAAGGAACAGCTTGGACACTATGTTCCAGATGAGCCAGGGGACCCTGAAAAAACAACAGCATGACATTGAGACAAGCTGAGCCTTGGCCCTGACACACACACCCCCCTGCCCAACCTGCTCATCCTTGTTTAAATCAGTGTTAAGCATTTGTTTACTAAATGAGGGGAAAAACTAATCATGTGTCTTGGAACAAAACAGCTAGGACCATGAGGACAATGCTTCTGTCTCACACATGTTTATCTTGTAATCAAATCAAAATACAGTAATCTGTGGAGAACTACACATCATTTTATGGAGAACATGTATACATAATTCTATGGAGAAATACACATCATTTTATGGATAACTTCTACACAGCATTCTATGGAGAACTAAACATCATTTTATGAATAACTTCTACACAGCACTCTATGGAAAACTTCTATACAGCATTCTATGGAGAACTACACAACATTTTATGGATAACTTCTACACAGCACTCTATGGAAAGCTTCTATACAGCATTCTATGGAGAACTACACAACATTTTATGGATAACTTCTACACAGCACTCTATGGAAAGCTTCTATACAGCATTCTATGGAGAACTTATATATACATCACTCTATGGCAAACTATACATTATTTTATGGAGAAGTTCTATACTGTATTCTATAGGAAACTTCTATTATATCATTTTATGAACAACTTCTATACAGTATTCTATGGAGAAGTTCTATATATCATTCTATGCAGAACTATACATCATTTTATGGAGAACTTCTTTACAGCATTAATAACACCATTCAATCATGAAAACTGAAAAGAACTGGCAAAAGACCATGCCATATGGACAATGACTATGGCAAGGGACATGTTCTCACATTATCTGTAGAGGAAATGAGGGATCTGAAGACACTGTGAGAACACAATGAGGCATGATCTTCTGCTACCATGGCTGGTTTTTGTAGACAAAATACTGGTAGAATCAGCTAAAAGAGAAACAGCTTAGCAAAGTGTTGCCTTGCAAACTAACAGTTTGTTTAGAACTACCTTCTTAAAGAAGTCCCCTATGAAAATTTGTTAGACTCTAGCCATGCTCTTCATTATGTGTGCATGCTCTGGAAGGTTGGGTGGGTTCAGTACATAGGCAGTGGCTAGAGTCCTTGCAGAGGTCAGGGATCCAGAGTGCCACGTTCATTTTTGTGCCAGGTCATGACGGTGTCTGGGGCAATGAGACAGCAGATAGACTGGCTGGTTTGGCCACCACTGATGATGGCTAACCGATGGATTGTGCTGGCATTGTTAATGTTCTCAGAGAGCCTGGAAGAGAGCAGGACTTTGAGAGGGGTGACATGATACCACCATCTCAGATGTACAAGCTGTGAGTGAAGGACACTGCAAGAACTGAGCATTATTCCCGCTGTGTGAGAGGAGTCACCAATCAACACTGAAATGGAACACTTAGTTGCTTAACGAGAAGGGATATACTGAAGAGGAGATTGAAGCATCTATGGACATGACTGTAGTGCAGTGATAATGATCCATTCATAACACAACATAATGTGTGCTCTGAGAAAGTAAACTGCCACCTGTTTAACTGTCAAGCCCAGCAAATATTGGAAACAACTCTTTGTCCAGACCACACAAATACTACACATAATATACAGGACTACAAAACCAATGAAAAACAGTTGCAGATACCATCACAAGCAAGGAGAACAAATCCACGTCGCTGGAAACAGCAGCGTCAGTAATAACTACATACCCTTTATCACTTATCAACAATTACCACATATCCACTACCACTTTTCGTGATTATCTATATATGTCTATCTATAGCTCTCTTCACCATTCAGTAACCTCAGTTCCTCTACAAGACTTAAGATTTGCATCAGTTATTTAACTTTGAATCACTTGATCTTAAATATTTTCATGCTGTGCTTCTATCTATGACATAAGAACAATTTTGACTACACTTTAACAATACAAATGTAATGTACAGCTACAATGTTTAGATTACACAAATGTAATGAACAGCTACAATGTTTAGATTGTTACACAATGCAGTGCTGAAAGGACTGAAATGACACCCCAAAGTGAGCTAACATGGTCACATGATGTCTCATTTATAGATATCCAACTCCAATCTGATTCTTCCTCTTCTTCTTTGTCATAATAGACGCAATTCATCTTCACCAGACTGGAGATAAATCACAGGATCACCCACAAAGCAACATGCACTCAGCTGCAGTTACAGCCCCTCTCCTTGACTCGGCACTGGCTTGGCAAAGCCACAGAGTAGCTGCTGTGCCAGCTTGTAACAAAATGGCACCACTAACAACAAGCACACAAACTGACACATTTGTCCAGTTAGACAACCCAAGCAGCCAAACTCAACAGTTCTTCCAAACCCACAGACACATGTTATAAACGTGTATTAGGAAGGAGATGATGATAATCTGTAGACTGAATCTCACATGAAATGAAATCAAGTGGTATCTCTTTATAAAACTAGTACAAGTTCCAGGATAGCTGGTTTTAACACCTTCATTTTTTTTTTGCATTAACTCTTTCACATCCATTTCTCAAAGAAAAAAAATGATGACCTGCTGTGAAATACACCTTATTAACATATCAGTCACCCATCGCTTTTAAATATCTTACTTGTATTCAAATATATGCACAAAATTTATGAAAAAATTTCAGGTTAGTAACCTGAACAAACTATTTTTCTTGCATAGAATTAACAACAAAATTCATTCTGAAATAAGCCGTTCATCTCAGAAAACTTTGAGATAGGACTGAAATTCTATGCAGAGCTAGTTTGTCTAAGAAATACCACAGAAAGGGCAGCAAAAGGGTCAAAATATAAATGTTATTTTTCCCCTCTATTTTTATTGTCAAAAATTTTTCAAAATTATTTTTGTCTTATACAAGACCTTGCTACATGATCAGTTTAAAATCCAAATGGAGTCCTAAGAATGAAGAAAGCTATCTCTAAACAAAAGCATATAACTGCACAATATAAAAAAAGCAAAACCGTCAAATCAGACTCTGCGAGCACAAAGCACAACCTCAGGAAACCATTTTTTGTTAAAAATAAAACAAAATACTGTTTTAACCTAACTTTGCACACCAGTGATCTAAAACACACATATACAATACTTTATAAAAAAGACATAAATGCATGAACAATATAAGTACATATAAATATGGGAATATAACCAGATATAAATATATAAACACTGTTCAGAAATAATTTTTAAAAAGAAACAACTACAGTCAGATATAAATTCAAAAACAACTCAACTACTTACAATTCAGAAAATGCTATAACAATAAATAAATAAATAAAAATATAACAACATGACAGTACAAAATATAACCAGATATAAACACTAGAAAACACAACTTTCTATCAAAGGTGTAGAACAATCCCCCAGAACATCAGAGGCTGATCAAGTGTTTCAGTCCATTTAAGCTCTATGTTAAGTCTTAATGGCTGGGTGATGTGCCATGGGCAGTCATGATGTTGGCTGGGTGATGTGCCATGGGCAGTCATGATGTTGGCTGGGTGATGTGCCATGGGCAGTCATGATGTTGGCTGGATGATGTGCCATGAGTAGTCATGATGTTGGCTGGGTGATGTGCCATGGGCAGTCATGATGTTGACTGGGTGATGTGCCATGGGCAGTCATGATGTTGACTGGGTGATGTGCTATGGGCAGTCATGATATTGACTGGGTGATGTGCCATGGGCAGTCATGATATTAGCTGGGTGATGTGCCATGGGCAGTCATGATATTGGCTGGGTGATGTGCCATGGGCAGTCATGATGTTGGCTGGGTGATGTGCCATGGGCAGTCATGATGTTGGCTGGATGATGTGCCATGAGTAGTCATGATGTTGGCTGGGTGATTTGCCATGGGCAGTCATGATGTTGACTGGGTGATGTGCCATGGGCAGTCATGATGTTGACTGGGTGATGTGCTATGGGCAGTCATGATACTGACTGGGTGATGTGCCATGGGCAGTCATGATATTAGCTGGGTGATGTGCCATGGGCAGTCATGATATTGGCTGGGTGATGTGCCATAAGCAGTCATGATATTGGCTGGGCGATGGGTCATGGGCAGTCATGATGCTGACTGGGTGATGTGCCATGGGCAGTCATGATATTAGCTGGGTGATGTGCCATGGGCAGTCATGATATTGGCTGGGCGATGTGCCATAGGCAGTCATGATATTGGCTGGGCGATGGGTCATGGGCAGTCATGATGCTGGCTGGGTGATGTGCCATGGGCAGTCATGATGTTGACTGGGTGATGTGCCATGGGCAGTCATGATGCTGGCTGGGTGATTTGCCATGGGCAGTCATGATATTGGCTAGGTGATGTGCCATGGGCAGTCATGATACTGGCTGGGTGATGTGCCATACGCAGTCATATGTTGGCTGGAGATGAACTTTAAACAGCATCTCCTATAGACTTTGGTTGCTTCTTCTTCTTTTCCTCCTTCCATTACTTTTTTGTTTTATTTCACCACTTTTCAAGTGCTGAATTACAGTCTCCTGAACAATGCTTGATCTTGATGCACTTCTTCTTCGTACATTTCTTATTATGTACATCTGACACACTTCTTCTTCGTACATTTCTTATTATGTACATCTGACACACTTCTTCTTCATTCATTTCTTATTATGTACATCTGATGCACTTCTTCTTTGTACATTTCTTATTATGTACATCTGATGCACTTCATCTGACGCACTTCTTCTTCGTACATTTCTTATTATGTATATCTGCAATTCTGCCTCTTGGATAAACTGGTCCGTTTTTGCAGTTCTAAGAACCACACAGCTTAGTTTCTTGGCAGGTCCCACTGTGCCAGCATACTTACTCATTTCAGTGTCTCACAGTTAGTGCTATTCTGATGGCTCTGTCTCCACAGTCTGAGGAGCCCATGCACTTGCACAAAGATGAGACCTGCCAACCTTTGACCTCTGTATGCACATGACTTCCAAGTCAAACTGTGTGCCCTGTTCTGAGGTGGGATCTTGACATACATCTTAGTTATTCTGTCACACAACAATTAAAAGTGATAATATAAAACTTTTCATATTTTAGATTCTACACAGCTCTCAATACAAGCTTCCAAGAATGCTTTTCTGCAGCACTCCAGACTTTAACAAAACTGAGATATAATGATATTTGTGGGGCACCCATTACCATGAATAATGGAAAAGACTGTGCCCCCCCCCCCCCAAAAGTAGGAGTGACTGTACACAGATGCTAAGTCATGTGATGAGGAAGGCCAACAGTAAAGACAGACGATGCAGGTATAAAAAAGACTGGACCTTCCGACGTAAATATGGCATGTGCCTAATCAAATACAAGTCAAAACAGACATAAGAGAAGATACTTGACAAAATGATGAATACCCACACACTGGCAACTTCCATAAGCAGCTAAACATCTAATGCCCTGAAAATCAACTTCAAAGACAAAAAGAAAAAAAAAATCCATTAACCACAATCTTTAAAATCTTCGTTCCTTCACCTGTCCATTCTTTGAAGATAATAAATAAAGCATATCACATTCACATAAATAAACAGTAACAACAACAACAGCAACAAACATTATACATCATTCACACAGCATGCTTCCACTGAAAACATAAAGAGAAAGTGTTTAAGAAACAGCAAACGTTGAAGGCACACAAAAACAGACGTGGCTCAGACAATAAGGTTTACAACAGCAGGGAGCAAAATATGTCAAATGCAGCACATACAAATGTAGAAAACAAAGCAGGAAAGCACCAATCAATATCAAAGCAACGAGAGACCATAAGCAATTACAAGAAGCAAAACAAGACCATAGAAAAAAAAAATTCACAAAAGCAGAGAAAAAGAGAAAAAAAAATCCATGCAGCTGATTAAATCCACGGCACAGCTGGTCATTGCACAGTCTATGGTTCGAACCTGCATAGCGGAGCCAGCCCTGGAGGCATGATGCTGGCTGGGTGATTTGCCATGGGCAGTCATGATATTGGCTAGGTGATGTGCCATGGGCAGTCATGATACTGGCTGGGTGATGTGCCATACGCAGTCATATGTTGGCTGGAGATGAACTTTAAACAGCATCTCCTATAGACTTTGGTTGCTTCTTCTTCTTTTCCTCCTTCCATTACTTTTTTGTTTTATTTCACCACTTTTCAAGTGCTGAATTACAGTCTCCTGAACAATGCTTGATCTTGATGCACTTCTTCTTCGTACATTTCTTATTATGTACATCTGACACACTTCTTCTTCGTACATTTCTTATTATGTACATCTGACACACTTCTTCTTCATTCATTTCTTATTATGTACATCTGATGCACTTCTTCTTTGTACATTTCTTATTATGTACATCTGATGCACTTCATCTGACCACTTCTTCTTCGTACATTTCTTATTATGTATATCTGCAATTCTGCCTCTTGGATAAACTGGTCCGTTTTTGCAGTTCTAAGAACCACACAGCTTAGTTTCTTGGCAGGTCCCACTGTGCCAGCATACTTACTCATTTCAGTGTCTCACAGTTAGTGCTATTCTGATGGCTCTGTCTCCACAGTCTGAGGAGCCCATGCACTTGCACAAAGATGAGACCTGCCAACCTTTGACCTCTGTATGCACATGACTTCCAAGTCAAACTGTGTGCCCTGTTCTGAGGTGGGATCTTGACATACATCTTAGTTATTCTGTCACACAACAATTAAAAGTGATAATATAAACTTTTCATATTTTAGATTCTACACAGCTCTCAATACAAGCTTCCAAGAATGCTTTTCTGCAGCACTCCAGACTTTAACAAAACTGAGATATAATGATATTTGTGGGGCACCCATTACCATGAATAATGGAAAAGACTGTGTCCCCCCCCCCCCCAAAAGTAGGAGTGACTGTACACAGATGCTAAGTCATGTGATGAGGAAGGCCAACAGTAAAGACAGACGATGCAGGTATAAAAAAGACTGGACCTTCCGACGTAAATATGGCATGTGCCTAATCAAATACAAGTCAAAACAGACATAAGAGAAGATACTTGACAAAATGATGAATACCCACACACTGGCAACTTCCATAAGCAGCTAAACATCTAATGCCCTGAAAATCAACTTCAAAGACAAAAAGAAAAAAAAAATCCATTAACCACAATCTTTAAAATCTTCGTTCCTTCACCTGTCCATTCTTTGAAGATAATAAATAAAGCATATCACATTCACATAAATAAACAGTAACAACAACAACAACAACAAACATTATACGTCATTCACACAGCATGCTTCCACTGAAAACATAAAGAGAAAGTGTTTAAGAAACAGCAAACGTTGAAGGCACACAAAAACAGACGTGGCTCAGACAATAAGGTTTACAACAGCAGGGAGCAAAATATGTCAAATGCAGCACATACAAATGTAGAAAACAAAGCAGGAAAGCACCAATCAATATCAAAGCAACGAGAGACCATAAGCAATTACAAGAAGCAAAACAAGACCATAGAAAAAAAAAATTCACAAAAGCAGAGAAAAAGAGAAAAAAAATCCATGCAGCTGATTAAATCCACGGCACAGCTGGTCATTGCACAGTCTATGGTTCGAACCTGCATAGCGGAGCCAGCCCTGGAGGCATGACTGGAAGAACTGTCCTGGTCTGCCATGGTGCTATAGTGTCGCTGGGCAGTCATGGCCTGACAAGGGCCATAGAGGCATAAAAACAGAACCATGATCAAGAACATGTATAGACAGAAGCAGATACAAAAGTCAGGCATACAAAAGTTGCCACAAGAAATCAGGCACACACAAGCAAGCACAAGAAATTAGACATACATAAGCAGACACAAGAAATCATACATAAGCAGGCACAATAAATCAGACACACATAAGTAGGCACAATAAATCAGACATAAGTAGACACACATAAGTAGGCACAATAAATCAGACACACACAAGAAGACACAAGAAATTAGACACACATAAGTAGGCACAAGAAATTAGACACACATAAGTATGCTCAAGAATTAGACACACATAAGTAGGAACTAGAAATTAGACAAACATAAGCAGGCACAGCAAATTAGACACACATAAGCAGACACAAAAAATCAGGCACACAGAAGTAGTCAGACACATAGAAGTATGCACAATAAATCTGGCATACAGAAGTAGACAAAAGTTGACACATGAAATCAAGCACACATAAGCAGACACAAGAAGTCTACATAAGTAGACAGAAGCAACCACAAAAAATCATGCTCACAGAGGTAGACAAACGCAGACATAGAAAATCAGGTACATAGATGCAGTAGAAGCAGACACAGAAAATCAGGCTCACAGAGGTAGACAAAAGCAGACACAAGAAATCAAGCACACAGAAGTAGACAGAAGCAGATACAGTAAATCAGGCACACATGAACAGAAAGAAGAAATCAACCATACAGAAGTAGACAGAAGCTGGTACAGTAAATCAGGCACACACGAACAGAAAGAAGTAATCAAGCACATGGAAGTAAACACTGCCACAATTAGTCACACTAGTGTCAGTCAGTCATTTGCATGTCCCTTGCAGAACTTTGCCTCCCTAACAGCTCTTCTGTGGGCCTCTCAGTTGTAAGCAAGATGTCCTGCTGCCAGTGCATCCATTTGCAGATAATCAACGATGTCTTGCAGCCATCTTCGCCTTGGTCTTCTTCTCTTTCTTTTTCCCATTATGTACCCTTCCAAGATGGTCTTCTCTAAATTATCATGATATTTAATGTGTCCAAAATATTTAAGTTTTCTCTGTTTAATCTACACACAAGTGTAGGCACATGTAATATGGAACACACAAGTAGATGCAAAATAATCAGACACACAGATGTACACATAGTAGTAATTAGGCATACAGAAGTAGACACAAGTAATTAGATATATAAAAAATCAGACACAAGTAATCAGGATCCTGAAATGGGTACCGCAGCAGGCAGGAATAAATAAATGGATCCTGTCATAAAACAGGAACAAAAGATGCAGCTCCCTCACACATTTGTCAGGTACCCATCTTTGCACTTGAGTTAACGAAGCCAGGTTATGAACCCACTCTCTTCAGGCTGAGAAACCAGCTCACTTACTGCTGAGCTACTCTTGTGTTACTTGTCTATCTCTTTCACTAAAGGTAGACTTAAGCACAGTGTTTCGCAAAGCCAACCATATTTCATATAGTTATGTAGGTTAAATGTGGGCAAAGACAAGAGGAAGATGTCTGGATGAACAGTCTACACTGATGGTATGTTACTATAGAAGAAATATGTTCCAGACAGAGGTCCTCACAAAAACTGAAGCACATTCTGTCAGGTTTCACATCTCATTCTGAACTGGAAACAAGTCTACACTGATGGCATGTTACTATAGAAGAAGTATGTTCCAGACAGAGGTCTTCATAAAAACAGAAGCACCTCATGCTGAACTGGAAACAGATAACACCATATCTGTCATAACTTGTGGAGAAGTGATATATGAAACCAACATCTCTGTGACATCTATTAGAGAAGAGACACATGAAACTTATCATCTCGGTGACAACCTATGGGGAAGTTATACATAAAACTACCATCTCTGTGATATCTTGTAGAGAAAAGACATGAAAATTTCATCTCTGTGACAACTTATGGGGAAGTGATACATAAAACTACCATTTCTGTGCCAGCTGATGGAAAAGTGATACATAAAACTACAATCTTCGTGACATCTTACAGGAAAGCAATGCATGAAGCACATTATCTCTGTGAAATCTTACAGATACTCAGTACATATAACACACTTCTAAGGCATCATATTGAAAAAAAATATGCAACACAAGAAATAAAACTTTACCAATGATTTTAGAAAAGAAAAAAAAATCTTGGAAAACATCCCACAGAAAACACTGAAATTTTACATGAAATGGCATATTTTCACAACAGATAATGACAGATTATTGAAAAAAGAATGTTAAAAAAACAATGAATAGGTAGAATATTAAAAATTCTACTTGGGACCAAAAGCATAGCAAAGAATAGGTGGACGGAGTACACAACTTGGACACCAAATAAGGAAAGAAGCTCCACTTTTATGGTTAAAAGTGGAAAAATTCCACTCCTATAAGCCATAAGCAGAGTGCAATTTTATCCACATCTGAGTCCCCCAGTTTTACCTTCTATATCATTTTCATGTGCTGAAGGTCTTGGAAATACCGGCATCATGCACCCAATATGCCTTAATGACATGGAAATGGGAATTTTACCTGTTAACCTTTACCTTCTATATTAGCTATACCTCTGGATGGGAGAATGTTAAAAAAAAATAATAAATAAATTTTGTGATTTACATTTCTTTCAAGAGATTGGTCAATATTTTCACTAAATCTGAAAACAAACTTGAAGAAATAAGTGCTTTCAGTGAATACTGTTGCTTAAGCAATCTACTGTAGTAAGAACAATATTCTGGCTCCCCTGTTCTGCATCAAAGCTCTGGTCCGGTGATGACACATATCCTTATATGTGCAGATATTTTCATTACCAAAATGCTGTGAGAGAATTATGAACATTTTAAAACAAGTGTTAACCATCATTCTATATGTTCTCAACCACATCAGTTTTTTGTATGCCAATCATATTTAACCCATGTCACCATAAACTCATCTGAATGCCTTAATGAAGATCATGAAAATAACAGATTTGACTGGTTGATGGGTGTATAAAAATAAATTAGACTGGCTGATGGGCATATAAAAATAACTGATTTTACTGGCTGATGGCTATATTAAAGATAACTGATCTGACTGGCTGATGGGTATATAAAAATAACTGATTTGACCAGCTAATGGGCATATAAAAATAACTGATCTGACTGGCTGATGGGCATATAAAAATAACTGATCTGACTGGCTGATGGGCGTATAAAAATAACTGATTTGACTGGCTGATGGGTGTATAAAAATAACTGATTAGACTGGCTGATGGGCAAATTTATATAACTGATTGACCGACAAACCCATCAAATCACGAGAATAAAAAAATATGACTGACCAAAAAAAAACAAAAAACTCATCTTATTGGCTGGTGCATTCATGAAAGTAGCTGACTGGTTACATCAAAAAAAAAAAAGACTAAATATGAAACACTTAGTTCAGCTTCAAGTTGAGACACACAATGAGGTAAGCAAACGGTGACCAACATGAAACATCTAATTCACAACATCAAACATACCACCATGTCTGGGGTTTGCTGTTTCCATTTACACCAAGGGGGGGGGGGGAAAAATATTTCATTTTAAAACACAGAATAAAATAAAACAAATAATTTGCTGCATAAACTACAACAATATAAATCATAAAAATGAGTACTGCACTTTAAAATGAGTGAAATAATGACTGTCATAAAAAAAAAAAAATATTATAACATACATAACACAAGAAGCAGATGTGGAACAAACTGGTTTTCAGAAGACTGAAATGAAGTGAGGGGAAAAAAAAAAACCATTTCAATTTCCTCTGAACTTTTTCTGACAGTTTTAGTTTTTTCCTGGCTCGGTCCCTGAACCCTGGTTAAGCCTCTCTCTCCTCCTTGCAGGTATACATGTGCCTGCGTGCGGCTTCTCTTTAAGTACAGTGTTCGTGGGTGTTTTCACTGTGTCAGATGTGATGTGGTCTCTCTATGGATGTGTGCTGTGCCCGCGCAAGTTGTGTTACATCTTTGTATGTGTATATGTTTAATCACAAAAAAATGACACAGATCCTAAACTGATCCCATCTGAAGGCAAGACTCGAGGAGAAGAACAACCTGGCAAGCTGAACACTACAAGCAACAAATCTGCCAGGGACAATGACACAAAACAAGCAGGACTAGATGTGGAGACTGTGTCCTACCCAAGACAATATAGGATGAAGAGTCTTAGCCTTTGTATACACTCTTCAGTGTGATAAGGATTAATTATATATCATCAGATTCGAAACATCAAAAATGACTGTATTACAAGTGTATGCATGATTATCAAGGCTGGCAAACAGATCTGGCAATAACCCAATCCAATCTCTTCATTAGTTCTTTTAGCAATGGGCTTAGCCTGGCTAATGAGGGCACAGTTCATCATCATCTTCACGGCAACGAAGACTGTTAAGAGGCTTGCTTTTCAGTCCACTCCAGATCCTC
Source organism: Achatina immaculata (assembly GCA_009760885.1). Classification (NCBI taxonomy): domain Eukaryota; kingdom Metazoa; phylum Mollusca; class Gastropoda; order Stylommatophora; family Achatinidae; genus Lissachatina; species Lissachatina immaculata. The sequence goes on from CM019707.1 coordinate 15,088,883, forward strand.
AAGGAGACCACCATAACTCATTTCCAGTTCAAACACAATGCTAACGTTGCAACATCTTCACAGCATCCACTGCTAATAAAATCTTGCCAAAATTCCCCAGGCAATAAAATAACAACAAAACACAACATTAAATTCTGAATTCAGTTCTCTTCCATCACCTGAATGTGAAGATGACTGAGATGACCAGACAGCAAGCAAAACCCTGCCTTATCTTCCTGTGGGGGGGGGGGGGGGGGGCTGCCTAAAGGGCCTACATTACAGCAGCACTGACCAACATGGTGAAAACTGATGATCTTTCATCCCCACAAGGCAGTGGAGCCTACTGAGAAACCAATTTTTCTTCAAGCCAATATGAAATTTAAAAAAAAAAAACTATCACAGTCCACAACTCTAGCTAACATGATACTTAGGGATTTCAACATCTCTACCACGATATCTGTTGAAAAAAGGAACTCAAAAGATTCAAGTTATAAAAGGAATGTCAATCAACAACATTCATTAACTCCACGAACATGTATCTTTCTAAACAAACAAAAAAATGTCAGTGTTTCAAGCAGCAAAAAGAACTGTCTGGGCTATACAACTGCAGAAACATACAACCACACAACTTAACGCACACACAAAAAAAAAAATACAGCCACAAAATTTAACACAAGATGGTACAGCCAGGAAACTAAAACACAAAAATGTACAACCATGCAAATGAATACAAAAATGTACAACTGCACAACTTAACACAGAAAAGGTACAACCATCCAACAAAAAACAAAAAAAAAACCACATAATTTAACACAAAAAGGTACAACCAAACACAACATAAAAAGGTACACTACTAAATACCTGTCACAAATTACACAACAAAACAAATCCCAAACTATCAAACAAACAATCCCATAAAGAAATCATGTTCTAGCACCCAACCTGACACTCACACAGAAACAAGAAACACTGAAAGAAAACAAGAGAAAACAGCAGAAACAAGAAACACTGAAAGAAAACAAGAGAAAACAGCAGGAACAAGAAACACTGAAAGAAAACAAGAGAAAACAGCAGAAACAAGAAACACTGAAAGAAAACAAGACAAAACAGAAGCTCCAGCACACAACCTGACACTCACACAGAAACAAGAAACACTGAAAGAAAACAAGAGAAAACAGAACCTGTCAACAAAGAACTTACATTGCGCACAGAATCACCTGCCATATGATGTAGTTCTGTCTCATTATCATCAACCCCAACTCTGCAAATATACAAAACCATCAAAGAATATTAACCCTCCATAGTACTCAAAAGCAAAGAGTTCTTGCACAAACAGTTGGCTCTGAAAACAATGAAAGCATACCATCTACAGGATTTTACCTGAAGTTCTGGGAACAAAAATGACATTGAGGTATCATCCATACTCCTTTTAACCCCCTTCTCATGTGACCCACATTTTAGAAAATTGACTCTAGCCTTGTTAACTCATGTACTAATGGCCGTTTGTCCCATTTATGTTTTCATCATCACCACATACCTCCTCCATGTTGCTGTAAACATGCTCATTTCAGCTTTAACATTAGATCTGATCATAACATTTAAAAACTGTTTCCTATACACCATTTTTTTTTTTTTTGCAAGGTAACAGTAGCAGCAAATAACATTAAGGGTGATCAAGGTAGCTTACTTCTACACCCCTAATGACTTGCAAACAGCACAGACCACAGCTAAAATGACCTAGTTTTTCATTGGTTACTGCTACAGCGAGTTTATCCAGCTTACACAATGTGCAAGTGGACGTAAAGTTGTATGAAAAGAGTTAACATGTTACACATGATATGAAACATCTTTTGCTTGACGAATTAACCCATGACATGCGGTAAAAGAGGTTAAATGAAGTCACCTTTTTTATCTAGAGCTTCAAGACCTCAAAGACTTACATTAAGTCCCTTTTTACCTGAAGTTCTGGGAGCAGGATGACTAAACTTGAGTGATGGCAAGGTTATCAAGGCCAGCAAAACAGAACTGGACAACACCCTCTATATTCCCTCCACTGGCATTTGCCTTGGTGATGGAGCCTACCAAGATGTTCACTCTTTGGGTCTGCTTTTTAATCTTAAAACGAGCCACCCATAACATCCTCTCAATCTAATACAATGTCTGTGTTCAAATATCTCCTTTGTCTTGATTGCTGTGATCATCCTGCATTCAGTTTCAGAAGAAAAACAGCAACCAGAAGTTCCAGCAGATGAACATGTTGAATCCACTTTTATCTGGAGTTTTAACCCCATACAGGCCAGTCCTTATTTATTTATATCTTTTTTTTCTGTAATTATTTACTCATTACCTAATTTGTTGCACAAAAACATATTCTTGCTTATGGATGCTTCATGGCCAAGTGGTTAGTTTATTGTCTTTTCATGGTTAGGGTGGTTGCTGGTTTCGCTAGGATGCGATGACGCAACACTCAAGATGCATGAGACAGAAGTGAATGATCTGTGGCTGGCTGCTTGCAGCAGGGTCGGCAAACTATGGCCGCCCGAGGCCCTATTCTACACCTCTGTCTTCTTCCACCTCCCTGGAACTGTGGGATGCTGGTACTTGCAGCCAACCTGCTGAAGATGTTTAGGTACAGAATCATGTCGGCCTGGGAGTGGGTTACAGCAGCTCTGTCCCTGAATAGAGGCAAAAAGCAGGTGTGCACGATACTTCTTTAGTAGACTCCACCACCATGGGGACAATGGTGATCCCTCCCCATTAGACAGGCCAGCCCTGTTATTAGGGGTACCAACTGAGAGGTGGAAAAGGGTCTTGGTCAGCTATGGTTTGCCAACCCTGACAAGAGCATGTCAGCTATGGACACTGACTGCTAAAACGGACAGCAGCTTCAATCATGCCCATGGAAACAGACAGCACCTTCATCCTCAATCATGCCCATGGAAACGGACAGCAGCTTCACCCTCAATCATGCCCATGGAAACAGACATTAATATGGCCACATGAATGAGGATCTCAATGGGAAGATGAACCTGCTCCTATGCTGAGCCAGATCCAGATGTATTAGACTGAGAGGTGCATAACAGGGACATAATGCAACCAATGCCTTTTAGAGGGTGAAGACCAAAGATGATGAAGCTTGTCCTACTTGAGTCAGGATTCTGTTCAGTTAATTCTCTTACAATGTTTATTTCTCTCACATTTAAGATTCTTGTTCTCACTATGTTCTTTTCTAATCCTGCCTATTCTGCTCTCTCACTATGCTTTACCCACTAGCAATATCTTCTTCTTCTTCGTATGCACATTGGTGATGATGTGTGGTGCCCTGATTTTTGTGATGCACCTTCTAACTGGGTGCCTCCGACTTCAGCATCTTTCCTTGCTAGGGCAAACTGTGGTCTTGCTTGGACTGGCATGAAAACAGTGGTGTAGGCTGGCCTGGCCAAAACTTTGCTTTCCAGCCTCCGGTGGCTGTACTTAAGCCCCTTCTCCATGTCAGATCCAGCATGCAACGCTGGCTGGCCAGACGTCTTTGAGACAGTTCCACAGAGACACTCCGACTTTGGGATGAAGAATCCGATGAGTGCCCCAATGATATCCATTCCCTGCCACCTATAATCTGCTGGCTCTGTTTAGTTTACATCATTCTGACAGCCATTATTGTAAAGATACATAGGCTTGTCACGTCCTGGATTCAATGGTTTCACACCAGACTTTCCTCATCCCCACCGGTGATCTCCATGTCCTCATCCGTCCACCAACCTGACATTGTGTTTTACAAAAATAACAGTTACAATTAGTGCTGACTGTTACAGGTTTCTGGGCTACAGAAGTAGATCAGAGTTTTTAAGCAAACAGATCTATGTCCCCTGTCTCACAAAGACTATGTTAAGATAAGTGTGCTCTTAACACAGTTGTTCCCAGGGGAACAAGTGATAAAAAATTCCTGATAATAATATGCAAGTAAATTAAAATGATCACAGTATTATCAATTTACCTGATCTGTAACCACTGTAACATTGGTGTTGTCAACCCTCCACATAATATTACAGTAGCTAGTACTATCACCATTGTTGCTGATGCCATCAGCCGTCTCCCTTCTGTGTCTATGTCTCGGATGGCCAATGCAAAGGCTATTGCACCACGCAACCCTAGAATCAGGAAAACAAAACAGCAGTAAATTATTACTGCAACCATACAAACATAAAATTAAGGACATTATAAAAATTAGCAGTGCACTTCTACTGCACTTTCCAACATTAGAATTAAATATATAAACTTATGAACTACTGCTGGATTACTTAAGTCTAAAATTAAATATTTTAAAAAATGCACTTCTTCTCTACTGCAATATGCAAACCTGAAATCTGCGATAATACAAATTAGCATTGCTTTTCCACCATACCACAAAATTCTAAATTTAGACACTTCATAAATTAATGGGGGGAAAGCTGAGCATGCTGGAACATGATTATCAGTGTCAGTGAACCAGATCTGGACAAAACTTTGACTCAGTGGTGCTCCCACTAACTGGCCTGGCCTGGGTAACAAGGCAGAGTTTGCTCCCATGGTAGTGGAGTCCAGCTCACTTTTGGATCCACTCCAGGTCTTCAGGTAAGCCATCATAATCCATTTCTAATTTGCAAATGGTGTGTGCTGCGTCCCAACATCTTTATGTTTTCAACTGTTTGCAGTCAGATACAAAATATCATCATCATAAATGCTACTTTTACAGCCATAACACTAGGATTTTTTTAAAACCAGTACAACTGTGCTTGTCCTTCATCTTGCATGAAGAACTTTCCGAAATACAATATTTTTTATCAATACAAAATTCAGTACTCTACACCTTTTTTTTTTCAACTGTAAAATTAAACACATTTTACAAACATCAGCAGAAAGTGAATGTATGTATGAAGTTTTTTTCATTATCTGCAGTGAGATTTAATATTTACAAAATGCTCACATGCTGAACCAATGTAACTGGCTGATTCTCCTTCACAAAAATCGTAACTGGCTGATTCTCCTTCACAAAAATCGTAACTGGCTGATTCTCCTTTACAAAAAATCATAACTGGCTGAATCTCCTTCACAAAAATCATAACTGGCTGAATCTCCTTCATAAAAATCATAACTGGCTGATTCTCCTTCACAAAAATCGTAAGTGGCTGAATCTCCTTCATAAAAATTGTAACTAGCTTCACAAAAATCAACCTGCTTGCTTTAATATTCTTCAGCCAAACAAGCTTGTTGTTTTTTACAAGGTTTTCGATAATATAAACTGGTTATGGTAACTGGCAACCTCAAAAATTGTGTAATTTATTGAGTTGTTTTCTTTTTTTTAATCAGTAATTTACAGGTAATTGCCAGTTAACATGATCACCACCTTTATATATGTTTCTATGAGTAAACACATTATGCATAAATGTGCTTTTTTTTTTTTAAACTTCCTCCTAGTGTAATTCAGTCAATTCAATTGAAAATAGGTACATGACATTTGTGTTGGGGAACAAAGGCAAACAATCCTGCAAGTGAATATATCGTCTGCTTCTGGTGACTTTTGGAAAAAAAGTGAAGCTCTGAATAATCTTTGTTGACAGTCAGACTAAAGCTCTTGTACCTACGGTATGCAGAAAAATTTCATTGTTAGTAAAATTGTATATGAAATAAAAACAGAGTGTCTTTGTCTAATTTTTTTCTTTACTTAGATAATTTTCACGTGACATTCCCATAATGCACCTCAGAAATGTCATTCCTGTTGTCTACATCCACTGTTTATGTTTATAAGTGCATAGAATTCTTTGTAATATTTTAATAAGCTCAGAAACAGTTTATATGCCACTTAAAACTCCCTTCATTCCATACTAATGAATTCATTTACAGTGATTAAAAGAGGTAAATTAATTTTTTTTAACATAAAAATTGAAAGAATCATTCTTTTACCTGAAAACATCATCATGTGCTGAAAATTTGGCCTAATTTTGTTGCTTCTGCCCAGATTTAGCAGGAAAGACAGCGGGTAAACATTGCAGAACCTGGCAACTATAACTGCAAACTGGCACACACAGTTAAAGAAAAAAAAATCTTAGAACTTTATCACTCCAAACTAATGTTTCTTTTTTTGACCAATTCACTGACAATTTAAAACTGCATCTTTTAACAGAATCTGTGAAAAAATTGTCTGCATGAAAATGTATTAATAAAAATGTTTACTAAGTTGGACACAAATAGGGCTAGTACTCATATAATGAGCACACATTTGTCCTGTAATTATTTGTTGAGCATAAGTTGGTCCAGTACTTATCTGTTGAGCACCAGATGGACAAATGCTAGCTGGCACAAAGTTTTATTTCAATCTGACTAAATGTCAGTAAATCATTACTTCACTACATCTAATCACAGCTTTGAAAATATTGTTAATGAAGCAATAAATTACACAATGATTATGATGAACATTATCCCTGAGCAAGGATACAAATGAAGCAAAGATGAAGGCTGCATGCCAGTAGTGTGGCTCAAATGTGAAGATAGAAACCCCAATGTAGAGGAACACAAAGTTCTCCGACAAAAAATTCATCAGCTCAAACAACTGAAAAGAAAAATAATACAATGGCTTTTATCCCTCACATACACACATCAAAATTCTTGCTTGTCTCACAATTTGCTATGAAACAGAATCAGCATTAGATCTTCTCTGGCAGACTACAGACCTGTGATTTCCAAAATGTCTGCCATTAAGTTTCCGAAGTTCCATGCTTCCTCTGAATTACATTATTAAGCAATAATTTTCCGACTGATCAACATAAAGCTTAAATTATGTAATATCAAAGCCTTGAAATGCATCATGCTTTGCTTGAATTCTACAAAATCTGCAAATTATGATTGTGTACAAGTTCTGTTGATAACTCTGAATCATTTCCAAAGTGATCACACAATTTTCTAGCCCAGAGACCTGGGAGAAGCAAAAGGTTCAAAAATCTCAAAATGTGTCTTCACTCCAACAATCTGAAATGATGGCCATATTCCAACATCCTCAAGCATCAACACAGCTCCACAAAGATAAAACAACACAGCTAATGCGTCATCCGCCAAGAACTCAACTTCACAGTTTCAAAAAGAAAGACATCACATCATCTCTCCAACACCTAGAACAGAGATTACAAACAAACAAAAAAAAGCCAACCTGCTTGGTCCTGTACTTTGACTCAGCAGAGAGATTGTTGTAGGTGTAATGAGCTTGCGTGATGCCACAGAAAAGCACAGCCACAATTCCTGGTGGAGACAAAACATGAATGGATCATCATCATCATCATCATCAGGTGCCGTGCCGACCGGCGTTGGCTATTATGCTTCTCCAGAGTACCCGATCCTTCATGCAGGCCATCAGTTCAGTTGGTGATCTCCTCTCACACCATCCCGTCAGACTGTCCAGTATCATTTCTCTTGGTCTTCCTCTTGATCTTCTTCCTTCTATTTTTCCTGTTGTTATAATATTTTCAATGCCCCCTCTCCTCATTGCATGTCCTATGAAAGTACACTGTCTCTCTCTTATCTTTCTGACAAGGTTTTTTGTCTCTCCAGCTCTTCTCATACATTCTTCATTAGTTATTTTTGTTGTCCAGGGGATTCGCAACATTCTTCTAATAAACCACATTTCTGCTGCTTCCAATGATTTTTGTGCTGACTTGCCTATTGTCCATGATTCACTTCCATATAACAAGATAGGTTCAATATAGCATTTTAGGACTCGTTTGAATGGAACAACATCAAAATTATTTCGTCAGGAAAATGAAAATTTAACACGGTTCAGGAACACTGGCCAACATATCAGCTATGTCACGTAATATCTAGGCTAGAAATACTGACTGACGCACAGGCTTACAATACGTAAATTCAAAGCTATAAGCGGCTATTAAAGTATGCGTTAATACTAGGTAACGTCAGTGCTAGATCAAATGACTGACCTCTTTTCCAGTCTTTTCTGTCCTTTCAGTGCTCAAGACACACATGGCTGAATGTAGCAAGAGCCTCCCCCTGTTCTTACTTCTCTGTTCTCTTCTTGACCACCTCCCTCTGTTTACCAGCATTTTCTCTGCTGTCCATGTCCCTTTGGCTCGTCCTACATTTCTTATACCCTGTGTAGACCACTCAAAACTGTTCATGGTAAGGATCTTTTTTTGTTTTTGTTTTTAATATGCCCAATCCATAAGCACCTCTTCATTTCAATCACTACCAATAATGACTGATTAACATATGGTTTACAAAATGTAACATCAAAGCTTGAGAGTTCAGCTGACAGCATGAATTATTTCAGAGGCAATCACACAATTTTCTAATATGAGACCTAGGAGAAGCTGGAGGCACAGGAGAAGCAGGAAGCATATGAGAAGGAGGAGACACCAGAGAAGCAAGAGACACAGGAGAAGAAGGAGACACAGGAGAAGCAAGATACACAGGAGAAGAAGGAGACACAGGAGAAGAAGGAGACACAGGAGAAGAAGGAGACACAGGAGAAGAAGGAGACACAGGAGAAGAAGGAGACACCAGAGAAGCAAGAGACACAGGAGAAGAAGGAGACACCAGAGAAGCAAGAGACACCAGAGAAGCAGGAGACACAGGAGAAGAAGGAGACACCAGAGAAGCAAGAGACACAGGAGAAGAAGGAGACACAGGAGAAGAAGGAGACACAGGAGAAGCAAGAGACACCAGAGAAGCAGGAGACACAGGAGAAGCAGGAGACACCAGAGAAGCAGGAGACACAGGAGAAGCAGGAGACACAGGAGAAGAAGGAGACACAGGAGAAGCAGGAGACACCAGAGAAGCAGGAGACACAGGAGAAGCAGGATACACAGGATAAGCAGGAGACACCAGAGAAGCAGGAGACACAGGAGAAGCAGGAGACACAGGAGAAGCAGGATACACAGGATAAGCAGGAGACACCAGAGAAGCAGGAGACACAGGAGAAGCAGGAGACATAGGAGAAACAGGAGACACCTGAGAAGCAGGAGATCCAGGAGAAGCAGTAGGTCCAGGACAGCCACAAAGCCAAATGCTAGGGGTGGGGGGGGGGATCCCAGAACTTGGTGCTGTTTAAGCCTGTAACACTTTCCCAAGTAAACTGAGCTTCAAGCCTCAGCTAAAGACTAAGGCTGCCATATTCTGATCTGCTGAAATGAGGACACCTGCCCAGGCAGTATAACAGCCATTATGAGAAACTTTAAAAAGTGTAAAAACTAGGCTTACTGGATTTTCTCGTAACAAATCCAAGACGTGCGACCAGAAGAACATAGTAAGAGTGGTTGTTCAGAAATGAAAGTATGAATTTTATTTTTTTCTTTGAATCAACAATCTGCATACAAATCTGTATATTTTTTGTACTGTTTGAAGACAGGCATTCTTTCTGTTCAAAATACTGGCACGTCCACAAAAATTAGGACATATGGCAGCTCTAGCTAAGACCCAATTACCAGTCTTATTTATTTTTTTCTTTATCAAACACTTTCAGATGCCAGCTTGGACATCTCTGAAGAAAGCTGCCGTTTGTCTTAAGCTGTTAAGATCACCCCTGCCTTATTTAAAACTCATCTCCTTGAGATCGTGCCCCACAATGACTAGCCTAAGCTTATCTCTGATCCGCAAACATAAATTTGTACCTGTTAAATCGGCTGCCTCTGCAGCTTGGAATGTGCTGTAGGACATCAGGAAGAACAGGGCAGTTTCCAAGAGTGGAAACTCTCTAACTTTTGTGAACTTGGTTAGCTTGGCATTGAGTTAACGAATCAGTCTTTCATAATGGCATACACAGAATAAAGCAATGTGTTAATGAAGCAGTCTCTCGTGGGGCAGACGTGCATAATAAGCCACTTATATTATATATATATATATATATATATATGACTAAATATATAAATATACACAAAGTCACTGCAGTCAGGTTGTGATAACAAAATGTTAAAACTATTTAAAACAAAAGTAGGAACAGCTTTATTAATTAATGAGAACATCATACAAAAATATACAGGACATAAAAATGAAGGGGGGAAAAAAAAGATAAATTCACATGAAATACAGCAAATAAGAATAAAAAAAAAGGAGAAAAAAATGGGGGACACTCAGCTGTGACTCACAAGAAGCTGGGTCTGAGAGTGCACATGGTGGAGTACTGTGAATGTTTAAATGAAGACTTGTGAGGTGTGACAGGTTGGTAGCAAAGAAGGAGTGTGGAAAGTGGAAAGGACAGAGAGATACAATAGTAAATCAAGCTGAGAAAAGGCTGATTGGAATAAATCAATGTAGTTGGTACAGAAGGTTTATAATCTAGTACAGTTTGGAATTATTAGCCACTGAATCCATTCAAAAAACAAAAACAAAAACAAAAATTCGCCAATTACTGGGTGTTCATGGAACAAACACTCCAGAATTTCAACCTCACTCCTGAAAGAGCATTCCTTTGTGTCATTTCTGGTTGCTAAGGGTGGCACAAATGTCAACAATGAGCAGTTCTTACATGAAATAAATCATTATGCTGGCTCCCCACCGAACTGGCCTTGGTATTTACATCTGTTTTTTTTTTAATCCATTGTCACAGTAATAAGTCAGCACTGTAATGCCGTAATGAAAACCATCCTTGAGAAGAAACTCAAAGGTAAAAGTACAAAAGGTAGACAATGATATATATTATCAAGTACCCAGAACACCTAGGGGTAAGCTTGGCCAGGTGCACCATAGCAACAAGAAGCAAGGCAACTCTAAGATCCCACTGCAGGCCAACCTTCCTGGAAGCAAGGCAACTCTGAGATCCCACTGCAGGCCAACCTTCCTGGAAGCAAGGCAACTCTGAGATCCCACTGCAGGCCAACCTTCCTGGAAGCAAGGCAACTCTGAGATCCCACTGCAGGCCAACCTTCCTGGAAGGGACAGCACAAGACTATGTGACCTGTAATGATTTTGTGTCATGGATTTCACACATCCATAACTTCAGAACCAAGAAGTAACCAGCTTTGAATTAGGCTTGAACAAGACTGAGCTTCACCTGCTTCTCACACCAGTGATCTACAAAATCCTTAAGATCTGTCCAAGGAAGAATGCTGCCTTTTAAGTTCTACCCAGTTACAAATCTGGGGGGGGAGTCAGTGGACACAAACACAACCTAAACAGTAAAGGATACAATTGCTGTAACAACGCCCATGAAGGTTCCTATGGCAAATGCCCCAGCAAAGACACCAGCAAACTTCCCAACAGCACTAAAAAATGCCTCAATGTTAAATGAATCTGTTGAATATTCTCCATATGTTTCCACTGACCTGTATAAACAAACAACAACACAGTCTGTTAAACAGACAACTCAGTAATGCAAATCACAGTAACAAATATTCATTCATTATAATGCATATATATCAATAATCTATTACACATTAGATATTCCATTTAAAAAAAAAAAAAAGCTTTTTTTAAATTTCTAAATCTAAAAATCAAAATCACAATATTTTATCACAGAATATTGATTTTTCCATTATTAATACATCATGATTTGATTACAAAACATTAATAATATACATTCTTTGTACAGTAAAAAATGAATTTTCTATTATATAACTTGTCTGTTCCAGGAACATCAATTTTATATTATAAAACATATTTTGTCTGTAATAGAAACATCAATTTTCTGCTACAAAATATATCTTGCCTGTTTTAAAAAAAAAAAAAAAGCCCATTTTCCACTGCAGCTATATTCTTATAAACAAAAACTAACTCAATCTGTCTCCTTTCCCACGGCTGAAAATCTGAAAGTCAGGGAATCATTTACAATTTTTTGTTCCCTCCAAATACCAACAACTGCATAGAAATCAATATCTTTTACAGAAATCACCTCAACTTTAGAACATTCTGGTAAAACATACAACACTCATAAGGGTATACGCACCAAGAACCTCCTTTATTTATATATGTGCGTAGTTACTTTCCATACTGAGTGCACAGATAAGAGTGAAATGTGAATGTTATATTTTATTTGATGTCTCTCAGCTTTCCAATGTTAGTTATGTTGGTTATATGAGCAGAATATTTGTAGAATGTCTGGAACAGAGTGAAAGATGTATGATAAAGGACAGACAGGCCTGCATGCCCAATTCTTAACCCTTTGGAAATAAAGATCAATCAATCAATCAATCAATCAGATGCTACTATATGAACTTACTCTGATAGCACAATAGCCACAGCATCATTCAAGACACTCTCTCCAAAGACGAGAGCATACAGGTCCACATCCACATGAAGATCACTGAACAAAGCAAGGACGGTCACTGATGAAGCAACAAAAGGCAGTTCACCAGGATTATTATTATTGTGACCAAAAAAAAGGGTGATTTAACAAGAGGGAGTAAACTGCTTGAGAGAGATACAGAGTAATTTATAATATACATTTTTGTAATTGTACACACACACTCAAAGATACAGGATCAACAAAGCTGTGAAAACAGTTTGTTTGTTTTTGTTTTTTTTTTTGCTGTTTCAGATATGATACTGGATATATGCTCTGTTCTTTCTTCCCCGATGATGCTGATGATGATGCTCCTGATGATGACTGATGATGATGATGATAAGATTTTGTTTTCATTTTTCTTTCTGTGAGAGATAATGATAACAGCAGACTATCAATGCTGCTTTCATGACAGCATGTTACTACTGCTTTCTGCATTTTCCAGGGCACATACAAAAACATTAAGATCTGTCCAAGGAAGAATGCTGCCTTTTAAGTTCTACCCAGTTACAAATCTGGGGGGGGAGTCAGTGGACACAAACACAACCTAAACAGTAAAGGATACAATTGCTGTAACAACGCCCATGAAGGTTCCTATGGCAAATGCCCCAGCAAAGACACCAGCAAACTTCCCAACAGCACTAAAAAATGCCTCAATGTTAAATGAATCTGTTGAATATTCTCCATATGTTTCCACTGACCTGTATAAACAAACAACAACACAGTCTGTTAAACAGACAACTCAGTAATGCAAATCACAGTAACAAATATTCATTCATTATAATGCATATATATCAATAATCTATTACACATTAGATATTCCATTTAAAAAAAAAAAAAGCTTTTTTTAAATTTCTAAATCTAAAAATCAAAATCACAATATTTTATCACAGAATATTGATTTTTCCATTATTAATACATCATGATTTGATTACAAAACATTAATAATATACATTCTTTGTACAGTAAAAAATGAATTTTCTATTATATAACTTGTCTGTTCCAGGAACATCAATTTTATATTATAAAACATATTTTGTCTGTAATAGAAACATCAATTTTCTGCTACAAAATATATCTTGCCTGTTTTAAAAAAAAAAAAAAAGCCCATTTTCCACTGCAGCTATATTCTTATAAACAAAAACTAACTCAATCTGTCTCCTTTCCCACGGCTGAAAATCTGAAAGTCAGGGAATCATTTACAATTTTTTGTTCCCTCCAAATACCAACAACTGCATAGAAATCAATATCTTTTACAGAAATCACCTCAACTTTAGAACATTCTGGTAAAACATACAACACTCATAAGGGTATACGCACCAAGAACCTCCTTTATTTATATATGTGCGTAGTTACTTTCCATACTGAGTGCACAGATAAGAGTGAAATGTGAATGTTATATTTTATTTGATGTCTCTCAGCTTTCCAATGTTAGTTATGTTGGTTATATGAGCAGAATATTTGTAGAATGTCTGGAACAGAGTGAAAGATGTATGATAAAGGACAGACAGGCCTGCATGCCCAATTCTTAACCCTTTGGAAATAAAGATCAATCAATCAATCAATCAATCAGATGCTACTATATGAACTTACTCTGATAGCACAATAGCCACAGCATCATTCAAGACACTCTCTCCAAAGACGAGAGCATACAGGTCCACATCCACATGAAGATCACTGAACAAAGCAAGGACGGTCACTGATGAAGCAACAAAAGGCAGTTCACCAGGATTATTATTATTGTGACCAAAAAAAAGGGTGATTTAACAAGAGGGAGTAAACTGCTTGAGAGAGATACAGAGTAATTTATAATATACATTTTTGTAATTGTACACACACACTCAAAGATACAGGATCAACAAAGCTGTGAAAACAGTTTGTTTGTTTTTGTTTTTTTTTTTTGCTGTTTCAGATATGATACTGGATATATGCTCTGTTCTTTCTTCCCCGATGATGCTGATGATGATGCTCCTGATGATGACTGATGATGATGATGATAAGATTTTGTTTTCATTTTTCTTTCTGTGAGAGATAATGATAACAGCAGACTATCAATGCTGCTTTCATGACAGCATGTTACTACTGCTTTCTGCATTTTCCAGGGCACATACAAAAACATGTGATGATGACAGCATGTTACTACTGCTTTCTTCATTTTCCAGGGCACATACAAAAACATGTGATGATGACAGCATGTTACTATTGCTTTCTTCATTTTCCATGGCACATACAAAAACATGATGATGACAGTATTTTACTATTGCTTTCTTCATTTTCCAGGGCACATACAAAAACATGATGATGACAGTATTTTACTATTGCTTTCTTCATTTTCCAGGGCACATGTGATGATGACAGCATGTTACTATTGCTTTCTTCATTTTCCAGGGCACATACAAAAACATGATGATGACAGGATGTTACTATTGCTTTCTGCATTTTCCAGGGCACATACAAAAACATGTGATGATGACAACATGTTACTATTGCTTTCTTCATTTTCCAGGGCACATACAAAAACATGATGATGACAGGATGTTACTATTGCTTTCTTCATTTTCCAGGGCACATGTGATGATGACAGCATGTTACTATTGCTTTCTTCATTTTCCAGGGCACATACAAAAACATGATGATGACAGCATGTTACTATTGCTTTCTTCATTTTCCAGGGCACATACAAAAACATGATGATGACAGCATGTTACTAATGCTTTCTTCATTTTCCAGGGCACATACAAAAACGTGATGATGACAGCACATCACTATTGCTTTCTTCATTTTCCAGGGCACATACAAAAACATGTGATGATGACAGGATGTTACTATTGCTTTCTTCATTTTCCAGGGCACATACAAAAACGTGATGATGACAGCACATCACTATTGCTTTCTTCATTTTCCAGGGCACATACAAAAACGTGATGATGACAGCACATCACTATTGCTTTCTTCATTTTCCAGGGCACATACAAAAACGTGATGATGACAGGATATTACTAGTGCTTTCTTCATTTTCCAGGGCACATACAAAAACATGTGATGATGACAACACACTGTCACAGCTTTCTTCATCTGCTGGGAAGAAGGTGCAATATTGACTGCACCTTACCATTGTTTCCTGCATTTTCTAGGGCACTTAGAAGAAGATGGGATGACAGACAGACCAAAAACAGAAAGAAAGCAATGGTAATTTGTTATTATAAACAAATTACCATTGCTTTTCTCTTTACCATAGCACTTGCGGAAGATGTTATAATAAGATGTTATAATGATGGCAGAATATCACTGCTTCTTTCATTTCTCAGGGTATATACAAGAAAGTAGGATGGTGCCTTCCATGTCAGGCTTCTGGAAAACATCAACCATAATGAGATCCAGGCTTTCTTTCCTACCTTCATTTACCATGCTGTTATAATGAAGCCTGTTCCCAGTCTGGATGTAAGGTCATGACTGACCACGACCTGCCTAAAATGTGTTCGGTAAGGTCATGACTGATCACGACCTGCCTAAAATGGGCTAGATAGGGTTAAGACTTGCCCATGGTCTACCAAAAGTGGGTTAGATAAGGTCATGACTGACCACAACCTGCCTAAAATGGGCTAGATAGGGTTAAGACTTGCCCATGGTCTACCAAAAGTGGGTTAGATAAGGTCATGACTGACCACAACCTGCCTAAAATGGGTTAGATAGGGTTAAGACTTGCCCATGGTCTACCAAAAGTGGGTTAGATAAGGTCATGACTGACTACAACCTGCCTAAAATGGGTTAGATAGGGTTAAGACTTGCCCATGGTCTACCAAAAGTGGGTTAGATAGGTCATGACCAATGTTCCCTCTAAGGGTTTGCAGTCTGTGTGCAAAATGTTCATATCATGTGCAAAAAAAATATTGTGTGTGCAAATGTGCGTAGTAATATGTAAATTAACAAAACAAACAGACAAACACACCCACACCGTAAAGGTCTGTAAATTTAATAACAGGATAAACCTGTTGTAATTTTCAGTTACTGGTATTTAGTTAATGCCAATGATGTATCAGTAATAATGTGAATTCCATGCAAGAAAAAACAGATAGCCTATCTTCACTAGCTAGCAAAATAGGACTTGAAATTAACAAGGACAAAGCAAAAATAATGAAAATTCCTATCAATCAAAATGGAAAAATACACATAGAAGGGACAGATATTGAAGAAGTCAATCAATTTGCATACCTTGGCAGCTACATAGACCAGGATGGTGACACTAGAAAGGAAGTTAGGATCAGAATTGCAAAAGCAGCATCAATCTTCAAGAATCTTGAGAACATATGGAATTCAAAAGTTATAAGCACAAAAACCAAGTTAAGACTATTCAATTCAAATGTAATATCCACCCTCATTTATGCATGCGAAAGCTGGAAAACAACTAAAGAAATAGAAAAGAAATTAGACTCATTTGAAAACAAATGCCTAAGGAAAATACTCGGCATCAAGTGGAATGAATTCAAGAACAATGCTGAGATAAGAAAGATGACTGAACAACAACCAGTCTCACGGGTGATCAGGAAAAGGAGATGGACATATGTTGGTCACTTGATGAGAAGAAATGAGCAGAGAATCCCAAAACAAGCTATCAAGTGGAACACAACAGGCCGAAGAAAAAGGGGCAGACCGCATGAAACTCTGAAGAGGACATTATTAAGAGAGGCCAAGTTAACAGGCATAAAATCCTTTGATGAGGTTGAAAGACTCGCCGAAGACAGGAAAAATTGGCGAACTACTTTGCGAGCCCTATGTGACGTTTAACAGCACGGGAAGGATATAAGATATAAGAATGATGTTTACTTATTCAGTGATCCTGCTACAGTACTACCAAAACCACGCGATAAAAGACCAGTTGAAACATCTGATCCAAAAGTCATATCTCAACAAGAAAGAAACAGTAAAGGTAAAGATAGGGTTAAGACTTGCCCATGGTCTACCAAAAGTGGGTTAGATAAGGTTATCTTCTTCTTCTTCTTCTTCGTTCGCACTGTCTGTCTATATCTGCAGTCCTGTCTCTTGGGTAAATTTCACTGTTTTTTGTAACTCATGTATGGAACCGTAGAGCTTATCTTCTTTAGTGGTTTCATTGGGCCAGTAATTATTTCTCAGTGTCTCGTAGTTGATGCAGTTCTGGAGGATATGTTCCACGGTTTGGGGCACCTGGGCACATGTACATAGATTAGTAGTACCAACCTTAAACTTTGTATACATATGACTTCGGAGTCGGCTGTGTCCTGTTCGGAGACGGAAGATGGTGACTTGTTCCTTTCTGTTTAGCATGTGATAGTCATCATGTGGTGGTGTTTGTGGCTTCCTGTAGGTTTTTATCATGCTTTTCTTCTGATTATAGGTGACTGGTATGTCTGGTTGCTCCATTTCAGTGCCCTCTTTGGCCAGATGGTCAGCTTTCTCATTGCCTGGTATCCCACAGTGGGAGGGAATCCATTGCAAAGTGACTCCATGTTGTAAGCCAATTTTTGACAAGGCATCCTTAAGGTCTGGTAGTTTGTTGCACTGAAGAGCCTCCAGTACTGATCTTGCATCTGTGAGAATTACTACAGGACATGTATCAATTCTGGAGTCTGATAGTTTTTCAACTGCAGCAAGAATTGCCCTAACTTCTGCATCAAAGTTGTTGCAGTATTTACCAGTGGGTATGGAAATCTTGTCAATGGTGTTGTTTGGATATTCAATATATGCTCCTGCCCCACCATTCTTTATGGCATTATGTGCAGATCCATCTGTATACACACGTATCCAGGTGTCACATGGATATTTGTCATCTAGAACACTAAGTGTGGCTGTTGATCTTACAAGACTGCTCTGCATCTCACCATTCTGCACACCTTTCACTTCAGTCTGAATAGTTATTTGTGTATAATCTGCTTCTTTCCATGGTGTATGCTCTGGTACAGATGATAATGGAGTGACTACAGTTGGAAGGTCAGGTATCAGCTTACGCATACGCTTGGCCTGATGAATGAAGCTGCTTCTTTTAAGCCGTCCTAATGCCAAGTTATTGAATCTCTCCTTCAGGGGATGGCTTACAGAGCTAAGGAATTTTTCTCCCATGGTCATGACCTTTGTGTCTCTACGTTCCTTTAGCGGTTGAACACCAACTATTTTCTGCATTTCTACTATTGGTGTGGACATCATGGCACCTGTGATAATCCGTAGTGACTGATTTTGAACCTTGTCTAGATTATGCAGCGTAGTGTTTGATGCTGTGCACCAAGATGTTGAGCCATATTCTAAATGTGGTAGAATACTTTGCTGATATACATTCTTGAGGATTCTTTCACTAGCTCCCCATGTAGTCCCACTCAATTTTCTTAATATGGCTAGTTTTCTTCTGGCTTTTGCTTCTGCACTGTTGATGTGTTGCTTCCAAGTCAGTTTTGAGTCAAGAGTCACTCCTAAGTAAGTGGGTTGGTTGTCCATCCTTAAGGGTATTTCATTTACAAAGATCTTACCTGCTTTCTGTTTAGATGAGAGGGTGAACAGAGTGGTGCTTGATTTCTCTGTGTTGATACTTACACACCATCTGTTTGTCCATGATGTCAAGATGTCTGCTGCTCTTTGGAGTCTCTGTGTAGCAACTGTCGCATATTCATCTGTACACCACATGACCAGATCATCTGCATACAGTGCTGCTTTGATTCCATAGGGAAGTTCCTTGACCAGGTCATTAATGA
This sequence comes from Achatina immaculata, assembly GCA_009760885.1. Classification (NCBI taxonomy): domain Eukaryota; kingdom Metazoa; phylum Mollusca; class Gastropoda; order Stylommatophora; family Achatinidae; genus Lissachatina; species Lissachatina immaculata. The sequence goes on from CM019707.1 coordinate 15,107,837, forward strand.
ATACAAGGAATAGTGTAGGCGAAAGGACTCCTCCTTGTGGTACACCGTGTCGCAGAAGTACTTTCTGGCTTTTGTGTCCATCCATTACTACTCTAGCTCTTCTATTGTGTAAATAGGACTTTATCCAGTTGTACAGTCTTCCATTCACATTGCAGTTTCTTAGTTTCCACAACAGACCTTTTTTCCATACTTTATCAAAGGCTTTCTTCAGGTCTATCCATGCTGCTAGTACAAGGTTTTTCTCTTGGAATGCATCCTCAATCTCTTGAGAGAGATAGGTCACTTGATCTTCTGTACTGTAGTACTGCCTAAATCCTGCTTGTTGTGGAACGAGAAGGTTTTCACTTTCTAGGTACCATTTTAGCCTCAGGTCAATGATGCGTTCCATCGTTTTGCATAGGCAGCTAGTGAGACTGATTGGCCTGTAGCTGGAGGCAGTATCACTGTTTTTCCCTGGTTTTAGCAGTGGTACCATGCTTGCTTCCTTCCAGATTTGAGGTAACTTACCTGTGCTCCAGCACATATTGAAAATATCCAACAGCTTTCCCATTGCTGCCATTCCCAGGTTCTTGATCATTTCATTGGACACTCCATCTGGTCCTGGTGATTTCCTTGGTTTCAGTTTACTAACTGCTAGGTCTAACTCACTGCGTGTGATTGGTGCATCCATGACCTCCACTTTTCTGACTTGTTCCTCCTCTTTCTGTGGCTCGATGCGCACTGTACGCTCCTTCTCTGGATGGATATCAATGTTGCAGTCCTGTGCAAACATGCGAGCAAAGTGATCTGCTACCTGCTTACCTGTAAGAGTTTTCCCATCCTCTATTAGTGTAATCTTTGTACTTCTTCCAGTACTCTCATCATTTAACTGTTTGATTAGTTTCCACAGTTTCCTTCCATCCTTTTCAAAGTTTAGGGACTCTGTTTTCTCTCTCCAACTTTCTCGTCTGGCTTGCAGCTTGGCTCTCTGAAATTTGGCCTTAGAATGCTGGTAATTATTGTGGTGTTCTTGGCATGGTCTATTTTCTGCTTGCTTTCGAGCTGCTTCCACGTCATCATGGAGTTTTCCCAGCTCACTAGACCAGTATGGTTTATAGTCCCTGCGAGCTCCTCTGGGAATGGTTTCACGAGCGGCCTGAAGGATACAAGCATTGAATTCCTTCACTATGCTGTTAATATCCTTACCTTCTATGGACAGCTGTCCCACCAGGATACCTGTACGATGTCTGTACATTGTCCAGTTTGCTTTTTTATAGTTCCATCTGGGGAGAGGGTTACTGGTGTTAAGGAGTTCATTTTCTATTGTCAGGAAGACTGGTCGATGGTCACTACCTCCAAGTTGTTTTCCAACTTCACGTGTAATGTTCCACTTCAGATCTGGAGAGTGGAATGCCAGATCTGGTGTTGATTTTGTATGCCAAGCCCTTGAGTAAAATGTTGGGGCATCCATTGGCTGGTTGATCAGGAGAAGTCCATTATCATCCTGCCAGCTCTCAACTTCCTCTCCTCTCTTGTCTATGTGGTCATAGCCCCAGCTCTGGGAATGACTGTTAAAATCACCACAGACCATCAGTCTCTCTTTGTGTGGGATTGTTCCTAAAGCAAGTGGGCGGTCATTAGGACAGTAATAGTTAAGGAGGTGGAAATCTGTATTACTACTTTTTAGATGGATCATCTGGTATTCGGCTCCTTCCATGTACACTCCCACCTGACATGCGCTGATGTTATTCTTAACAAGTGTGAGTACTCCTCCTTTTCTTCTGTCCTGTCGGTCTGATCTAAAACACTGGTAGCCTCTGATTTTAAAGGCGGCATCTTTGGTTAGGTGTGTCTCCTGTATGCAGCATATACTTACCTGCTCTGCAAAAAGTATGTTCTCTAGTTCAACCTTTTTGCTATAGCCATCTCTAACACTGCTGACACCCTCAGCATTCCACTGCATTATTTTAAGTTCTTGCTTTTTGGCTGTTTTCTTCTGTTGTATTTTTTGGCCAGTAGCTCTACTCTCATGTCTCCTGACTCCACAAGACGAACTGAGAGGACCTCCAGTAGCATTGGGTGGACCCTTTCGAGGCAGGGGGCCCGGCACTGCACCTGCCTGGTTAGTCTTCACAGGGCGAGCACCATGTTTGAAAACTGTAGATATAGACATTTCATTAGCGATAATGCGTGTTACCCTGATTTTTGCGATGCGCCTTTTGGCTGGGTAACTCCGACTTCAGCACCTTTCCTTGCTAGGGCAGACTGTGGTCTTGCTCGGACTGCCATGAAGACAGTGTGGCTGGCCTGGCCAAAACTTCGTTTTCCAGCCTCTGGTGGCTGTACTTAAGCCCCTTCTCCATGTCAGATGGTTTGAGACAGTTCCACAAAGACACTCTGACTCTGAGATGAGGAATCTGATGAGTGCTTCAACGATATCCATTCCCCGCCACCTATAGTCTACTGGCTCTGTTTTGTTTACATCATTCTGATAGCCATTGTTGTAAAGACCCATAGGCTTGTCACGTCCTGGATTCATTGGTTTCACACCAGACTTCCCTCATCCCCGCCAGAGATCTCCATGTCCCCATCCGTCCACCATCCTGACATTACATTTTGCAAAAATAACAATTACAATTACAATTAGTGTTGATTGCTACAAGTTTCTGGGCTACAGAGGTAGGTCAGAGTTTTTAAGCAAACAGATCTATGTTCCCTGTCTCACAAACACTATGTTAAGATAAGTGTGCTCTTAACACAGTTGTTCCCAGGGGAAGATAAGGTTATGACTTGCCACAACCTGCCTAAAATGGGTTAGATAATGCCATGACTAGGCACAACCTACCAAAAATGGGTAAGATAAGGTCACGACTAGGCACAGCCTACCAAAAAATGGGTTAGATATGGTCATGACTAGGCACAACCTACCAAATAAAATGGGTCAAACAGAGTCACAGACTGTCTCTGGCTTGTAAGCTCTACAACAAACTGAACATAACACTTGATAAAGTAAAGCTCATCACTCACCAGGATCTGTAGCTGAGAGGTAAGCTCCATACACAAAGCATTCATTCAAGGTGATTCTGATATCATGCATAAGTCTTGTCAGCCCAAACATTATACCACTGAAACATAATCAAGAAAGTTTTGCATCACTCTGCAAAATTTGTATGGCCAGTTTCTTATCAAAGTAGTACATTTTGCTTTTCTTTGGAAAATCAGGGCTTATTTGATTGGACAAAGTTTTCTTCCTACCGAAAGAATGTCTGACTGATCAAAGACCTCCAACTTGCTGTGACGAGGATCCTGGAGTAACAAGTGCTGTGTTGGATCAGTGGGGGAAACTACGGTGGCTTTGACACCAAGAACACACTTTAAGTAGCAAACTTCTTGGCAAGCTCCACCATTGTGAGGGGGGGGGGACTGTGCTGATCGTTGCCCTGCTGGCCGTTATCAGGTAACACAACAGCCTGTGATGAGACAAACCCAAGCCTGGATGTGGGACTCTGTCTGTCCAAGCTTTGGTTCCTTGTCCCTGGAGACGGTGCCGTGTCTTGGGGCATAGTAACCCCAGGTCCCTCTAAAATATAGAAACCATCCAACAACTATCAGTCAACAACAGACAAGCAAAAATCCAAATTGGCTAAATCATTCCAGACAACAATGGGTAAAGAAGCTGGATGTAAGCAGGAGCAGGAAAAGCTGGATGTAAGCATGGGCGGGAAAAGCTGGATGTAAGCACGGGCGGGAAAAGCTGGATGTAAGCAGGGGCGGGAAAAGCTGGATGTAAGCACGGGCGGGAAAAGCTGGATGTAAGCAGGGGCGGGAAAAGCTGGATGTAAGCATGGGCGGGAAAAGCTGGATGTATGCAGGGGCAGGAAAAGCTGGATGTAAGCAGGGGCAGGAAAAGCTGGATGTAAGCATGGGCGGGAAAAGCTGGATGTAAGCAGGGGCAGGAAAAGCTGGATGTAAGCAGGGGCAGGAAAAGCTGGATGTAAGCACGGGCAGGAAAAGCTGGATGTAAGCACGGGCAGAAAAAGCTGAATGTAAGCAGTGAACTTGACTCGGTTGATCAGCTACAAAAGCACCTGCAGATTGTCCAGTTCTGATTAAGAACTGGTCCTGCAGACCACTGAGTCACATCCACTTTTATCAACTAAAGACACCTCACAAAATGAATGTTCTTGCAAAAGTGTAGTACAGACTTTAGAACCTATGGATCCAGGTAGGTTCAGTAACTGCAGATCTACACAACCAGATCTGGCCACAGGTTTAGGTCTAAGACTAAATGTTATAAGGCTGCCACCAAAAAAAAACATGGAAAAAACTGCAGAATTCATTCTGAAAACTTTACTTCACATTTAGTGCAACACTTAGTACTATGACAATGAAATGAAGGAGAAAGGGGGTGGGGGGTGGGGGGGGGGGGGTAATAGGAAGAGGTCAGTCAGTTATTTGCATGTCCCTTGCAGGAATTTTGCCTCCCTAACAGCTCTCCTGTAGACCTCTCGGTTGTAAGCAATATGCCCTGCTGCTGATGCATCCATTTGCAGATCATCAACGATGTCTTGTAGCCATCTTCGCCTTGGTCTTCCTCTCTTTCTTTTTCCCATTATATTTACTTCCAAGATGGTCTTATCTAAATTATCATGACGTTTAATGTGTCCAAAATGTTTAAGTTTTCTCTGTTTAATCTTATTTACTAGCCAGCCTTCTTCAATATTAAGTTCTTGTAGTATGGATATATTTGTGTCCATGATATTTGAAGAACTCTTCTATAGCATTTATATTCAAAGGCATTTATGTGTTTCTCAGTTGTTTTGTTAAGTGTCTGGGTCTCACAGGCATATACTGCCATGGGAAAGATGCGTGCTCTTAAAAATCTGATTTTTTTAGGAAGAGGAAGAATGAAAAAAATAAACAATTAAAATTAGGAAGAAGAAAAAAAAGTAGAAGGAAGAGGAAAATCTTAAATATGAAATTTTTTTTCCCTTGCCTCACATAATATTCTAGCATTTTTCTTAAAAACTCACATTCTAAAATACTATGTGGGGGCAACATGAGACAACAAATATACTCACACATACACATAATACATGTAAGCTGATGCTTTAATACACATACAGCTATACATACCCAACAACCAGTGCAGATACTGTTGTTCCGACCAAAGCATACATCAAGATTGCACCAAGATTTTTGAAGAAATGTTTCTGAAGCAAAACATGAAACATTATGTAAGTGTAGCTGTAAGGAGATGTGAAACATTGTTATGTAAGTGTAGCTGTAAGGAGATGTGAAACATTATTATGTAAGTGTAGCTGTAAGGAGATGTGAAACAGAATTATGTAAGTGTAGCTGTAAGGAGATGTGAAACAGAATTATGTAAGTGTAGCTGTAAGGAGATGTGAAACATTATTATGTAAGTGTAAGTGTAAGGAGATGCAAAACATTATTATGTAAGTGTAGCTCTAGATGGGGGAAAACCCTGCCGTTATGGAATCTCGTAACAGTTGTAACCGAACATCAAGGTCACCAACTCTGCATACCATTGACAATGATCGAAAATTCATCGGCTCCAAATGCATAACAAAAATCAGATTTTGGAATGTAAGAACGATGGCCGCAACAACAAAAACTGCTCAAGATATCTCCTGGATGTGTTGGGCATCAGTGAAATGTGATGGCCAGAAGCAGAGAAAAGAATGGCGGAAAACCGTAAGTTAATAATATATTCTGGCAGAGACGGTGGGAAATACCAGGAAGGAGGGTATAATTATGTCATCTGCGGCAACAAAGAGCCTTACAGAATGGGAACCAGTGAACAGTTGTATGATAAGAGCACAATACAAAATATGGCATGGAAGAATGACAATCATACAATGCTATGCACCCACAAACGATACAGATGATGAAATAAAAGATGATTTCTATTACCAACTACAACAACTTATCAACAAAGTACATAAACACGACATCTTAACTGTCATGGGAGACTTCAACGCCAAGGTAGGAAAAGATAACATCGACATCGAAAATGTAATGGGAAAAGAAGAAACTGATACAATAAATCAGAATGGAGAAAGATTACAAATCAGAATGGAGAAAGATTAATTGAAATACGTCTAACAGAGGGCATGGTCATTGGAGGAACAATATTTCCACACATAAAAATACAAAAAACAACATGGGTATCTCCAGATGATAGAACCAGAAACCAGATAGATCACTTTTGTATTAGAAAACAGTTCAGAATATCTCTGATAGATGTAAGAACATATAGGGACGTAGATGTCAACAGTGATCACAACCTGCGTATAGGGAGGATAAGACTTAAACTGAAAAGCTAACACAAGAAATCAATACTCAGAAAGATAAACAGTCACAGCCTACAAGAAGAAAATACCAACAGTGATTTCAATCTGGAACTTACCAAACATTTCGCAGCACTCAAAGAGGTAGACGAGACAGATATAGATGAATTATGGAATTCATACAGCACAGCCATAATCACTGCAGCAAAAACAAGTGCTAGACCACAATCAACAAGTAGAAAAGCATGGATATCAGATATCGCATGGAAATACATATATGAAAGATGAGCAGCCAAAGTAGCTATGCTGAATGTAAAGACAGATCTTGGAAAAGTTTTGGCAAAAGCAACATACAAAGAACTAGATGATAAAGTAAAAAGTTCAGCTAGAAGAGCCAAAAGAGAATATATGAACAATATAGCAAAAGAAGCAGAAAATGCAGGAAAAACGTGAGTGAGGTGGGCGGGCGGGCGGGTGGGTGAGCGAGTGAGTGAGTCTGTCTATATATATGCTGTATATGAACATTTACACAAGCTGTAATTAGACCAAAAAATAAAAGGGAAAGAAATAAAAATATCATTTTTATTCCACTTAGCTCATTTTGCCATATAAATGTTACCAATCCTCAAAAACATTTCAACATCCTGATTAAAAAAAAAAAAGTATGCTTTCCAAGTGATTATTACTAACGAAAATCCCCTGACATGTTACTGACCTGTGCTCACCATAACTGCATGTAAGTTTATGCCTGGGCAATGAAGTGAAACAATTCTCCACTTACTTGCACATCAACTCACCCCAAGCTTTAGCTGTGTGATACTGCAGAGACTACAGCTCGACAAATGATAAACACATATATAATCATCAATCCTATAATCATCATGATCATCGCCTTTCACTCCCTTGACAGCATAGGCTCTCCAATCATCCCTGTTCTTGGATTTATTCTCTACTTCCTACCATGTGTATCCCTTGTCTCTGAGCACTTATCAATCCCACAATGCCTGGGCAAAATTTATATTGATCTACTATCTTAATTTCAAACACTAATCACAAAAATAATTAGAATTTTGTCTCTGTATTTATGTACATAATAAATTACCAGCACAGCTGACATAAAACAAGAAGTTACTCACTCAATCTTTTCACAGCACAGCTGACATAAAACAAGAAGTTACTCACTCTTTTCACAGCACAGTTGACATAAAACAAGAAGTTACTCACTCACTCTTTTCACAGCACAGCTGACATAAAACAAGAAGTTACTCACTCTTTTCACAGCACAGCTGACATAAAACAAGAAGTTACTCACTCTTTTCACAGAATAGCTGACATAAAACAAGAAGTTACTCTTTTCACAGCACAGCTGACATAAAACAAGAAGTTACTCTTTTCACAGCACAGTTGACATAAAACAAGAAGTTACTCTTTTCACAGCACAGCTGACATAAAACAAGAAGTTACTCTTTTCACAGCACAGCTGACATAAAACAAGAAGTTAGTCTTTTCACAGTATAGCTGACATAAAACAAGAAGTTACTCACTCTTTTCACAGCATAGCTGACATAAAACAAGAAGTTACTCTTTTCACAGCACAGTTGACATAAAACAAGAAGTTACTCTTTTCACAGCACAGCTGACATAAAACAAGAAGTTACTCTTTTCACAGCACAGCTGACATAAAACAAGAAGTTACTCTTTTCACAGCACAGCTGACATAAAACAAGAAGTTACTCTTTTCACAGCACAGTTGACATAAAACAAGAAGTTACTCTTTTCACAGCACAGTTGACATAAAACAAGAAGTTACTCTTTTCACGGCACAGCTGACATAAAACAAGAAGTTACTCACTCTTTTCATGCTATACCCTGCCTCAAAAATAATCACTGGCAGCATCACATTGAAAAACAACTCTGGAGAGAATGTGACCTGAAATGAACATGAAGGAAAACTTTAAGCTTTGCTTTAGAACCAGGCAAAAAAAAAATAGTTAAAATGATAAGAAAAAGACAATCAAAATATAATCAAAATTTCTTAGAACATGTCATGAGAAGATAGAAGTTGGAGAACTTAGTAGTGACTGGAAAATTCAAGAGAAAAAAGAAGAGACAAAAGCCAAGGGAAAAATGGAAGAGACAAAGGTCAAGGGAAAAAAGGAAGAGACAAAAAGCCAAGGGAAAAAAGGAAGAGACAAAGGCCAAGGGAAAAAGGAAGAGACAAAAGGCCAAGGGAAAGAGGAAGAGACAAAGGCCAAGGGGAAAAGGAAGAGACAATGGCCAAGGGAAAAACGAAGAGACAATGGCCAAAAGGAAAATATTTCAGCGAGTTAACCAAGTGGCAAGAAAAAGGAAAATCACCTGAACTAGTTGCAGTCACAAAGGACTGAACAAGATGGAGAAGTATGTTTGCCAAAAATACCCAGTACAGCACATAATAATAATAATATTTTATTATTATTATTATTATTATTCAGAAACCACTCTCCATGGAAAATAATATCTGTTGCTTGTATAGGATCTCTGTTACTATGAATGTGCCAAACCTGAGTCCAGTCTCTATTTTTGTTGTTGTTGTTGTTGTCCATCAATCTACATCACTGTCGATCTCTTGTTCTCTCTAGTGCAGTTTTCATGACTGTATTTTATTTGACAAACAGCCCTGGCCAATCTAGCACTCTGTGACCCACAGCTGACACGCTACTGCCAGATCTGGCAAACCATGGCTGACCAAGACCCTGTCCCATCTCTCTGTTGGTATCCCCAGCAACAGGTCTAGCCTGGATAAAAGAGATCATCATAGTCCCCAAGGCGGGGGAGTCTGCTAAAGAAGTACTTCGCACCCCTTACTTTTTAGCTCCACACATGGGCTGAAAAATTAACCGCCATACCCCCACCCCCCCACCAAGTCCAACATGTATAAACTAGGAAAAAAAGTAGGAACAGCTTTATTACTTAACGACTACAAAGTTGTGACGTTTCGGCGTGAGCCTTAATCATACAAACACACATTTTGGTATCACAGCTTTACTGCAGTGCTTTGTGTATAGTTGTATACTTGTACACTAATTATTGTGTGTTACCAATCCAATATGATGCTGTGTCTCAACATCTTCATCACATCTGCTGCAAATTTCAAGGAGACAGAAGAAGAAGAAGCTGCAGTGAAGATCTCAGAATAAAGACATCAGAAATGTTAAATACTAAATTATTAAAAGTGGTTATCATCACTGGCAGCATCACATTGAAAAACAACTCTGGAGAGAATGTGACCTGAAATGAACATGAAGGAAAACTTTAAGCTTTGCTTTAGAACCAGGCAAAAAAAAAAATAGTTAAAATGATAAGAAAAAGACAATCAAAATATAATCAAAATTTCTTAGAACATGTCATGAGAAGATAGAAGTTGGAGAACTTAGTAGTGACTGGAAAATTCAAGAGAAAAAAGAAGAGACAAAAAGCCAAGGGAAAAATGGAAGAGACAAAGGTCAAGGGAAAAAGGAAGAGACAAAAAGCCAAGGGAAAAAGGAAGAGACAAAGGCCAAGGAAAAAGGAAGAGACAAAAGGCCAAGGGAAAGAGGAAGAGACAAAGGCCAAGGGAAAAAGGAAGAGACAATGGCCAAGGGAAAAATGAAGAGACAATGGCCAAAAGGAAAATATTTCAGCGAGTTAACCAAGTGGCAAGAAAAAGGAAAATCACCTGAACTAGTTGCAGTCACAAAGGACTGAACAAGATGGAGAAGTATGTTTGCCAACAATACCCAGTACAGCACATAATAATAATAATAATATTTTATTATTATTATTATTATTATTCAGAAACCACTCTCCATGGAAAATAATATCTGTTGCTTGTATAGGATCACTGTTACTATGAATGTGCCAAACCTGAGTCCAGTCTCTATTTTTTTTGTTGTTGTTGTTGTCCATCAATCTACATCACTGTCGATCTCTTGTTCTCTCTAGTGCAGTTTTCATGACTGTATTTTATTTGACAAACAGCCCTGGCCAATCTAGCACTCTGTGACCCACAGCTGACACGCTACTGCCAGATCTGGCAAACCATGGCTGACCAAGACCTTGTCCCATCTCTCTGTTGGTATCCCCAGCAACAGGTCTAGCCTGGATAAAAGAGATCATCATAGTCCCCAAGGCGGGGGAGTCTGCTAAAGAAGTACTTCGCACCCCTTACTTTTTAGCTCCACACATGGGCTGAAAAATTAACCGCCATACCCCCACCCCCCCACCAAGTCCAACATGTATAAACTAGGAAAAAAAGTAGGAACAGCTTTATTACTTAACGACTACAAAGTTGTGACGTTTCGGCGTGAGCCTTAATCATACAAACACACATTCTGGTATCACAGCTTTACTGCAGTGCTTTGTGTATAGTTGTATACTTGTATACTAATTATTGTGTGTTACCAATCCAATATGATGCTGTGTCTCAACATCTTCATCACATCTGCTGCAAATTTCAAGGAGACAGAAGAAGAAGAAGAAGCTGCAGTGAAGATCTCAGAATAAAGACATCAGAAATGTTAAATACTAAATTATTAAAAGTGGTTATCATCACTGCATTCTTGATAAATCCATATGTGCTTTGATCTCTTCTTTGGAAGAGGGAGGATACCAACAAGAACGATGATCAGGTAACTGGCGGTGACTGGGGAAGAACTCACTATCTTCAGTCTGAGAAGCAGTGTCAAGATTAATTCAGGCTAAATAAGTACTGGAAAAATTATAGTGTCTCACTTCACTTCACACAGAAGACCAAAGGAATCACGATTCTCTGCCAGCATTACTTTTATGAAGGACACATGTGGAGTCCAGACTCCAGAACATATCCTACAAGAGTGCCCAAACCATGCAGACCTGAGGCATGAGACATGGCAAAGGACACAAACTTGGGCCAAAAGCTTTGGGGCTCCTATCAGGATCTGGAGAGGACTGTGGGCTTTGCCATGTCAACAGGGATCAGGATCTGAAGTGACCAACAACCTCAAACGCAGAAGAAGAAGATCAATCCAACCATCTCATGAGTATCTATACAACAGTTATACACCAGCATGTAGCACACCATGTGAAAACTAGACAATGTCTTGACCAGTTCTGGTTTGCTAACCATGGTGACAGAACCATTTCTAACATTGATCCTGTACATTAATTAAAATTTATAAAATAAATACCTATAAAACAATATCGAAGACACAAAACTTTTTTTATAATCAAAGATTATAATTGGGCTGTCAGTGTGGCTAGAAAGAAAGTCACTGGTGGATCTCATAATCAACGCAAAAGACAGGGAATTATGAAGAGAAACGACTGCCTATGCCACATGGCATGGCACTTAGAAAAAAAAAAAAAAAATCAAAGATTGCATATGCTATATATTTTGGGAAAGTATGCAATGCCTATTTTCAATTTTTATGGGAAGAATAAAACTGTGAACTCTCTATTATTGAACACAATCATATGACTGCAATTATTTTATTTTTAACTTTCTAAAACAACATTTAAATGACCCATTTATCTTATCTTACATCCATCCTGTGCTGTTAAACATACATATGCTCGCTTGGTATTTAGCCAAGTTATCCTGTTTTCAGCGAGCTTTTCAACCTCATTAAGGGATTTTATGCCCACTAATCTGAAATGTCACACCTAAGCTAAATGTAATTTGTGATGAGATGGGGAATACCTTGACAGAGACAGAGGAAATTCTAGAAAGACGGAAAGAATATTGCAAAGGAATGTATGAAACAACCGACTGTGGAAACAGAATCAACAGTGTGAATTATTATTGGAGGAGAAAGAACCCGAACCGACAATAGAAGAAGTTTTATGGGCAATAAAGAATCTGAAAAATGGTAAATCACCAGGATGTGATGAGATAACAGCTGAATTTATTAAAGCAGGAGGAAAGGAGTATGCAACAATCTATCATGCACTGTGCAAAAAGATATGGCATTCAGGTATTTGGCCAAAAGAATGGAAAAGAACTGTATTCATACCACTGATAAAAAAGGGTAACCTGAAATTATGCACAAACTACAGAACTGTTGCCCTGATTAGTCATGCCAGTAAAATTCTGTTAAAAATCATAATGGGTAGACTTCAAAAGAAAATAGAAGAAGAAGTCAATATGGTCAAAGCTGATTTCAAGCAAGGAAGAGGATCAAGAGATCATATATTCAATCTAAGATTATTAATAGAGAAATGCAGAGAGTTTAATGTGAATCTATATTTATCCTTTATAGACTACTCAAAGGCATTTGATTGTGTACAACACCAGAAACTTTGGGAAATAATGGAAAAAATGGGATTTCCAACACATTTGATACAATTAACATCACTGCTGTATCTCGACCAACAAGCAGCAGTAAGAATAAATGGTGAAACAACAACTTGGTTTGACATAAAACAAGGGGTCCGTCAGGGGTGCATATTGTCACCCTACTTATTTAACTTGTATACTGAAAATATAATGAGGAATGTTAGAGAAGATGTAGACAAAGAATATTACGATGCCATAACAGTTGGAGGTTATGAAATACCAGAGATTAGATATGCTGATGACACAGTATTGCTGTCCACAACACAAGAAGGAATGGAAAAACTAATTATGTCAGTCCGCAAGAACAGCAAAGAGCAGAACCTCTATCTTAATGCAAAGAAAACTAAAGTGATGACAACTGACAAAACAAACAAGGCAACTGAAATATGTATCAATGAGGAAAAACTGGAAGAAGTGGAGAGTTTTGAATATCTTGGATCACTACTAACTAATAATGGGGATACAATGAGGGAAATTAAAAGGAGGACATCTATTGCTCTTCAGAAAGTAAAACAAATAAAGAATCTGTGGAGAGGAGCAGACAGAACCACAAAAATAAGATTTTTAAGGGCATGCATCTTTCCCATCACAACATATGCCTGTGAGACCTGGACACTTAACAAAACAGCTGAGAAACACATAAATGCCTTTGAATGTAAATGCTATAGAAGAGTTCTCCAAATATCGTGGACACAAAAAAGAACAAATATATCTATACTACAAGAGCTTAATATTGAAGAAGGCTGGCTAGTAAAGAGGATTAAAGAGAGAAAACTTAAATATTTTGGACACATTAAACGTCATGATAATTTAGAGAAGACCGTATTGGAAGGATACATAATGGGAAAAAGAAAAAGAGGAAGACCGAAACGAAGATGGCTGCAAGACATCGTTGATGATCTGGAAATGGATGCAGCAGCAGCAGGCCATCTTGCTCACAACCGAGAGGCCTACAGGAGTGCTGTTTGGGAGGCAAAGTTCCGCAAGGGACATGCAAAGGAATGAATGAATGAAAGACTACTCAAAGGCATTTGATTGTGTACAACACCAGAAACTTTGGGAAATAATGGAAAAAATGGGATTTCCAACACATCTGACACAACTAACATCACTGCTGTATCTAGACCAACAAGTGGCAGTAAGAATAAATGGTGAAACAACAACTTGGTTTGACATAAAACAAGGGGTCCGTCAGGGGTGCATATTGTCACCCTATTTATTTAACTTGTATACTGAAAATATAATGAGGAATGTTAGAGAAGATGTAGACAAGAATATTACGATGCCATAACAATTGGAGGTTATGAAATACCAGAGATTAGATATGCTGATGACACAGTATTACTGTCCACAACACAAAGAGGAATGGAAAAACTAAATATGTCAGTCCGTAAGAACAGCGAAGAGCAGAACCTCTATCTTAATGCAAAGAAAACTAAATTGATGACAACTGACAAAACAAACAAGGCAGGTGAAATATATATCAATGAGGAAAAATTGGAAGAAGTGGAGAGTTTTGAATATCTTGGATCACTACTAACTAATAATGGAGATACAATGAGGGAAATTAAAAGGAGGACATCTATTGCTCTTCAGAAAGTAAAACAAATAAAGAATCTGTGGAGAGGAACAGACAGAACTACAAAAATAAGATTTTTAAGGGCATGCATCTTTCCCATAGCAACATATGCCTGTGAGACCTGGACACTTAACAAAACAGCTGAGAAACACATAAAAGCCTTTGAATGTAAATGCTACAGAAGAGGTCTCCAAATATCATGGACACAAAAAAGAACAAATATATCTATATTACAAGAGCTTAATATTGAAGAAGGCTGGCTAGTAAAGAGGATTAAAGAGAGAAAACTTAAATATTTTGGACACATTAAACGTCATGATAATTTAGAGAAGACCGTATTGGAAGGATACATAATGGGAAAAAGAAAAAGAGGAAGACCAAAACGAAGATGGCTGCAAGACATCGTTGACGATCTGCAAATAGACGCAGCAGCAGCAGGCCATCTTGCTCACAACCGAGAGGCCTACAGGAGTGTTGTTTGGGAGGCAAAGTTTCGCAAGGGACATACAAATGAATGAATGAATGAATGAATCTGGCCTCTCTTAACAATGTCCTCTTTAGAGTTTCACGTGGTCGACCTCTTTTTTCTTCACCCTGTTGTGTTCCATTTCATAGCTTTTTTGGGGATTCTCTGATTGTTTCTTCTCATTATATGACCGACATATGTCTATCTCCTTTTTTCTGTTCACCTATGAGACAGGCTGTTGTTTGCTCATCTGCCTTATCTCTGCATTGTTCTTGCATTTGTTCCATTTTATACAGAGTATTTTCCTTAGGCATTTGTTTGCACAAGTCTGTTGTTTATTTTTTTAGTTGTTTTCCAGCTTTCACATGCATAAATGAGGGTGGATATTACATTTGAATCGAATAATCTCAACTTGGTTTTTGTCCTTTTGAATACCATATGCTCTCAAGATTCTTGAAGGTCAATGCTGCTTTTGCAATTCTAATTCTAACATCCTTTCTGGTGTCACCATCCTGGTCTATGTAACTGTAAAGGTATGCAAACTGGTTTACTTCTTCAACAGCTCTTCCTTCTATATATATTTATATTTCTTGATTAATGAGAAGTTTCATTATTTTTGTTTTTTCCTTGTTAATTTCAAGTCTTATTTTACTAGCCAGTTAAGACAAACTTTTTTTTTTTCTAATGACTCACAGTAGGCTGTAAAAATACCAATAACAATACCAAGAAATATGAACATAGGTTGGTCACTTGCTGCACCTGAATGAAAACAGATTACTCAAGACAAGAAATGAGCAAGAAAGGGCTCACCCAAAGGCACAAAGGCATGAACTTTTCAGACAGACTCCACAAACATTTGAAAGATGAGATGAAAGATAAAAATATGAAAAAAAAAATCAATTCACATTTGAAGTATTGTTATTGTCTCTGCCTTGTTCATATTAAGACAGAAGATTATGCTTGGGTGCAATTCTCTATTTCTGCCACATTAATATTGCCCTTCTTATATCTGAAGTAGATAATTATGCAGGTGGATGTCAGCTGTTTACAGAAGCCCTCAAGCATTCTTTTTTAATAAGCAACTACTCGTATACCCGAAAACTATCAATATTTGACTGGAAAATCAGTTATGGCAACTGCAAACTGTGTCTGACTGGAAAATTTTATTTTACACTGGTAGATACAGCACCAGTTTAATTTTATTTTTATAAAGACAGCATTCATTCATTCATATAAAGACAGCATTCATTCATTCATTTGCATGTCCCTTGTGGAACTTGCCTCCCCAACAGCACTCCTGCAGGCCTTTCAGTTGTGAGCATGATGACCTGCTGCTTATACATCCATACAGATAGCATATAGCATCAATTTAATCTTATTTTGACATATACAGGATATAGCACTGGTATAATCTTATTCTGACATGTGGATAGCATACAGCAGTGTTTTGTTCTTATTCTGACATGGATAGCATACAGCACCAGTTTAATCTTACTCTGACATGAATAGCTTACTACAGTGGTATAATTTTATTATGGCTGCAATACTGCATTAGAGGAACTTACAAATGTTAAGACAGGGCTACAAAGACTGGACCTCGAATGTGAGAAGCAAGGAGAAATTGCTGTTTCCTTGTAAACCATCACAATGGATGTTTGCCTGGCAAAAATTAAACCAGAAATGGCAAAGTCTAGTCTTCCAGCTTGTCTTTTGTTAAATTATGTAACATGTCTGTGGCACTATAAATGTAGTGTCTCTTCCACTAATTCTTCTCATTCCTTATGACTGGGGGAAAAAAAAAATCTTGCTTTGAATCTCAGTTTTAGTTTATTATATTGCAAAAAAAAAAAAAAAAAAGAGAAAAGATTTGCCATAAAACATCCACGTTCTGGGGAGATTACCGAACAATGCAAACCATTATCCCCAACCTACAATATCAATGCTTCAAGGTTTGCTGGAGTTTTGAAAAAAAAAAACAAAAACAAAAAACACTTACAGTTCGTTCCAAAGGAGGCTCCTCCAGATTGCCCAGTGCCCCTTTTAAGGTATAGATCACCTTGTCAGGCGGCGTATCAGAGGTATTTGTCCGATTCAGGTAAACTGTGATTAAATCTGGTGGGTCTAAAGATGTGAACGTATCGTTTCCAAGCAAAACTGCCTGAGTACTGGGCAGGTGTTTGGCATCGCTTGTGTAACGAATGATGGCACCTACAATCATACCTGGCACCACATAAAGACAGAAACTTGCAATACTGCTCTCAGACTGATAAGATTTTGAAACTACACATGAGTATTAGTGTTCTGACTGGTTGCTTGTGACTAGAAGACTTTCATTTCCCCTAGATGGCTTTCATTTCCCCAGATGACTGTAACACAACAATATTCACTTCCCTAGACGACTTTAATGCTGTCGTCTTCCACTGATGCCTTTATTGCAGTAATCTTCACTTTCATATATGGCTTTAATACAGTCATCTTCACTTCTACAGATGACTAAAGCAATGATCCTCACCTTCATAAACTGCATTATTGCAAGTCTTTATTTTCATACTCCACAATAATCTTCTCTTGCATAAACTGCTTTATTGCAATAATCTTCACTTCCATAAACTGTTTTATTGCAATAACCTTTACTTCCATAAACTGCTATAATGCAAAAAATGTTCACTTCCATAAAATGGTTTAATGCAATAATCTTCACTTCCATAAACTCTTTCATTGCACTAATCTTCACTTTCATAGGTTGCTTCTATGAAGTTGTCTTCACCTCTTTTTATATATACAGTGATCACACTTAGATTTTTTAAGACTGATACAATTGTACAATGTTCATATGAATTTTTTTTTTCTTACCTTATTTGTGGTGAGATTTTAATATAAAGCGTTCACATGCTGAACCTAAGTCAAAACTGGCTTATTCTCCTCCATGCAAATTAAGCATCATCAGCCTGCTGCTCAAATTACCCTCTAACCAATGCTGCTGGCTGCCTTATACTAGAATTTTGATAACATAAACCAGTTACAGCAACTGACAACCTCCAAAACTTTTGATTTTTCCTTTTTTCTATAAGTAATTACCAGTAACTGCTGGTTAATATGATCACTTTATGTATGTCTGTATCTGCAATTCTGTTTCCTGCATAACCTGTCCTTTTTTTTTATATAGTTTCACTAAAGAACCACAGAGCTGGGATTTTTAGATCATGCCACTGGGCCAGGAGGTGCATCTGGGTGTTTCACAGGTGGTCCATCAGGGTGTTTCACATGAGGTGCATCTGGGTGTTTCACAGGAGGTGCATCAGGGTGTTTCACAGGAGGTGCATCTGGGTGTTTCACAGGAGGTGCATCTGGGTGTTTCACAGGTGGTGCAATTTTGGAGGACATATGGGGTGCATAAATACATGCATACAGCACAGAGTCACAAACTTTGAACTTTGTAGTACAGATAAAGAGCAATCACAAAGTGCATCACACGCCCAAGAGACAAATACTCCTAAAGTGAGGTAAACATTTCATCAAATACTTGTGGATGATTTTTTATTTTCCAGATGTTTATCTGGTGTGAAGAGTCAGGGTTAAGGTAAAGGTCCTATGGCACCTTTGGGCTGTAGTGTTTGTTTCCATACTTCTCTTGAACTGGCTGGTTGAGAGTAAAGATATGCCCTAATGTTTGGTCATCCTTGTGGCCATCTGAAAGAAGCTATGTCCTCAAAGAGAAAGCAATCCTGTTCTTGTTCTGAAAGCTACAGAGCATATTCTTGGATCCTCTACTGTATAATGATGCTGTTTTCAGTCAGGATTGTGGAGTTAGAAGACCAATCCTTCAAATCCAAACCCTGATTTTCTACAACTAATTCCAACTACAACATAAATGCTAAATTTCCATCAACTCCAATTCTTCCAAGAATTACCTCCAACTTGACAGTCCTGGGTCTCTCTGCTTGGAACTACATGCAGGATATTCTTAGCAAACGATGCTGTGAAAATGGAGGCACACAGGGCATCATGTTAGACTAGGAGAAGGTTTCAGTGACTTGTTTGAAGATGGTATCCAAAATAAAAAAGTAAGCTTCTATGCAGACTCCACCACCACAACTAGCTTAAGCCCACTAGCCAGACTGGGCACCACTGGTTCACTAGCACCAACAATGTTTCTAACACTGTGTCATCTTTCCTCCACATACATGATAATAACTGAAGGCTGTCATTGTATTTCTCATATCTTGTGAGTAAGTGCACACAAAAAAGAAAAAACAAAGAACTGATAGATGAGTTAAGTCCTCTGTATTGTCCATTTCTTACAAAGCTCCACCACCAAACAGAGGCCACACTGATTCTTGCCTAATTTCCCAGTGTGCTGTAACATAGCCACCTTCCTGGCAGTGTTGCAAGTATGACAAATAGCAAACAGACCTTAGCTTGTTATAACTGTCTTGCCCCCCCCCACCCCACAGTAGCATGCAGCTATCATCATCATCATCATCCTGTGACCTCCTCCCCATGGAAGGTCTGCTGCAGTGGTCCTTCGGTTTGCTCTGTCCTTTGTTTTCTGTGCATCAGGCCAAGCTCAGCTTTGAGTAGTTTCTTTTCTTATGTTGTCCGCCGATTTACATTGCTGTCGACCTTTAGCTCTATTTCCTTTTACATGTCCCTCTAGTCACTATAATTTTCATTATTGTATTATGCAATGTAGCACTAAAAGCAAGTAAATAATTTAGCAGGAAGCGATATCTGTTTTAGATCGATAACTATCAGGAAGCGATATCTGTTATAGATCGATAACTATATTGCATTAATATCAATTCAATCGTACGAAATAGCATAACTTTAAAAGTAACAACTGCTCACCATATATTATGGACAAACCCGTTTCGTGCACAAACCGAAATCGTCGATGCTTGAATAACCAAACAGTCAATATAGTTAGCAATAGAAGACCAAGTAGCATTAGAATTGTTAAACTGTCCGTCCTATGCTGCTGCACAGCCCTTTCTTCATAGGAAGGCCGTAGATCTTTGTCTTCTATATTCGCAGACATTGTTCCAGAAATACAGAGAGCACACAGAAATGTGAGTAATGATAACAAGGAAAAGAGTGTCTCCGTCGCCATATTGAGACCTCCTACCACGATTACTTCCGGTAGGTCAAAGAAGTTTCCGGGTTCCGGGATCGATATCCGGTAGAGGTGTCCACTATAGTCCCTCCTTAGAGCTGTCTGGAACAAAGATGGCCAGGGGCGTAACTGCGGTAAGGCACAAACCACTGGAGACAAACGAGGAAGATGGACATAATTTTTATGGATTGGGGGGGGGGGGGGGGTCTATCAGCTGTGTCATTCAAAATAATTAACAGTCCGCTCTGCTTATTTTCAAACCCAAATGTGTGCACAAAATAAATAAATAAATGTGTTGTATCTCCTTCATCTTCTGCGTCGTCATCCTCAAAATGACTTTCGTTGAATTGTGTTGCGGCATTCGACTTTGTCTCTGCGCATTTTTTAGCACGGGGTTCGTCTTCCCATTGTGACCCCTGATTACTTGGCCAGGCTACTGTCTGTTTCCGGGGTCACCGCTGGGAGCCATAACAGGACCCTAGCTGGCAGTAGTTCACCAACCCTGACGCAAGTAGGCATGGGTCGCTGAGCACTGTCTCATTCAGATTAAGTAATGTGTCTTCGCCCCTAATTCGTCGTTTTCTTTACAAGAATAGTAATAATGGCACGTGCAGTTTTAAGTTCACCAACTGGTGGTAAATAGTTCAAGGTCATATCACGTGTCTGGTTGACGATGTGTGTGCTCGAGGTTTCCTCTGTTCTTGACCCGACTGCCGGAAGCTGTGTGACGCCCCTGGCACGTCCATGACTTCACAAATGGCACTGCATACCATTCTCCAAGAGGGCTTTACTATCACGTTGACAGCCATGAAATGAAAGATACTTTCAACGAGGAGAGAGCTTGTTAGTAATGCTTTAGATTAATCGCTGTCTTGGAATTTTTATGTCTTTCTTATCAGAAACAAATGGAATTATCTAGCGAGTTTCTGATTTGACAACAATGAGCAGAAATGTGGTTTATTAGAAGAATGTTGCGAATTCCCCGGACAGCAAAAATAACTAATAGAGAATGTATGAGAAGAGCTGGAGATACAAAAAATCTTGAGAAAAAAATAAGAGAAAGACAATGTACTTTCATATGACATGCAATGAGAATAGGGGGCATTTAAAATATTGTAACAACAAGAAAAATAGAGGGCAGAAGAGTCAGGGTGAGACCAAGAGAAATGATACTGGAAAGTCTGACGAGATAGTGTGAGAAGAGATCACCAACTGAGCTGATGGCCTACATGAAGGATCGTGTACTCTGGAGAAGCATAATAGCCAAAGCTAGTCAGCACGGCACCTGATGGCGATGATGATGAGCAGAAACTTCACAAATTTTTCCAGGCTTTCATTTTCTGCAGTGCATTTATACATCTTGGAATCGGACAATCGAATCTTACAAGTGATACATCCGAGTTCTGTACTGCTAAAGAAAGAACAGAAAGCTCTTCCATGATGTTAATCATCATAGTATAGGTCATCAATAGAACTTATTTTTTCGAACTTTTTATTAAGATGATAAATATTGTTGTCAGAAAAATATAAGCCTAGATGGGGATGCGTTCTATACTGCTCACGTAACTCTTGCATTGTATGCTAGCTAACGCCAAATTTTATGGATCTGGAAGTCCATTGAAATGATTTAATTTTATATTGATTTTTGTTTGATGTATGGGAGAAGCAATAAATTGTTATCGACGAATGACTGAAAATAGTTTATTGAAGTCACTGACTTAAATGCATCTTGTGATGTCAACTGAACTCTGCGATCCAGACAATGTCAGCTAATAATTTCAGGTCAGTCAGTCATTTGCATGTCCCTTGCAGGAACTTTGGCTCCCTAATAGTTCTCCGGTAGGCCTCTCGGTTGTAAGCAAGGTGGCCTTCTGCTGATGCATCCATTTGCGGATTATCAACGATGTCTTACAGCCATCTTTGCCTTGGTCATCCTCTCTTTCTTTTTACCATTATGTACCCTTCTAAGACAGTCTTCTCTAGATTATCATGACGTTTAATGTGTCCAAAATATTTAAGTTTTATCTGTTTAATCCTCTTTACTAGCCAACCTTCTTCAATATTAAGTTCTTGCAGTATGGATATATTTGTTCTTTTTTGTCTTCATGATATTTGAAGAACTCTTCTGTAATAATCCGAAGTATAAAAGTGAAAAAAAAATCTGGATCCAACTCTTTATTTCCTTCCCAAAATATTGCTTGCACCATCTGAATAAAGAGCTATTAAACTAATTTGTATTTAAATAATACATGAAACAACAGTGAGACAAATGCAGACGATTAAATATCTTGGAACGCTATTAACACTGGATGCTCAGTAAGAGCTAGCAACAGAGTGTTATAACTGCTTTTACATCTATCAAATCCAACTCTTTAAGGGCAACAAAATCATTAACATAATCTTCAAAATTATTTATCTTACATCATACAAGTGTCACTAGAACACATTTTTATAACAACGCAACTAATGAAAAAAAAAGTTACTACGACGTTTCTTTGTATACATTGGCTATTCCAAAATCATGATTATTCCCAAATCATGACTATTCCAAAATCAATTTCGGACTGGTAGTAAAATTCCACAGCAACAGGCGCATTTCCTGTAGAAGCTAGTAAAGTGATATCTACTAAATGTTAAACCACAGTCCATTTTGTTCAGTCGTTTGCGAGCAGTGACTGAGTAAATATGGACTATAAAATCGTCATTCCCACCAGCTGTAAAGTCCGTGGTGTGACTCGTTTTCTGGAAGCAGAAGGACACAGCATCCCCAGAGATTCATCGTCGACTGAGACGTGTGCATATCAGCTACTAACCAAGGGTAATAACGCACAGCCCCACAGTGTGAATTGCCACAACAGCACTTAGCTTCACTGCGGGATTTTCTACCATCACCTTTCAGTCCGGACTTCGCGCCAAGAAAGTTTAGCAAGATTAAGGTCTGGCTGGCTACCTGGCATATCGATACCAACAATGGTTGGAGTAAACATCTGTCTGGATACCTTGGCAGCGCCGTGCTATGACAAGAGATTGCAAAAGCTGGTATCACCGGACAACAATTTTGGTCACGATTGTGTGGAAAGCTAATATAGTTGTGTATGTAAGTTTTGCATCTAATAAATTGGTTCCTTTATTTATTTACTTTTTTTTAAACTAGCCAATAAAAAGCTGACGTTTGAAAAGTCCTCGCATTTCTGGAAAGCTGTGAGAAGTTTATTTCTTCTAGTTTATTTTTTCTTTCTTGTTTAGCTTGAGGTTACAACTTAAGTTACAAGTAAAGTGCAAGCAAAAATCAGTCGCAGCGGTAAACATCCGCCATTTCATATAAGATGAAATCCCCAATACCAAAGTTATTTTCATAATAGCATCATTCAAACTGAATATTTCTCCGACACTGAATTTGCACCGGTATAAAGTGAAATTATCAAGCATTCGCACTGGAACTATATTAAGCATGGAAGAATCCTTCGCAAAGTGACAATATACGTTCTCTCCCATTGACTCGTTCTCTCACATGTAAACGAAACGTCACGTGATTTGTTGAACGAATTCGACTGGTGGCATTGAACTTCGTGAGAACACAACCCTTAGAGCAGTGATTCTCAACCTGTGCTTCAAGGACTACAAATGGTCCTTGGAGCAGTATCAAGTGGTCCGGGGCTGCATTACCTGTCTGGGAACTGTGCCTCCCTAACAGCTCTCCTGCAGGCCTCTCGGTTGTAAGCAAGATGCCCTGTTGCTGATGCATCCATTTATCAAAGATGTCTTGCAGCCATCTTCGCCTTGATCTTCCTCTCTTTCTTTTCCCTATTATGTATCCTTCCAAGACGGTCTTCTCTAAATTCTCATGACGTTTAGTGTGTCCAAAATATTTAAGTTTTCTCTGTTTATAATCCTCTTTACTACCCAGCCTTCTGCAACATTAAGTTCTTGTAGTTCTTTTTTTTTTTTTTGTGTGTCCATGATATCTGAAGAGCTTTTCTATAGCATTTAGATTCAAAGGCATTTATGTGTTTCTCAGGTGTTTTGTTAAGTTCCAGGTCTCACAGGCATATGTTGCGATTGGAAAGATCCATGCCCCTGTCTACTGAACAAAAATATTTAACATTCATGCATAACTATATTACATATAAGAAGGGATCCGTAACATATATGGATTTGGAAAAGTGGCCCTTTTATGTAAAAATGTTAGGAACCACTAGCTAAAAGTACCCAATGTTGTCGGCAAAGTATGCGTGAAGTTGTGAAACCAACAAGTCAAGGATTCTTTGTAGCTGCAGCAATCGGGAGACATGTCGGTGATTTCCAATTAATGGGTTGTGTGTGTGAGTGAGTGAGTGAGTGAGTGAGTGAGTGAGTGAGTGAGTGAGTGAGTGAGTGAATGAGTGAGTGAGTGAGTGAGTGAGTGAGTGAGTGAGTGAATGAGTGAGTGAATGAGTGAGTGAGTGAGTGAGTGAGTGAGTGAGTGAATGATGAGTGAGTGAGTGAGTGAGTGAGTGAGTGAGTGAGTGAGTGAGTGAGTGAGTGAGTGAGTGAGTGAGTGAATGAGTGAGTGAGTGAGTGAATGAGTGAGTGAGTGAGTGAGTGAGTGATGAGTGAGTGAGTGAGTGAGTGAGTGAGTGATATTTTACTAACCTTGTAAAACATGTTAAAGTTTCTTAAAAATATAACTTATTTGTGATTTTCTTTCGCCATATTTATCAGTTTGGCAAATTCGAGAAAACTGTAACACCCCGTTGTTTGGAGAGGAGGGATGGAAGTGCTTACCTTGGATTTTTTTTCCCCTTAGATTTACTTTTTTTCCAAATACAATTCTCCTCTCTCTCTCTCCCTCTTTCTCTCTCTCTCTTTCTCTGTCTATGCGTATGTGTGTGTGTGGTTGTCTATGCTAACACATTTAGACTACTGCTCAACAATCTGGGATGGTTGCTTAGTGTGAAATGCAAAAGAGGTTCTACTCACTTCAAAAGCGAGCAGTAAAGCTTATTAGTGACAAAGATCAACCACAAACAACTAACCAGCACAAACGTATCAAAATACTGCCTCTTAAGAACAGGTTTCTCTTCAACAAAGCCAAGTTGGTACATCACATTCTTTTACAGCATGCTACGTCCCATTTATGGAACCTATTTAAATTTAGCCCAAAGTGCAGCCAACGCTTAAACAATATGTCTTCCAAACCCCAGACTTGATCTTTACAATAAAAGCTTTACTTATTCTGCTGCTCGTCTTTGGAATACCCTCCCATCCTGTATAATATATATATATATATATATATATATATATATATATATATTATATATATATATAAACAAACTATACTCCTTCCTACAACTACAAACTTTTCATATATCTATTTTATGTCGACTAAATGCCTCCATGATTCATAAAACTTTTTAAAAAGTTATTTTAGACTGCTCTTAAAAACACCAAGTTAATTTAATTGCTTATTCTGAATAGTACCGACATTTTTGTTTGGTACATAGTCATTGATATATGTATGTAGTTACTTTCTGTACTGAGTGCAAGGATAAGAGCGAAAAGTAAATGTTATATTTTATTTTATTTTATTTTATGTCTCTCAGCTTTCCAATGTTAGTTATGTTTGTTATAAGAGCAGCATATTTGTAGAATGTCTGGAACAGAATGAAAGTTGTATGATAAAGGACAGAATGTCAGACAGGCCTGCTTGCCCAATTCTTAATCCTTTTTGAAATAAAGATCAATCAATCACTCAATATTGCAGAGATAAGACAGATGATTGAACAGCAACCAGTCCCATTAGTGATCAGGAAAAGGAGATGGATATATGTTGGTCACGTGATGAGAAGAAAAGATCAGAGAATCGCAAAACAAGCTATCAAGTGGAACACAACAGGCCAAAGAAAAGAGGGAGACAGCGTGAAACTCTAAAGAGGACTTTGTTAAGAGAGGCCAAATTAATAGGCATAAAATCCCTTGATGAGGTTGAAGAGCTCGCCGAGAACAGGAAAAAAATTGGCGAAATGCCTTGCGAGCCCTGTGTGACGTTTAACGGCACGGGAAGGATATAAGATATAAGATAAGAATCACTCATCAATCAATCTCTCTCTCATGCATACACACACACACACATTCTCTCTCTTTCTCCTCTTTTTCTTTCTTCTCTTTCTCTTTCTTTCTTCTCTCTCTCTCTCTCTTTCTTCTCTCTCTCTCTCTCTCTCTCTCTTCTTTCTCCCTCTCACGCACACACACACACTCTCTCTTTCCCATCTTTCTCTCTCTTTTCTTCTCTCTCTCTCACTCTTTTTTCCCTTCTCTCTCTTTTTCCTCTCTCTCTCTCTCTCTCTCTCTCTCTCACTCCACTTCAGCCACTATTAAAGAAAGTTTACTGAAATTCTACTGCAGAAGCCACCAGTCCCGGAGCTAAGGCAGTTTTCTGGGCTGGCAAGTCCCCGCACACTAACACCATGCCCTGCTTCCCAGAGCTGCTTATAACAACCAGCTATTTCAGCTTGGGTAAGGAAGTAAATATAGTTTCTATAGTGACAGTCTATCTATCCATCACGATGTCGTCTTCTTGGGTCCACTCCCCTTCTGCAGAATTAGTCTGTATTCAGCGATCATGAAAGCGTTGGCCGTAGCTAATACAAAGTTCCATGCAAATAGAAAAAGCTTGATATTCACAACTGTTATGTCGTAATCAGGCGTTTCTTACAGTAACAGGAACCTGGGAAACTGTTGGAAATGGTGAGTAAATGAAGGCATTAATGATTCACAGGACTCACAGATGCATTAAAAAAGTATATTGCGGTGACAAAGCAAACGAAATGTGCACGTTACAAATAAGCATGGGTTGCGATTCCTCTTATTGTTGTTCAAAGTCTTGTATGATCCAAACCTTCTTCACATTTTTGACACATCATCATAAGAAAAGTACTGTCCTCTCTCTGTTTGTTTCCATGCCGGCTGGCGTTGGCTGTAATCTCTCTCTCTCTCTGAACCTTAAGTGCCCAGGCCACATGGGGCTTCCGCAAGGGTTTTCCACAAATGCCTGTCCTTTGCCTTTTTTTCTGCTCTTGCCCAGGTGAGGCCTCTGTTGCTCAACATTCTTTCTGTTGTTCTTCTCCATGTCTCTTTTGGTCTACCCTTACTTCTGTTCCCCTATGGTGTCCATCTTAGTGCTATTTTTGGTAGTGAGTTGTCAGTCATTCGGAGCACATGTCCCAACCATCGCCAGCGTCTTTCCTCAATAACTGTTGTCAGTGGCTTCATCTGCATTTCTGCCAACAAGATGTTATTTCTTATGGTGTTTGGCCAAAATATTTTTCTAATTCTTCGTAAACATTTAGTCTGGAAAGAATTCAACTTGTTTTCTATGGTTTTGGTGATTTTCCAGCATTCACTTCCATAGAATAGTACACTTAGAATATTATTCTTAAATATCCTGATTTTCGTATTTATGTTTAGTTTTTTAGATTTCCATATAGTCTGCAGGACTGCAAAAGCCTGGTTTGCTCTAGTAAGTCTGCTGTTGATGTCCTCTGTGCTGTCTCCATTTTCTACTACTCTACTGCCAAGGTATACAAATTCGTTGACCTCCTCCACTAACTTGTTATCTGAGTACATTTCTGTTGTTCACATTTTGCTTCATTAACTTTGTCTTTCCTACGTTGATCTTTAGTCCTATGTTGTTTGTATTCTGATTTAGCTTGTTTATCTTGTATATCTTTGTGGCTGCTTGATAGTAGACAAATGTCGTCCGCAAAGTCAAGGTCCTCCAGCACTGTGTCAAGGGTCCATTGTCATCCTCTGCATTTGTCTAATGTTGCCTCCTTCATTAACCAGTTTACTGCCAAGATAAATAATGTTGGTGATGGTACACATCCCTGCTTCACTCCGTTGGCTGTAATGCTCTTCTAAAAATCCATTTTCCGAATGTGATTATAAGCTGTGCTGGCGTTTTTTTTTTGCCTATGCCATCTAGTTAATCCAACCAGCATTTTCTCTCCCTGTCTACGTCGGTCTCTTTTGCCTTCTACCTTTCCTGTTGTCACAGTGTATTCTAGCTTGCCTCGCCGTAGACTGTGTCCTAAGAATCTAAATTGTCTTTCTTTCTGCCTTTTGTTATCGTTTGTCTCGTCTCTCCAGCCTCTCTTAGAACCCCGTCGTTTGATTTCTTTGCTGTCCCTGGTATTCGTCCCGTTCTTCTAAGTAACCACATTTCAGTGGCTTCTAGTTGGCCTTGTACTTCAGTACCGACTGGCCATGCCTCAGATCCGTAAAATAAAACTGGCTCGATGTAGCACTGGATTACTCTTTTCCTCACTCCCAATGACAGTGAGTATTACATAGAATTCTCTTCATTTTATGAAACATTATTTTGGCTTGCATTATTCTGCTCGTTATCTCAGTTAAGCATCTTCCACCTGAGGCCATCAGTTCCCCCCCCCCTCCTCCTCCCTTTATAACATATATGTTAACTTAGACATTCTCTTATTTTCCTGTGTACATCGTCATGTTTATATTTGTATGAATAAAGGGTCTGCTGAAACGTCAAAGCTGGGTCCTGTTTTCGTGAATAAAAAGACCATTTTTCCAAAAAAGTCTAAATCCTTGCTTGCCTCGATGTACTTTATGAGCGAGGTGGAGGAGAGGGGGTGGAGTATTATCATTTTCACGCTTGGCAATGCATCCAAATGAGGGGTGACCTCATGTTTTAGTCATTTTGCTCGGATAGGTCCATTTTCTCTTTGATAAACTTTCTCTTTGATGACTTTTCTTTTTGATAAACTTTCTCTTTGATAAACTTTCTCTTTGATCGAAGAAATTGTTAACTAAACACAACAGTTTCAACATGCGAATGTTAACTTTAGTTCATTTTCTTATCTTTTCAATGACAATTGCGGTTCTGTGCATTTTTAAAAATGGTTTCTGATAAATGTATAATTTTGTAGTGGTAACAATTGTTTTGAAAAAAAAAGAATATTTCTTTTTACCGGTTTCATCTGGTTAATTGTGTGTTTGATGCGGGCATATTGTTGATTTTGTCTTTATTTTATTTCTAAATCAAGTTCGTTGTATACATTTTGCTGCAGAATTATGAACTTGTAGACTAAAGAGACAAGAGCAAGAATTCGGAAAAAAGCTGATATTTATGATTGGCATAAAAAAGAAACTTTGTCAGCCAAAATCAAGTACAGAAGTAAAGAGACAAAGGATATCTTGATAATTATTTTCTCAGTGAATTAGATTATAGTTGGATCTGGGAGTCTAACGGAAAATCAGACAAAAAAAATCAGAGGCAAAACAAACTGCAGATCCACCGCAATAAAGCCAAATCTACTGATGGTATAGCACAGAACGATGACTAAAACAAAACAAAACAAAAAAAGAGTGAATATGTGATAATCACTAACAGATAATCTAAAACTAATTGATCGTGGGTGTGGGAATCTAATGGAAAATCAAACCTTCTGAGGCAAAACAAACTGCAGATCCACCAGAGTAAAGCAAAATCTACTGATGCTATAGCACAGGACGATGACAAAAGGGGAGTGAATATGTCGTAATCACTAATAGATCATCTAAAACTGAGTTATGGCCACATTTGTTGCTATTCTAAGCTGGCCTGGTCTCCAAACCCGTTTGAGAAGTATGACGTCATCCGTTTGGGTTTGCCCGGAAGTGGTTGCCCTGAAGAGAAGAAGAACCTCGACGAGCGCTCGTCTCCTCATGGGTGTGACCGCAAGTTAGTGCTGCAACTTACCTGAGGTCAAGAGATTTCTTGGTCGTACAAGGATGATAAACTAAAACTGAATAATCGACCAAACAGGTAGGCTGTTTTTACCTTGTTTAATTTAAAAAATGACGCATTTCTTTTAAAACAATCGATAACGACCTGATCGACCGATGTGGCGGCTTGCCTTCTGTGGCTTAGGGTCCAGTTTAATGAGTCAGCTGCGACCAACCAGAAACAAGTTACTGGTGCTCTCTGTCTCTCTGGAGCTTCGTTACCCTTGTTTCTAAGTAGCCATGATCTTGCTGAATTACAGGTTTAGTTAGGTTGGGGAGTAGATAACAGTAGCTAGCTTGACGTCCTGGATGGTGCAGAAAAGTTCTTTTAGAAGAACTAAACCACCATTGGAATCCACAGCGAAGACACATTGATAGTCGGACAGGAAGACCACATCAGCTTTGTGCCACGAAGAGGTTGTGCAGTGTCTTGAACAACTCGGCTTCATTGACCACAATGTGTGGACGTTAGTTCTTGGAGCTGTCTCTACTTTTGTTTTAAATATTCTTACGTTTTGATCACAGTGATAGTGCTGCCATTATAGCACTGCCATCCTTTCTCACAGCGCATCTCCCAGTCAGACCTTTTTTCTCGCTTAATCTTAATAGCGCGAAGTGAACAATATGACAGATAATATCTAAGTCTTTCATATACCCCACAAGATGATTAGATATCTAAATCTTTCATATATCCCACAAGATGACTAGATAATATTTAAATCTATCATATATGCCACAAGATGACTAGTATCTAAATCTTTCATATACCCCACAAGATGATTAGATAATATCTAATTCTTTCATATACCCCACAAGAAGACTAGTACAGGTTAAGTTGTCCTCTTAGAGGTTCTTATGTGTTCCAGTGACCTTTGTGTTGTATTGGTGGAGCACAAGTTTTGTTTTGCTTTAAAAAGCTATGGAACTGATTGTTTTTTTTTTATTCTGTCCAGTGGTGATGATGATTGTGGTGGTGGCTGATGATAGAAGCAGGCTGTTATAGTTGCTCCCTGGTGGTGGCTGATGATAGAAGCAGGCTGTTATAGTTGCTCCCTGGTGGTGGCTGATGATAGAAGCAGGCTGTTATAGTTGCTCCCTGGTGGTGGCTGATGATAGAAGCAGGCTGTTATGGTTGCTCCCTGGTGGTGGCTGATGATAGAAGCAGGCTGTTATAGTTGCTCCCTGGTGGTGGCTGATGATAGAAGCAGGCTGTTATGGTTGCTCCCTGGTGGTGGCTGATGATAGAAGCAGGCTGTTATAGTTGCTCCCTGGTGGTGGCTGATGATAGAAGCAGGCTGTTATGGTTGCTCCCTGGTGGTGGCTGATGATAGAAGCAGGCTGTTATGGTTGCTCCCTGGTGGTGGCTGATGATAGAAGCAGGCTGTTATAGTTGCTCCCTGGTGGTGGCTGATGATAGAAGCAGGCTGTTATAGTTGCTCCCTGGTGGTGGCTGATGATAGAAGCAGGCTGTTATGGTTGCTCCCTGGTGGTGGCTGATGATAGAAGCAGGCTGTTATGGTTGCTCCCTGGTGGTGGCTGATGATAGAAGCAGGCTGTTATAGTTGCTCCCTGGTGGTGGCTGATGATAGAAGCAGGCTGTTATGGTTGCTCCCTGGTGGTGATAGCTGATGGTAGAAGCAGGCTGTTATGGTTGTTTTCCTCATTTCCCTGGTGTTGATAGCTGATGGTAGAAGCAGGCTGTTATGGTTGCTCCCTGGTGGTGGCTGATGATAGAAGCAGGCTGTTATGGTTGCTCCCTGGTGGTGATAGCTGATGATAGAAGCAGGTTGTTATGGTTGCTCCCTGGTGGTGATAGCTGATGATAGAAGCAGGCTGTTATGGTTGTTTTCCTCATTTCCCTGGTGTTGATAGCTGATGATAGAAGCAGGCTGTTATGGTTGTTTTCCTCATTTCCCTGGTGTTGATAGCTGATGGTAGAAACAGGCTGTTATGGTTGTTTTCCTCATTTCCCTGGTGTTGATAGCTGATGGTAGAAACAGGCTGTTATGGTTGTTTTCCTCATTTCCCTGGTGTTGATAGCTGATGGTAGAAACAGGCTGTTATGGTTGTTTTCCTCATTTCCCTGGTGGTGGTAGGAGGGGCAGGTAACCTGCTTAGAATGCTCTTCTAATGAGTTACATTACATACTGTTCCAGACAGCGTTGAAGATCATGTTTCTCCATATTGAATGATCTTTGGGGCTTCCAGCCAATTCAGATTCTTTTCTTTTTCCACCCCACTGGATCAGTCCACAGAGTTGTTTTTCTCTTGACCTCTCTCTCCCTTCTTTTCCCCTTGAATTTTCCAGTCATCATCAAGTTCACTAACTTCTGTTTTCTCATGATGTGTTCAGGATATTTTGTTAACGTTTAAAAAAATAATTTTAACTAGTTTTCATTGTTCTGAGTTACAGTAAATTTCTCATAAATTCTGTTATAAATAAATAAATATACATAATATAACATAAAATAATACAAAAATCCAGTTCAGCAGGTTACTGTTATGTTGATCCAGTTCAGCAGGTTACTGTTATGTTGATCCAGTTCAGCAGGTTACTGTTATGTTGATCCAGTTCAGCAGGTTACTGTTATGTTGATACAGTTCAGCAGGTTACTGTTATATTGATCTAGTTTAGCAGGTTACTGTTATGTTGATCCAGTTCAGCAGGTTACTGTTATGTTGATCTAGTTTAGCAGGTTACTGTTATGCTGATCCAGTTTAGCAGGTTACTGTTATGTTGATCCAGTTCAGCAGGTTACTGTTATGTTGATCCAGTTCAGCAGGTTACTGTTATGTTGATCCAGTTCAGCAGGTTACTGTTATGTTGACCCAGGTTACTGTTGTGCAGTCTGTTCACAGTGAGAGAGGCATTATCTTATCTGGCTGTAGTTGGCAGTCATGAAGTCTTAGCAGACAATTCTGCTTCTGAAATTTCCAGTCTAAACTAGGCATCATCATCATCAGGTGCCGTGCCGATTGGCGTTGGCTATTATGCTTCTCCAGAGTACCCGATCCCTCATTGCAGGCCATCAGTTCAGTTGGTGATCTCCTCTCACACCATCCTGTCAGACTGTCCAGTATCATTTCTCTTGGTCTTCCTCTTGATCTTCTTCCTTCTATTTTTCCTGTTGTTATAATATTTTCAATGCCCCCTCTTCTCATTGCATGTCATATGAAAGTACATTGTCTCTCTCTTATCTTTTTGACAAGGTTTTTTTTGTCTCTCCAGCTCTTCTCATACATTCTTCATTAGTTATTTTTGGTGTCCAGGGGATTCGCAACATTCTTCTAATAAACCACATTTCTGCTGCTTCCAATGATTTTTCTAAACTAGGCAGCCTTTTCTTTTTTTTCTTGCCTTGGTCATATCATCTTGATCATTAGGTGTCGTGCCAGTAGGGGTTAGCAGTCACTCTTATACATAAGTCTCAGTCCTTGATATTTTCCATCAAGTCAACTGATGACTTTCTAATGTATCCCAGTGTTAGGCCGTCTATCATTGCTTTTTTTTTCTTTGTCTTCCCCTCGCATCCTTCTCATTTATCTTTCCTGTTGTTAAGACAACTTCATGCCCTCCCCCATATCATTATATGCCCGATGAGTGATTGAAGCATTGCATGCCTCCTGCTTGTTAGCTGCAGTCTGGGACTGAAACAAGATACCACACAGATACGATGCAGTGCGTCAGTATTTTCACAGCATTGACTGCAAAGAAGACCAGCTTGCAGTCACAGGGAGATTGGAGAATAAGAATAATACTAATCTCTGTTTTAGATACTTTGGATTTTTATTTCTGATAGTTCCTGTATATTGTTTTATCTCTCTGGAGATGTGAACAGGGTGTTTTTTGTGCCGCTGAGGTGAAGGGGTTGAAGCTGGAGAACAGTGTCACATGGGTCGTTTGGTTACCATGGGAAGTGGGTCACACGGGTCGTGGGTTGCCATGGCTTTCAGACAGGAAGTGATGGTCAAAATAAAGCTGGAGAAAGTGTTAACGCTTCTCAGCAGATCCCAGCAAATGGAGGCCTCAGTGATTCCTGCCTTGTAGGTCAGAGTATATTACTGGGAACACTAATAGAGAAGTGGGACAGGATCTTGGCCATCAGTGATTTGCTTGCCCTGAAAGCTGAGGGCCTCACTTTATAACAGTCTTCTCTGCTCTTGTAGCTCCTGTACAGAACCATAGAACCTGGGAATTCTGTTTCTATTTTGCTTTCTATAGTAGTCTTCTTCCTGGTTGCTTTTTTTTTTTTTGTTGCTTTTCTAAGTAATAATCTTGAGTTTTGCATTTAACAAAATTATTTCTTTAAATTTGGGATGTAAACTTTTCATACATTCTCATGCATAATCAGCAGATCTTATGTATCAAGTTAAAATAATTACTGCATAATTGCATGATACTATAGATAAGCCGAATGAAGACAGCAAAGAAGGAACAGTTGGAATACAAGTGTAATGGAGGATAAAAGTATATGCATTCAGGTTTGCACTGATAATACATGAGTCTTTGGATGGTCTAAGATTGAGTGGTTTGCTGTCTTGTCAAGTGACAGTTGTGATATTGATGATAGATTATGACAATAGCTGTCTTTCATGGCTGTGCTTACCTTCTAAGGCAGGGGTTGGCAAACTCTGGCCTCCTGGTCAGATGTGGCCCTAGTCCTCATTTTTTTGTTGTTGTCCAGAACACAGCTGATTTACCATTTTTGTGAGTTAAGAAACATTTTCTTACATCATTTCAAGAGTTGAAGAATACAGTTCCTTTCACATTTTTGACATTTCAAAGATTTGAGTACATACTTTGTTACACATCATTTTGTCTGATAAGCATCTAAGTTAAATTTATGCAGATGCAACTTTATTTACTTTTCAAATAAATTTTCAGATGTTATTATTGGCTGTTCAGACTTACTGAAGAAATATATGAAGTATCAAGAAGATTTCATATTTAATGAAATTAGTATGATAAATGAATGTTAGTCTGATATTTTAGATTCATCTGTATCATCAAACATTCCCTTGACCAGTGGTTCCCAAAATTCTTGTAGACCACATCCTTAGTGCATCCAAAACTTGTATTTGTTAAATTGTTTCTGGCATCATTTCTGCTCCAACACTCTCAGACCTGTGAAAGTAATTATGTAGGAAAAAGAGAGGGGGGGGGGGGTTGGGGTGTGGGCCCATCTCACTCTGAGTGTTGGGAATTTAATGGATAAAATCATTTACTGGGGAGGTTATTATCTAAGATGATTTGAAGAGTTACATAGAGAGTCACACTCTCTGCAGTAGAAGATTCCTGCATAATGGTAATCTCTCTCTCTCTCTCACTCTCTCTCTCTCTCGCTCTCTCTCACACTCGCTCTCTCTCTCTCTTGCTCTCTCTCTCTCTGTCTTTCTCTCTCTCTCTGGTCCATGCCAGTCAGTAGTTGGTTGTCTTGGATTTCCACAACCATCTGTCCTTGCTCTTTCTGTAAGCTGTGTTTTAGACTGTGCTCTGTGCCACTCTTTTAGTCCATCAAGTATCTTGTTTCTTTGTCTTCCACTGTCCCTTTTTTCCTCCAGTTTTCCTGTTGTCATTAAGTGTGGCAGTTTGCCTCTTCTTAAAACATGTCCTACAAATCTGATCTGTTGTGTTCTGAATTTTACCATAATTTCTCTCTTTCGCCCAGTCTCACTTAGGACCTCTTTATTTGTTTTCTTGGCTGTCTATGGTATTCTTATTCTTCTTATGAACCACATCTCTGCTGCTTCCAGTAGATTTTGAGTGCTCTTCGTTATCACCCAAACTTCGCATCCATATATATACGGGTTCAGTGTAACACTGAATAACTCTCTTTTCTGGTGTTCATTGGCAGAGCTTTGTTGCACAGTATTTTTGTATTTCCATAAATGCTGACTTGGCCTGGGTTATTCTGATCCTTATTTTGGTTTCACATCTTCCGTCTTGTGTTATTATTGCTCCTAAATACTTGAATTTGTCCACTTGCTTTAATTCTGTGTCTTTTACTTTGATGTTACATTTGCTGGCGTTTCTTTCTTGGATATGATCGTGACCTCTGTCTCCTTATTTAAACTAAATCCTTTCACCTCACTTTTTGCTATGATTTTGTCTAACAATGCTTGTAATAATAGTAATACAAGCAGGAAAAATAACTGCAAAAAAAATTGACAGTTTAAATTGCAAATAAATTGAATCTACAGCAAGTCTTTAACTTCTTTTTTTTTTTTGGTTCTTTTTCTGGTTTTGTACTTCCTCCTTTGGTAGTTCACTTGCATAAAGTGCTAAATATCTTGAATTGAAAATGGTTTTGTGCATCATGTTGATAAAGCTTATGTCAAGTACTAATGATTCACTGTATCAAGTAAACTGATCATTTGTTTAGAACATAGTGTGTGAGCTTTTATATAGAACAAAATGCTGCTGGCGTTATCAGTGATCATATTTTGGGAATGAGGTCAGCAACTTTTCAGGGGCAGTCTTTTATCCTTTTCTTGACTTTTACCATTCCTTTTATTTCTTGTTCTTTGCCCATCCTTAGATGTACTCCTTTTGTTTCTTGTTCTTTGCCCAACCCTATTTGTACTCCTTTTGTTTCTTGTTCTTTGCCCAACCTTAGATGTACATTTATTTCTTGTTCTTTTCTCAACCTTAAATGTCATCTGTTGCAGATATAGTGTTTTCAGTTATTTTTCAATACCTCAGGCTATGATGCTATTGATAAAACCAGACATAGACTGTGTTAAAGAGATTATGAGAACCTGTGAGCAATGAAAGGTCTAGACACTGTGCTGCACACTAGAGGTTCTCTGCGTTAGCAGGCTGTTGTGAACTACTCCCCTACAACCTGGTCATAAGTTCTCCAGGGTGCTGGGGAAGCCTGTTTCCTTGACCTGCTCAAAGAGGCAAAGACAGCCACAAAAGTCTTCATTTCTTGCATGTGCTTCTGATAGCCATGTTGACAAGATTTTCACCCACCACATCACTTGCTGATAGCTTCAAGACCATACATACAAGGAGACACATCAACAACAACAACAGCAGCAACACAAAAACACCACTAGCAACTACAGCAGATAACAGTTTCATGAACTATTAAAGTATTCAGTAATATATGATTTAACACCAGGTAAATATTTTTTTAAATTTTATTTTTAATATTTTTGCTCTCTTGCCAATCTTCAAGATAATGCTAACAGATACGTCTGATTTGCACATCCAGTGCTTTGTCAGGTCTCTGTATCCATGGGAGTCTTATGTGGATATTTAAATGGTGCGTTTTAGAGGAGATTTTAAATAATAATAATAGTAATAAACTGCTGTAATAATGGAAGCAGTAATGTAAGAACAGTAATGATGATATAATAGCAATGATATTAATAAGACAACAATAGTGGTGATAATATAATAATGGTATACTAGCAGTAAAATTCTCTCTCTCTCTCTCTCTGAACCTTAAGTGCCCAGGGCACATGGGGCTTCCGCAAGGGTTTTCCACAAATGCCTGTCCTTCGCCTTTTTTTCAGCTCTTGCCCAGGTGAGTCCTCTATTGCTCAACATCAGCAGTAAAATTAATACTATAATAATAGTGATAATAATTATAAGAACAATCATGTCTAGGAAATGGAGGCGGATTGGCCACACTCTGAGAAAACCTAACACTAGCATAGCAAGTCAGGCACTGACATGGAATCCTCAAGGAAATAGAAAAAACGAGGAAGACCTAGACTTACTTGGAGAAGAGATATTATGGCAGTGCTCAGAGACAAGGGATGCACATGGAAGGAAGCAGAGAATAATTCCAAGAACAGGGATGACTAGAGAGCCTTTATCCGTGGCCTATGCTCTCAATGGGGTGAAAGGCGATGATGATGGATTATAAGAACAGAAAATAACAATAATAATAATAATTCTATATTTATAATGCCGTGGAAGTGACGTCACACCTTGGGTTGGGGGGGAGGGAAGGGGGTGCTTACATTTACTTTAACCAAAATGTGAACATAAAACCACCATTATCTGACAGATCTCAGGTGTGTGAATGCTTACTGAAACATGCCTTTGTTTGCCTCATTTAAGGATGGTATATCTCCCGCCTCTCATTCTTTGCTGGGCCCTTAACACTCACCCCCACCACCCCCCCCCCCCAATTTTCTTTCCTTGTGCAAGTCCTTTGTTCAGCCAGGCGTGTCATCTTGTCTGCCTGGATCTACCAGGTTTGCGACTTACACGCAGGCAAAGCAGCGTTTAACCCACCTCACTTGTTATACTGCGAGAGTAACTGGTCTTAATGATAGCGTAAAGTTAAGTTCCATCACCAGATGAGAAGAATTACATGGCAGTCTGTTTCACTATCATCTATCGTCATCAATACAATCATCAGTAACCATACGAATAAAGAACTGGCTCCAGTAGTACGGAACAAGTCACTTTTTGTTTCATTTTATTATTTATTTATTTATTTTTAAAGATGGAAGTGAAGCTTTGTTTCTTTCTGTCTCGGAGGCCAAAGGTCCGTTTAATTGCACAGTAACGTCCCTTGCTCGGCGTTGGCTGTGTTTGAAAACTGGGCGGCGGCAGTGTTCAGCCCTGCATGGATCGATGTTTTAGGTCAAGGTCTCTGAAAGGGTGAATGTTTACATTCGGCAGTTTTCTATTGAGGCGTTTTCCAAAGGACTGTGGATTTTAAGTTTCTTTAAACGGGAAAATCTGAGAATACTTGATCGTTCTGAGTTTATTTTTTTTAAACTGAATTATTTATTATTATTATTATTTTGCAGGGAACGCTGTGAACAGAACTTTTATGTGTGGGTCCTCTGAAATGTAGTTTTATTTATTTGTCTGTTTTGAAAAGCGTTTTACGGCGTCTCACTTTATCTCCCTTTTTTGTTTTTTTTTTAAGACGAAAACGAGAGGCCATGACTCGGTGGTACTGCAAACCGTGTCCAGCCGTAACGAGATGTAGACCTTGCCCTAGCATTCAATGTGCAGGGCAGGCCTCGAGCATATCTTTTGCTCCAAAATAACGACCAAAGGGTAGATACTACAAAGCGTAGAGATACACTTTGATCTTTAATCTGAGCGCAAAGGCCGATTATCTCCTTGTCTTCTATCTCTTTTGCTTTTCTTTCCCCTCTTCCTCCGTAAATATAAACACAAATTCGACAATAAGGCCAGATAAGTCCATTAGAAATTGTACTTATCCCTGGTGTCTTTGTCTCTCAGACTTGTGTTCTTCTGACTTAAAAAAGAGAATCTTTTCCATTTGTTCTGCTGTCTTCACTAGCCGAATCCCTGAATAAAAACGTGTCTCACGTTTGTCAAAACTGGTAACTTCTACTCCCCCATGTGTAACTCTTTCTGTTTGAGTTTACTCCCTTAGTCCCTGACGTCTGGAGCTAGCAGCCATCAGTGGAACGGCTGTAACATACACGGGTAGTACTGTACTGTTTTTATGTTGCCCTACGCGTCAGGTGGACTTGACCTGACAGTATTGCTGTTATTAGTGGTTGTGGGAAATCTCTTTTATCTATCTAAGTAACTTTACTGCCAGGGACATACACATAATCTCGTTCAGGCGAAGTGATCGGTAAGTGTGAACATTCTGTGCGTGTAAGTATTGATTTCTGTCTCTCAGGAGTTAATATGAAGAGCGGAATAAATGTCAATATTTAGCCGGAAAATTTGGGAAAGTCACAAACTAGTTTGATGTCCAAGTTTATTAAAAAAAATGCTAATTCTCTAATTATCATTAGGTAAAAGATAACCAGTGTTAACCGCTTTCATTCATTCATTTGCATGTCCCTTGCGGAACTTTGCCTCCCAAACAGCACTCCTGTAGGCCTCTCGGTTGTGAGCAAGATGGCCTGCTGCTGTTGCATCCATTTCCAGGTCGTCAACGATGTCTTGCAGCCATCTTCGTCTTGGTCTTCCTCTTTTTCTTTTTCCCATTATGTTAACCGCTAGGATTTTAAAAAAAACCAGTACAAGTGTACCTGTCTTCCACCTTGCATGAAGTACTTTCCGAAATAACCGGTTTTCTCATTACAACATTCAGTACTTTATACTTTTTAAAATGTAAAAATTAAATAAACTTTACAAACGTCAGCGGGAATTGAATGTTTGTGTGAAGTTTTATCTTATTTGCGAGATTTAATCTTTACTCACATGCCGAGTCCAAGCTGGAGCTGACTGAGTCTCTTCCATGCAGACTCGGCATTTTATAAGTTTTCTAGCACGACTGTGCTCCAACTGATTTCGCTGATTTGGGACACAAACAGAGAACAAATATATCCACACTACAAGAACTTAATATTGAAGAAGGCTGGCTAGTAAAGAGGATTAAATAGAGAAAACTTAACTATTTTGGACACGTTAAACGTCATGAGAATTTAGAGAAAACCGTCTTGGAAGGGTAAATAATGGGGGAAAAAAAGAAAGAGAGGAAGATCAAGGCGAAGATGGCTGCAAAACATCGTTGATGATCTGCAAATGGATGCATCAGCAGCAATTTTTTTATAAATAGGAAACTACGAGGTTTTGGTACGGTAAAGTAAGAGAACAAATATTGTAGGATTAAACCTCGAAAAAATCGTAGACAAAGCACTTTAGTGAGACGTGAGAGAAAGAAAAATCACAAGAGAATTACCTGGGATTCGAACACGGTCTCTGGTAGGACGAGCAGCCGTCTAGCCACGAGAGAACAGCGTACTATCGACTTAGCCAACTAGCATCAGCAGCAGGGTATCTTGCTTACAGCCGAGAGGCCTACAGGAGAACTGTTAGGGAGGCAAAGTTCCACAAGGGACATGCAAATGACTGAGTGATTTCGCTGGTTGCTTTTTACTAGTTTCTTTCTTTTAAAAAAAATTATAATATAAACCGGGTACGGTAACTGACGATCTCCAAATTTCGGTTTTTCTCTTTTTTTAACCGGTAATTGCCGGTTAACATGGTCACTGGTTTACCATCATTTGAAATAGAGATCTAGGGGATGTGATGTTAGTGACCGTATTTTCCTTAACCACTTCACACATCAGAGGGTGGCTGATGTGGTCAGCATCAAGTCTGGCCGTCTTTATTTCCAGAGATCCAAAAGCAGTCAGATGCCTGATTTTATAGCTGAGTGATTCGACCTCTTCCGGCCGGACTCGAACTACTGACCTCGTGATGAGAGACTAATGCACTAACTACTACACCACTTAAGCACTCGTTATCATCATTATGTTACAAATATCATCATGGTGCACAGGTTCCGCAACTCAGGCAAGGACATTGACCGAAAGGAAGCAGTGGCGGCGGACGGGTCACAACTCCACCATCTTCAGCTCAAGAAACCTCGTCGTCCCTCCTCCCATTTATGAACATTTTTATAAACCAAGGCGTGCATTAGAAATACTTAAATTGGAGAGAAAAGCTTTTGTGCAGGAGCAACACTGGGGCCTCTTTCATGTTCAGCAGCAAACTTATGATTTCTGCAGCCAGTGGCGTTACGTTGGTCAGGATCAGCTATAGTGTCTTGATTGAACGCAAGGGGTAGGCAAAAGAAGTCTGGCTTTCGGCGGGCTCTACTACCATGGCTAGGTGCCCGACAAACAAATCTACCTGCAGTAAATAAATGGTAGACAGAACTGTATGGCTCAGTTTTACAATATATATTATAAAGAGTGAGGAAATTGGGCAAAAAAAAAAAAAAGCAAGAATAGCAGAAAGTAAGATGAACAGAACGTATAAATGAAGAACATACAGCTGTCCAATATTTCGGCTGAAGCTTTTTTCAAGGATCACATACGAAACAACACAACAGATATAAAAGGCACAACAAATACACAGCAGCAGCAGCAAAAATAAAAAAAAAACCAACAAAACTATATACAATAAAACACTAAAACATTTCAGTTAATTTTTTCAAGTCAACTCTGTGATGCATACTGTAATGATGATATAAAACCTAAAACAATATAGACTAAATAAACATATAAATGGAGGGAAATAAACTTATATAAACACATTTTACCTAAAAAAAAAGACACTAACTTCAGTATAAAACATTTCACGACTAATGGCGGCTTGAAAACGTCCATTAACTCATCCGCATGGAATCATTTATGATCTGACAACTATTCACCGCCGCCCGATAAGCAGACGACAAACAAGCCGCCATTTTGTTGACCTAGCCAGAGGTGAATTGTTACATAATCAGCATGGAGCAAAAAAGCTAACATTAAATTCTGTTTAAAAGTCAGAAAACGTGCCATTGAGACCGTGGAATTAATGCGACAAGTTTATGGGGATAATTGTTTATCTAGTGCACAGATATTCCGGTGGTATTCACTATTCAAAAGTGGTGTGGAAACGATTGCAAATGCAACTAGATGAGGACGGCCAATTTCTGTTCGTACTGAGGAACTCATCGCAAAAGTCAGAGAACGGATACAAGAAGATCGTTATTTGACTGTGAGGATGATGGCAGATGAATTTGGTGTTAACGGAGAGACCATTCGTCAAATTTTAGCGGAAGATTTGGGCAAGAAAAAAGTTGCTTGCCGGTTTGTATCACATGCGTTGTCTGATGACAAAAAACATCAGCAAGTTGAGTACGCAAAAGACATCATCAGAATGTATCGCAGAAATGAACATTTCTTAAATTCGATTGAGGATGAAACATGGATTTTCCGCTATGACCCCACAACTAAACGCCAAAGTTCTTAGTGGAAGTCATCATCATCATCATCATCATCTCAAAAAGCCAACAGATTTCGTCTTCAGAAGTTGAAAGTGAAGATAATGTTGGTGTGCTTCTACGACAGCAAAGGAGCTATACACAAAGAATTTATTACAGAGGGACAGACTGTCACTGCCAAAGTTTATTTAAGTATTTTGAAACGCTTATTGAAAAAGATTCTCCGAGTGTGACCCGATTATTCAACACCTGGCAGTTTTTTTCCTTCTTCATGATAATGCACCGCCTCACCGGGCGGTAATTGTACAGGAGTGTTTGGCCCAAAAACAAGTGTGTGTTCTCAACCATCAACTCTATTTCCCGTATATGTCTCCCTGCGATTATTTTCTATTCCCAAAATGAAAGTTACCATTGAAAAGACGCTTCTTTGACGATACTGATGACATCCAGTTGGCCGTAACATCGAGTTTAAGGAATGACTGCAGAGATCATTCCAGTGTTTGTTAGATCGTGCCACTCGCTGTATCAATGCACAAGGGACTTTGACTAAAATACAAGTTATATCTTCAGCTGTTGTTTATTTTACTTTTTAATGGAATTAGTCTCATTACTTAATTGTCAGACCTTGCATGTTGTTGTCTATCAACATATGACTACGTGAGTCACATCCATCGGTTTCAGAAACCCAGTATCCACGTAAGGTTTCCAATTCTACATCCTAGAAGTTATTGAAGAACCGGATTCACGCCTGTCGTAAAGATTCTGAAAATATCTGTTCTTATTGGGCTAATTTTCCCCTAGATTAATGTGTCAGTATGGAACTTTATATCCGGTGTGTGTGTGATGAAGGTTTCATTTTGCACTCATCGATTCCATTATTAGTAATTAGTTCTTCATTTCTCTGTAGGGATTGGAGAGAAGCCTGGCTGTGTTGTTACACCTTCCTCGTGTCTCTGTTTGCGATTTTCTGTCTTCCTTTCCAGTCATCATTCGACCTCGACGCGGGTCTGCAGGATCTTTTGTAAGCTGCAGGCAGTTGCTGGTAAATATTCACTGCGCTCCTTGTTTCCGGTTGATGTTGGCCGTGTTCATATTTCGAATTCTCTGGTATTGAGCGCACGAATTGAACAGCGATGATGATGATGATGATGGTGGTGGTGGTGGTGGTTGGGGCTGTCATAGCGTTTATCATTTTCCGGGATGGTGCTAATAAACAGATATGACAATGAATTTCTAGCGACTTGTAGTTCTGCGTTGATTTCTCAGCGCCACCTGGAACAGCGCCTACATGGACCCCCAGCCTCATTCACCAGACTAAAGTGACATATTCCGGTTCTAGGCAACACATCAAAAGAATAACGTATGACCTTATCTAATGTTGCCGCCAGACTGTCCGCCTGTTATGCGGAAGAGAAATATGTAGAGTATCTCAAGATACAAACTGTTTGTGTCACGCTTTCTCTGTGTCTCGTCTCATACTGTGATTCTCATCTGTGTCTGTGTTTCGTATGATCGGATCTTGTTTCGGTCTTTCGACTTTTCTCATGGTTGCTTGTTCAGCGTCAG
This sequence comes from Achatina immaculata, assembly GCA_009760885.1. Taxonomy (NCBI): domain Eukaryota; kingdom Metazoa; phylum Mollusca; class Gastropoda; order Stylommatophora; family Achatinidae; genus Lissachatina; species Lissachatina immaculata. The sequence goes on from CM019707.1 coordinate 15,151,639, forward strand.
AGAACGATCTTCTGGTGTTGTTTTACTTTTCTATCGTAGTTTTTTTTTTTTTTAAGTAGATGACTGCACTGTTATAGGCTTGTAAATCTGTTACCAAGATTTTATATGCATATGAAAGTGAAAGAAAAGACATTGTTAGACTTTTCGATGGAGGCCTGGTACCTAGCCCACCAGATGAGCGAGATATTTTCAGAGGACGAAAATCTGGCACTCATGCACGTATTTCTGCTTTTCCTTCCTAAACTTTCACCGTTCACAAACATCCATTGTAGTAAAGATACACTAAACACATAACTAGCTTGAGTAACATTTACTTGAAACTGTCAAAACTTTAACATTCAGCTATTTATCCAGACATTACGTTATTTATCCAGACATTCAGCTATTTATCCAGACATTCAGCTACTTATCCAGACATTCAACCGTTTATACAACTGTATAACGAAATCAGCGCACAGATAAGGTAGACACTATTCAGAAAAGCTTTTTTTTTTTTGGTTTTAGAAAACTAAAATATGGGGGAGGAGAAACCGATAAACGTGACTATGTAGCGGAAACAGCGAGGAGACACATTTAAATGACGTCTTATATGGAAGCTTGTGATGTTTAGAATTGATCTAGCAGGGATATTTATTCTGTACAAGGAAACATCTGTCATCGAGTAAGAAATATCATTAGCTGAAAGCATTAAGTGTTTTAAAGATATTTTTAAAATGAACGAATACCCACGATTATAAGAATCCATGAACTAATTTTCACATCAAATTCACAGTTCTCTACTAAGTGAACACATAAAATGCAAAGTAAACACAATCCAGCAAACAGTAATTTAAAAAAAAAGGACCCAAATGACAGTATTATTTCACGGCATTAGAGATTACTTTTGTGCTCTAATGTAGTTCATTTCTTCCATGGAATGACAATTTATGAACCCTTTCACACAAAAACAATATTGCCAACATTGATAGATCTTGCTTAGAAATAGAATTACTGCAACCATTCGGTAAACACATACGAAATGTTTGACAAGTCAGAAGCATGTGTGTATGTGGATATATTAAGTGTGTGTGTGGGGTGGGGCATATTAGCAGATTAAAATAGATAATGAATAAGTTTGAAGTTAGCAGATTAAAGTAGATAATGAATAAGTTTGAAGTTAGCAGATTAAAATAGATAATGAATAAGTTTGAAGTAAGCAGATTAAAGTAGACAGTGAATATGTTTGAAGTAAGCAGATTAAAGTAGACAGTGAGTAAGTTTGAAGTTGAAAGAAGAAATATTACCTAAGAGTTGTAAGTGATATGGAAGGGTTCTTCACGGGTGAGCGGAAGAGTATGCTAAGCTTTCCTTGTAAAAGTAGAATATAAGGTTTACCGAGAAGACAGTTACTTCGAAGTTGGGTACATTTAGGATTAGTGACCACAAACAGGACGAGACCAACAGTTACACAGAGAAAAAATAGAGGGACAGATCAACAGTAACGTACAGGAAAATTTGAAGGGAACGAACGACAGCAACAGGCAGGAAAATATGAAATGAAAGATCAACAGAAACGTACGGAAAAATATTGCGGGGAACGTCAGCGGTTAGACGGAGAAAAATCTGCGTTATTTAAAGATCTCCGCACGCCTTATCAAATCTAGAACTGGCCCGGGTAGCTTTCCTGCAGGGATGAAAGAACATACACACATGTATACGTATATATGTACACACATACATATATAGTATGACACATTTAGCCAGGCGTGCACATAACGTCTTTGATTTCTGTAGACATTTGAAGTTCCAGCTGACCGCACAGGGCTGATGCAAGGAAAGCTCTTTAGCTTTGACATGCAAATGAAAGTATTTTGCTTATTGTGAAGAATACTTTCTGCGTTGGATAAAATGACACAGCATGTTACAAACCATCAGGTTATTGCTTTATTCAGGATCTTTTATCGGCCGTCACTGGGAACATTCTTCAAGATGTACAGTTAATCTTTCAAGATTATTAGTGCTACGTGCTGTCATATATACGCACTTTTAAAAATGTCTGCGGCGTAGAGGGATTCTTCATTGTGGAATTTTGTTCTCTGGTGGATTTTTGTATGTTATAACTGCTTTTTTCTTAATCAGCTTTTGGGCTAACTTATCGGCATCATCATCATCTCTCAGGTAAGAATGATTGCGTTGAATTCGGAGTCCCCATTTGTTGTTGTTGTTGTTGTTGTTTTTGGTTCAAACCGAGAGGAAACTTGTCATTGCAATCAGTCAATCAAGTGGCGTTGCGTAGGCGATCATTTCTCTTCACGATTCCCTGACTTTAGACTCGAGTCGGTGACTTTCTTCCTAGCCACACTGACAGCCCATCCAGTAACTTCTCTCTCTCTGTCTTCCTCTGTCTCTTCTTCCCTCAATTTTTCCAGTTGCCACAGTGTGTTCCAATTTTCCTCTTCTCAGAAAATGTCCTACCAATCTCGCTTGTCTGCCTTTGAATTTTTGCTGTAAATTGGGCTTTTAACTCCATCCTCTCTTAAGACTTCTTCGTTGGTTTTCTAAGCTGTCCATGATACCTTCAATATCTTCCTTATGAACCACATTTCCATGGCCTCCATTTCTGGCTGTACTCTCTTATTCATGGACCATGCTTCACATCATTGTAGCCTTGGATAAACAGGCAGTAAGTTCGAGTCTGTAAAGGCTCTAGGAGATAGACAAAAGGCTGCAACAAATGGTCATTTGTTTGCCTTGTAGCTCGCGCACGGTTTAGAAACAATGGCATGAGACCCAGTGATCTCAGGATGCTGGGCGCAGACGAATGAGGCTTGGTATAAGAGCTAATGGCAAGAACCCGTGGCAGAAACAAGAAGTGAATCTCGTGCAGTCGTTAGTGGCATTTCTCCGATATGGGAACATGACAGCACTCCCGTTTTCTGTAGCCTGGCAAGAGAGTCACGAGAACTACGTAATGTGACAAAATGGACTTGATAAACTTCGATGTCACAGCACTAATGACAGTGTCAGGTCTGATTAAGCCACTTCAGCTAACACAGTTATTCAGCCTTCTCTCTCTTATAATTTCTACCCCAACCAGAAAAAAAAACATACACACTGGTCCCGATACCGCGCATTTTTTACTGTGAGACTACAGACTGAAACGTACATTCCTGGCGAGGGGTGTGTTCAAACTAGTGTCTATCAAGTTTGATTGGGGAGGGGGAGGAGAAACATAGTTTGCTATTTTTGAATGTAGGGAGCGTGGGCACACCCGAAATACAGGGATTAAAATTCTTCGACTGAAGGTGAAACCCGGTATGTGCTTTGTGATAATAATGTATTGTGTAGTGTGCGAGATAGACTGGCGGTGGAAGTTTAACACATATTAGTGTCTTTTTTATTTTTCAACTTGATGTTCTTGGTACTATCATATATTATTCAAGAAGTTTCTCTTTAATCACACGTCGATCATTCTCAAACATGGCAATAGAAGATTTCTCCTGAACATTTCACTGACGTCATTTTAATTTGACAAATAATATCAATATGATCAATACGTATAGCTGATAACTCACTTGTAATAATAGGCATAGGCAAGATTATACACATTTCATTATTTTCATCATAGTAGCACGAAATCTCACAAAATCACAATATCATAATTCTCATAATTCTACAAGCAGTATTTAAGCAGCGTTCACAATATTCAGTAATACAAAAGCTCTTGGTAACAATTACTGTACGATCTCTTGCTACACTAGTTCAATCTAACACTATGTCTCTATCTCTACATTTCTCTTGCTGAATGCCTCTTCCCCTCCTCTCTGCGTCTCCTCTCTCCTCCTCTCTCAGAACCCCTATCTGCTCTCCGCCGGCCCTCCTTTCTGAATCCTCCTCCCTTCTTTATATTCGTAAGTTCTGACCACGCCAAAACCGGTCGCAACTGGCGTCTTCACTTTATTCTCTTTCATCTCCGTCGTCTAATTGTTACCTCCCATTAACAAGTCCACCATCTCTTTCATGTTACCTGCTTCGGGACCTAGTCCGTTCTCTGTTCAGTCTTTGATCTACTGGTCAATTGTTCCCCCTGGGCTACTGCATGTGCGCGCGAAGTCGCACCTCTAGAACTGGACCACTCTCACGATCTATCAGATCTATCGATACGGTTTTACCTTTGATCAGGTCTTTGAAGTACCGAGTATCCGTTCCTCGCTCCTCTAACTATAACTTCTTTGTCGCCGTTTGCTCTACTATCCTGCCCCCCAATACATTCTGAACTATATTCCTGATCATGTCACTAATACTAATAACAATAATAATAATAATAATAATAACTATAATCATTACTTACAAGGCTATGCTACAGAAGGGGTCAAGAGTCTGTGCTGGAGAGATGATGTGGAGAAAGAGTTAAGAGAACCTGAGTAAACAGCTGTAGAGAGAGAGAGAGAGAGAGAGAGAGAGGCAGGAACGATAAGGATTTCTTCTTCTTCCTCCTCCTCTTCTTCTTCTTCAGCGTTCGAGGTTGTTGGTCACTTCAGATCCTGGTCCATGTTGACATGGCAAAGCCCGCAGTCCTCTCCAGATCCTGGTAGGAGCCCCAAAGCTTTTGCCCCAAGCTTGTGTCCTCTGGCCATGTCTCACCCTTCAGGTCTGCATGGTTTGGGCAATCTTGTAGGATATGTTCTGGAGTCTGTACTCCACTGTCTGTGCGAGACATTTTGAGTCAGTGCAGGTGGCTCAGTAGTCTGTAGTGGCCTGTCCTTAGACGAAAGAGGATGGTTTGTTGATATCCTTGTAGTTGGTGTATTGGACCTGGTTCATTGTTGCATTTCAGTTTTTTTTCCGTTCAGATCTGCACTGGTTATGGCTTTTCTATAAATTTGTTAGTTTTGAATGAATGTAAGAAAGCAAGTTTATTTCATGTTGTTCCATAAGTCAGTGTGTAGAGTGTATGGACATGAGATAAGTTTATTTATTTATTTATGTAATCATTTAATGTGTCTTCATGATTATTATGCTCATTAACAAATGCTGAATGATTGTGACTGAGTGAAAGCTGTATGATGAAGGGCAGAGTGTTAGACGGGCCTGCGTGCCCCATTCTTAACCCTTTGAAAATAAAGTATGTCTTTTCATTCGTTCTTCTTCTTCTGAACTGCGAGCTGGTATTCTTTACAGCCGATGCCTTGAAGATGTTGATGCGCAGTATTGTGTCGGACTTGGAGTGAGCTAAGAGGGCCGTGTTTTCGGTCCCTGAATGGAGCTAAAAAAACCAGGGAGTGTGCAGTACTTCTTTAGCAGACTCCACCACCCTGGGGACCATGGCGATCCCTGCCCCGTTAACAACGTGGGGTATCCAAGGAGAGACAGGACAATGTCTTGGTCAGCTAGCATATCAGTTCTGTTTCGCTACCCCTGACGTTAGGATGTCAGCTATGTTTCGCCAACCCTGACACTAGGATGTCAGCTATGTTTCGCCAACCCTGACACTAGGATGTCAGCTATGTTTCGCCAACCCTGACACTAGGATGTCAGCTATGTTCACCATCTCTGACGCTAGGATGTAAGCTATGTTCACCATCCCTGACGCTAGCATGTCAGCTATGTTTCGCTAACCCTGACACTAGGATGTCAGCTTTGGGTTGCTGATTGCCGAATCGTAGATCGTCATCTCTCCTGATTAGCCTTGACATCATTTTCTATGGCAAGAATATGTCTTTTTCTAAGACTGAATTTGGATCAGTAACCCGTAAAGACTTAAGATGGATGGACAGACGGATAAGTGAAATGACGGATCGATGTATGATTGATTGATTTTATGCTAAAGGTTTTCGTCGTTCTCCACCTGCATTGAACTCAAGCTCTGTCCTCATTGTACATACAACTTCCCTTCCACGGAACAAAGTGGAGGCTTATTTACTTGGCGACTTCCAAGCCCAGTCCGACACTTGTTTGTGTGTGTATGAGAGAGAGAAAGAGAGTGAAGGAAGGAAGTGTTGGAATGCTTCTGATTGGCTGATTTGGGGAGGGGAGGGGGATTCCTCCCGCCGTCATGTCACATAAAAGATAAAACTGGAAAAGTTGGGGGGGGGGATACTTGGGATAGGAACCGTCTAGTTTAAATAACACCCCCTCCCCCAAATCACAAACAGCAAAACTCCTCCGCGACGTACTTGCCCGTCCTGTGTGACAACCTGTCTCCCAGCATCTCGTCCTGATGACGGCAGACAGTTGTGTTCACAGGACAAGAATGCCCTCCTCCGTGTACAATATTTGCGCGCTGGAGGAGGCAGCAGATTGCCCAGACTTCGCCCTGGATATTTGGAGGGAGGGAGGGAGGGAGGAGCAGTCTTTGAAACGAGCGTCTGGTGTGTTGAAATTCCTGTGCGCGCGATCTCGCGGAGTTTTCGTTGTTTTGAGAAGCGTGTATTAATTCTAGATGTATCACTTATATCATGAGTGATGATACTTGTGAGGATACACTGTTATAAATGTGTTGTTCCTCCTGTTAACTTGCACAGAATTGTGTAAGATCATAAAAAAAGCCCGGATGCTTTTTACTATGTATCCGGTAGTTCGTTTTAGCACATTAAATAGGAAGAGGGCGGTTTACTGTTTGAAATTTGCAGTGGTTTTCAAACCGTGCGCGAGAAGGCCAGCAGAACGGCGTCGTGTATGGTGACAGAATTATGAGAGTTTGAAATACAGTCCGCGCTTTCTTGACTTTCTTTAATAACGAGCAAGGTGGGGGTAGAGAATATAATACACATTCTTCAGCCTGCTGCTACTAGCTCTCCCCCCTCCCCCTAAGTAATATTTATCACAAATGTTGGGGTGTTTCTTAACACATGAACATTTCCAGAGATTTGTAATCTCATCATGTCTTGCTTTGTATAGTTCTAGCGCTGACAAACAGACAGACAGTCTTACACCGTAGCCGTCCTAATTCTGAGTCTAAAAACTGACTTTTCCGCTAACGTAGACAGACTGCCACCGACATACTCTCCTTTATTTGACCTATTTTCTAGGGCAGGTTGTTCATTCCCTTCAAAACAACACTGCCAGTGTTAGTATGTCTTTCACACTTAAACATGAGGCAAAATCTGTATAAAATGAAAAGTAAACGTTTCTAACGCAACCTGTAACTTGTAGAGTAACTTTCCTCCAGTTTATTTCTACAAACAGACATATAATATAGTACAAATTGTCTCCATCAAAAACACAGGTTGATGGCTATCTTTCCCATATTCTGAAATACATCCTCGATACATTGTGTACCTAAAGATCGTGCCTAGATCGAGTACACGTTGTTGTTCAAGAGAGGAGCGCCTTTAGCTGTCTAACGTGTGCAACTGTGTAACATATTCAAGCCATTCGGTGCTGCCCCTTTGGCAGATTACGTGTTCATTTTTATGATAGCGCCCCTTGTTTTCTTAATCGCATCTTCCAGAGTCCTTTCACGTGCTTGATTTCTGTAGCGGGGGGAACTATTTTGTCGTGACAAAGTGGTACCATGAGAGTTTACAAAAAGTTTTTAGCCCTTTCCTGTGTTTGAAATAGATATTGCTGAAGTGATTTGCCGTGTGTAGCGTCCAGAACGGTTGTCAGTTTTGAAATAGACGGTTTTTTTGTCGAACGTTAACTGCAGCAGTGCACCATTGGCAGTTCCTTATGTCTTATTGGAAGAAGTAGGATGTGCAAACATTGTCGTAGATTAGACTTGTGAAACTCGTGTGTGTGTGTGTGTGATATGATTTTTCTTATGAGACAGGATAGTCAGTTTCTTCTCAAGTTGTACCTTGAAGACAGTCGACAGTGCGTGCAGGTAATGTATTAGTCGTCCGCTTTATAGTTGTTGTTGGTTGCTGAAAATGATATTTTACCAAGCTGTTTAACTTCCTGTCTGTTGTTGTTGGTTGCTGAAAATGATATTTTACCAAGCTGTTTAACTTCCTGTCTGTTGTTGTTGGTTGCTGAAAATGATATTTTACCAAGCTGTTTAACTTCCTGTCTGTTGTTGTTGGTTGCAGAAAATGATATTTTACCAAGCTGTTTAACTTCCTGTCTGCTGTTGTTGGTTGCAGAAAATGATATTTTACCAAGCTGTTTAACTTCCTGTCTGTTGTTGTTGGTTGCAGAAAATGATATTTTACCAAGTTGTTTAACTTCCTGTCTGTTGTTGTTGGTTGCAGAAAATGATATTTTACCAAGTTGTTTAACTTCCTGTCTGTTGTTGTTGGTTGCAGAAAATGATATTTTACCAAGTTGTTTAACTTCCTGTCTGTTGTTGTTGGTTGCAGAGAATGATATTTTACCAAGCTGTTTAACTTCCTGTCTGTTGTTGT